>CM072926.1:100214354-100324354 GCA_036971965.1 Nyctalus aviator | reverse complement strand
AAAAAACACATTCATTTGTTGAACCAGTTATTTATGCACTCGTTGGTTGCTTCCTATATGTATCTTGACTGGAGATTGAACCCAAAACCTTGACATATCTGGATGACACTAACCATTAAGCTATCCAGCCAGGGCCTGCCAATCTTTTTAATGTAAGTGCTTAGATGTTCACGTCTGCTTCTGCACTCAGCCTGTGTGATGCGTGGTTTCGGTGAGATTGTACGGATCGAGCCGGTACGACACAGGTGTGAGCGGGAGAAACAGGGCACAGCTGGATTCCGCACCCACCCGCAGTCTTCAGGGTGTGCATGGCGTTCTCCAGGGGGCTCAGGCACCCATCCCGTCCTGCGGTCTCAGTGACGCACCCCTCACTTGGGGCGGAGTCATCGCCGTGGCCCAGCGCGGGGCCGTGGGCGGGGGGACGTGTCACAGACAGGAGAGCCCTGGCCGGCGGTCAGGCTCCCGGAGGACCTCCGGCATCTGGCGTGCTCCAGTCCATCAGCCTATGGAGCGCCGGCACCGGCTCCCTGACTGACCCTGAGACTCTGCCCCTCACGTGGGGGTTGTTAACGAAAAAAAAAAAAAAAAAAAACCATTGAAACCTGTAAAGAGTTTTTTTATGAGTTTATTTGAGCCCAAACTGTCGACGTATGCCGGGAAGCAGAACCTCAACGGACTGAGATAATGCTCCGAAGAATGGCGGGTTATATTTCTATTTATACACTGAAATCACAGGAGGGACAGAGGTGGGTTACGTGAAAATCATTGGTGATGGAGTACGGAGGCGGGAGAAAGCAAAGCGGTGGGAAACTCCTGGGATTGGATAAAAGTGAAATGATGGACATGTACTCAGGTGAGTGCAGGGACAATTAACATGATAATGAAGGAATTTGAGGCCTCTGTCCTGGCACCCACCACATTAGGTTGTTCCCCAGGGGCTCCGGGAAAAGGGAGGTTACAAGTCACCCAGACATCTCACAGATATGTTATCTTAGAGGCAAAAAGGCAAGCAGGCTCAGTAAAAAGATCAAAGTTGATCTTTGTCTGGGAGAATATCTGGGACATGACTACCTACTATAACCTGTTAGATATTTAATTTTCAAACCATCTTTTGTGGTTATCTTAGGTCTCTGGGTTTGCAAGACCGCCACGCAGGCCTTCCCTGAGCTTGTCAGTTAGCATGTGGCTCTTTTCTTTCACAGGGTCATCTGGAAACATCGCTTCACTGGGTGACACGGATCTTCCGATGGCCGACCCGCTCCAAGGCAGGGTATTAAATCACCGCATCACGGCCCGTCCCACCAGGAAGTCTTTCCGCCGAGGGAAACTGTCAAACTCACGCCGGTGGACACACATTTTCCAGATTCTCATTTCCACGGGGGACCTTGATCGGTAGCACTGGCCGCGCACAGGGTCCGTTGTTTTGCTTTAAAGGAAAATTCCGCTTTGTGGCTGAGAAACGCCTGTCCAGCACATCACCGCGCTCTCCCTCACACTCAGAACAGACCGGCGGCCGATCTCTCCCCGTCCACTGCAGCCCACGCGTCCGAGGCTCACACTCCGAATGGGTCCTGGCCAGCTCCGCAGGCTCCTCCCCGTTCAGGCTGCTGGACCCCACCCTCAGGCCACACACAGCCCTCCTCCCCGCTAATCCCTGACCGGCTTTCTCCTCTGCTCCATCTCCGAAGTCTGCCTCCAGGCGCCCGTGGAATTTTACATGAGCTGCTGGACTTTGCTATCGCCTCTATCAGAACCAGTTTTTCTTCTTTCTTAGCTCCTGGCTCCCCTGTGTCAGTAAAAACCTCTCTTTTGTCTGTATCAGGGTGTGGCATGCGTTTAATTATAGGTATAGTAGAGGCCTGTTGCCCGAAATTCCTGCACTCGGGTGGGGTCCCCAGCCTGGCCTGTGCCCTGTCACAGTGCAGGAGCCCCGCAATTGCTTACCCCAAAGAGGTAGGCCCCACCCACCCATCTGGGGCTCCTCGATGCATTGCCCCAAAGAGGTAGGCCAGAGCTGGGGGCCCCACTTCCACACTGCATGGAGCCGGGGGGTGGGACCCCAGAACCCCCAGGCAGGCCTCACCACACAGAGCCAGAGGAGGTGGGACCCCCAGGCATCAAGCCCGGCCCCGCCCACCTGCACATGCCCGCCGTGCACACAGCCATCTTGTGATGGCGTGATGACCACGTAGGCTTTTATTGGTAAGGGTACTTGGCTCCTCACTCAAATGCTGGATCTGAAACCTTAGGTGTTTGTGTCACAAGAGCTCACCCTGCACCTGGGAAATGAGCTCCTACACATCGTTCCTAACTGCGATGAGCTGTGTCCCGGGCCCCAGCCCTCCGCCTGGACCTGAGAGGTGGTGCCTGAGGACTTCCATATAAGTCCTGGGCCTGTGGAGGTGAAGTCACCGGTGACTCCTCCGCCGTCACACCGTAAACCACCGAAAGGCTGAGCGCCTCTCAGAACCCCTGTGCCTGACTCACCGGCTCCGGGCACCGGCAGAGTTGCATAACATCCAATAACGAGAGGACGTCTCCACTCAAACACCAACAAAACAAACAAATGTCAGACCTGGTCCCCGGTCCCTGGACTTACCGCCGCACCCCAGTGCCACTCAGCCGGGCTGGCACAGTGGCCAGGGGCCCTGTCACTCAGCCGGGCTGGCACAGTGGCCAGGGGCCCTGTCACTCAGCCGGGCTGGCACAGTGGCCAGGGGCCCTGTCACTCAGCCGGGCTGGCACAGTGGCCAGCGGGCCCTGTCACTCAGCCGGGCTGGCACAGTGGCCAGCGGGCCCTGTCACTCAGCCGGGCTGGCACAGTGGCCAGCGGGCCCTGTCACTCAGCCGGGCTGGCACAGTGGCCAGGGGGCCCTGTCACTCAGCCTGCCTGGCACAGTGGCCAGGGGGCCTGTCACTCAGCCTGGCTGGCACATTGGCCAGGGGGCCCTGTCACTCAGCCGGGCTGGCACAGTGGCCAGGGGCCCTGTCACTCAGCCGGGCAGCCGGGCTGGCACAGTGGCCAGGGGGCCCAGTCCTGCTGGCGCTGCTGTCCGCGGTGTGTGTGTGGCAGACATGCACCCCGGCTGCGCCATCGGCCCACAGGCCACGCTGGGCTCCGATTCCCTTCCCCGGGCCCGGCCACGTGGATACACCCCCAGCCGGGCCCTCGGCTCTCTCCCCGGGGTCTGCATTCAAGGTCAGCGAGGGCAGGGTCCTTGCTGGCCACCGGGACTAGGAATCTGCGTTCACGCCGGCCACTTGCTTTAATGAGCAGAGAAAACGCCAACCTGCGGCCGTTCAGGCGAAACAGAGACCGGGAAACTGAGGCAGGCGTGTGGAGGGAGGGAGGAGGGAGAGAGGGGAGGGAGGAGCCCCACTTTTCTTTCTCTATGTTCTGCTCCCAGCCGTTTGTGGACCTGCTACCTTCTCCACCTTGCCTTCCAGAGATGCCCGTCTCCTCCTAATGTTTCCCCTTTTTCTTTCATCGGACGCAGGTTTCCGTTCCTTGCACGAGCGTGCCTTTCAGACGGGCGTGTGTCTCCTGCGGGAACCCCTGGGGACAGCGAGCACACCGCACTGGGTCTGCCTCGCAGGACCGGCACGGACTCCGGGCTCAGGGTGCTGGCTGCAGCGAGGACTGAGCCCGCTGATTCCGCTCGCAGCTGACGTCCCCACTGCGCAGGAGGAGCCAGAGAGAAGTGCCTCTGACAGCAGGGAAAGCTCACGGGAGGGCCAGCAGTGTTCACATGGATTTTTAAAATATATCTATTTTATTGATTTTTTACAGAGAGGAAGGGAGAGGGATGGAGAGTTAGAAACATTGATGAAAGAAAAACATCGATCAGCTGCCTCCTGCGCACCTCCTACTGGGGATGTGCCTGCAACCAAGGTGCATGCCCTTGACCGGAATCGAACCCGGGACCCTTGAATCCGCAGGCTGACACTATCCACTGAGCCGCACCGGTGAGGGCTCACCGGGGGTTTAGATGTTATTTCTGTGAGAAGCGCGTCACGCGATGGATCAGCCAGCCTAAGGCTCTCTGGTGCTTTCCTCCTGGGGAGAGCGTTCTCGGTTCTGTAGAGACCAGCATGCTGACCACGGTCCTCAATCCACCGAGGCCCAACACGGCTCACGGGGGGCTGTGAGACGTCAGAGCACCCGAGGCGGGAGCACAGCCAGGCCGGCGCCTAAGCCGAGGCAGGGCGGTCCCGCTGCCAGGCGGGGAGACGTGGCAGGAGCTCCCTCTGCTTTCCGGGCAGGCGCCCCTGCTCTGTCTCCCCCTGCAGACCCACCCCCTCTCTCACCCTCACCTCCCCCTGCAGACCCACCTCCTCTCACCCTCACCTCCCCCCGCAGACCCACCTCCTCTCACCCTCACCTCCCCCCGCAGACCCACCTCCTCCCCCCCGCAGACCCACCTCCTCACCCTCACCTCCCCCCGCAGACCCACCTCCTCACCCTCACCTCCCCCCACAGACCCACCTCCTCTCACCCTCACCTCCCCCTGCAGACCCACCTCCTCTCTCACCCTCACCTCCCCCTGCAGACCCACCTCCTCTCTCACCCTCACCTCCCCCCGCAGACCCACCTCCTCTCACCCTCACCTCCCCCCCCCGACCCACCTCCTCTCTCACCTTCACCTCCCCCTGCAGACCCCCCCCCTCTCTCACCCTCACCTCCCCCTGCAGACCCACCTCCTCTCTCACCCTCACCTCCCCCTGCAGACCCCCCTCCTCTCTCACCCTCACCTCCCCCTGCAGACCCACCTCCTCTCACCCTCACCTCCCCCTGCAGACCCACCTCCTCTCACCCTCACCTCCCCCCGCAGACCCACCTCCTCTCTCACCCTCACCTCCCCCTGCAGACCCACCTCCTCTCACCCTCACCTCCCCCCGCAGACCCACCTCCTCTCACCCTCACCTCCCCCTGCAGACCCACCCCCTCTCTCACCCTCACCTCCCCCTGCAGACCCACCTCCTCTCACCCTCACCTCCCCCCGCAGACCCACCTCCTCTCACCCTCACCTCCCCCCGCAGACCCACCTCCTCTCACCCTCACCTCCCCCTGCAGACCCACCTCCTCTCTCACCCTCACCTCCCCCTGCAGACCCACCTCCTCTCACCCTCACCTCCCCCTGCAGACCCACCTCCTCTCACCCTCACACCCGCCGACAGGAACCTCACCCGCAGGTGCCGCTGGTCCCAGGGCCTGCCTGGCGGGCAGGGAGGCAGCCCGGGGCCGAGCAGGGCCGATGGGCCAGCTACAGGTCACCGGGCGGGAAGCCCCGGGTGCTGAGCAACTGGCAAAGCTGGAAAGACCGGGACTGCCCCCAGGATGCTTTCCCTCCCCGGCACATCCTGGGATACACGGCTTAGCCCCCCCCGCACCGTCCCCCCTCACACACACTTTCCTGTCTCCGTCGTGGGCTGTGGGCCGCCCTGGCCTTCCCTCCCTGGCGTGTTGCTGAGCTTGAGGGTTAGACCTTCCTGGAGGGGAGCCATGGTGGGGGAGGTGGGGGAGGGTTGGGGGGGGGAGTAGCCGCAGGCATTGAGCTCCCAGCACAGTGAGGTTCTGACCTGCAGGGACTATTCCTCAGGGTCAGCTCCAGGCCCAGAAAAGCAGCCAGACCGGACCAGGCTGCCATTGCTGCCTCGGGACCAGCTGCATTGACCTATGACCCCTGGCGCCGGCCAATCAGCAGAGATCACACCCTGAGAGGACACCGCTGGGGCTGATGAAGCTTCTAGAAGTCCTGCCCTAGGGCCCCTCTGAGCCCCCCTCTGGGCCCCTCTGAGCCCCCCTCTGAGCCCCCCTCTGAGACCCCCTCTGAGCCCCTTTCTGAGCCCCCCTCTGAGCCCCCTCTGAGACCCCCTCTGAGCCCCCCTCTGAGCCCCGCTCTGAGCCCCCCTCTGAGACCCCTCCGAGACCCCTCCGAGACCCCTCTGAGCGCCCCTCTGAGCCCCCTCTGAGCCCCCCTCTGAGCCCCCTCTGAGCCCCCCTCTGAGCCCCCTCTGAGCCCCCTCTGAGCCCCCCTCTGAGCCCCCTCTGAGCCCCCCTCTGAGCCCCCTCTGAGCCCCCCTCTGAGCCCCCTCTGAGCCCCCCTCTGAGCCCCCTCTGAGCCCCCCTCTGAGCCCCCCTCTGAGCCCCCTCTGAGCCCCCCTCTGAGACCCCTCTGAGACCCCTCTGAGACCCCCTCTGAGCCCCCTCTGAGCCCCCCTCTGAGCCCCCTCTGAGCCCCCTCTGAGCCCCCTCTGAGCCCCCCTCTGAGCCCCCTCTGAGCCCCCTCTGAGCCCCCCTCTGAGCCCCCCTCTGAGCCCCCTCTGAGCCCCCTCTGAGCCCCCCTCTGAGCCCCCCTCTGAGCCCCCCTCTGAGCCCCCTCTGAGCCCCCTCTGAGCCCCCCTCTGAGCCCCCTCTGAGCCCCCCTCTGAGCCCCCCTCTGAGCCCCCTCTGAGCCCCCCTCTGAGCCCCCTCTGAGCCCCCCTCTGAGCCCCCCTCTGAGACCCCTCTGAGCCCCCCTCTGAGCCCCCCTCTGAGACCCCCTCTGAGACCCCTCTGAGACCCCTCTGAGCCCCGCTCTGAGCCCCCTCTGAGCCCCCTCTGAGACCCCTCTGAGCCCCCTCTGAGACCCCTCTGAGCCCCCTCTGAGCCCCCTCTGAGACCCCTCTGAGCCCCCCTCTGAGCCCCCTCTGAGCCCCCTCCTCACAGGCGCCAGGACAGAGGCCTGCAGGCCCAGGCTCCCCCCCGCCCCGCCGCCCGCCTCCCCTCCCCTGAGCCCTCCCCCCTCCCCTCCCCTGAGCCCTCCCCTCCCCTTCCCTCCCCTGAGCCCTCCCCTCCCCTCCCCTCCCCTGAGCCCTCCCCTCCGCTCCCCTCCTCTGAGCCCTCCCCTCCCCTCCCCTGAGCCCTCCCCCCTCCCCTCCCCTGAGCCCTCCCCTCCCCTTCCCTCCCCTGAGCCCTCCCCTCCCCTCCACTCCCCTGAGCCCTCCCCCCTCCCCTCCCCTGAACCCTCCCCTCCCCTGAGCCCTCCCCCCCTCCCCTCCCCCGAACCCTCCCCTCCCCTGAGCCCTCCCCTCCCCTCCCCTCCCCTGAGCCCTCCCCCCCCCCCCTCCCCTGAGCCCAGGGCCCTCTTTGCCGCTGAAACTGGTCCGGTGGCCCCTTTCTCCCTGCTCACTGCTCCTCTGGGACGTCCGTCTTTCAGAGCCTCAGCCCAAGCCCGGAGGCCGGCTCCGCACCACCGGGCGGGCCCCCGGCCACCACAGCCGGAGGCTCGGACTTCAGGCCGCTGGCCCTGGAGTCTCCCCGCCCAGGCGGCCCGCCCCGCAGAGCGAGAGGGAGGGAGGCGGGGAGGCCTGCTGTCTGTGGGCCGAGACCTGCCTGCTGCTCCCCCTCGCCGGGAAGCCGGAGGCCACGGAGCGGTCACCGAAGTCACCACCTGACACCGGACCCTCTCCCCCTGACCGGCTCTGTGACCGCGTCTGCCTCAGAGTTTCCCCACGTTCCTCTGGGTTTTTCCGTTTTCCCTTCCCCGCCTCCTCCTTCCCCAGTGCCTGGTTCCACGTGACACGCGTGGCTGGCTCCCGGCCCCGCCCCGCTCGGCCCAGCCAGGGTCTCAGAGCTTCGAAGTGAGAGACTGTGATCACGGTCCCCTGTGCTCTGCCTCAGGAGCTGCTTCAAGGTGCCGCCGGCATGGGACGAGGCGCCCAGAGAGAAGTTGTACCGTTTGACGTCTTGACATTTCATATTTACCCTTTGAAAAACTTTAAAATAATATGAAAGAGTTTTTAAATCTTTAATGTTGCCCGGCCGACGTGGCTCAGGGGCTGAGTGTGGACCTAGGAACCAGGTCACGGTTTGATTCCCGGTCAAGGGCACGGGCCCGGGCTCCGGGCGCAGTCCCCAGCGTGGGGCGAGCAGGAGGCAGCCGGTCCATGACTCTCTCTCATCTTCGATGTCTCTGTCACTCCCTCCCCCTTCCCCTCTGAAGCCAGTTCTGCAATAAGAAAAGCGTAATATGCTAGTTGGACAGGATGACCTTCCGGATGTCTTTCCGGACCACCTTCCAGGTGAAGCTGGGGCTGAGAGGGAAGCCTGGGCCCAGCGTGCCAGCGGGAAGACGGTGCTGGCAGAGGGGAGGAAGGCTTTTCCTCGCTCCCACAAGAACCCACTCTGGTGGCCTTGAACGGAAATCCCACGAGCTGACCCCTGATCGGACGAGGATGTGTCCGTGTCTCG
Source organism: Nyctalus aviator (assembly GCA_036971965.1). Classification (NCBI taxonomy): domain Eukaryota; kingdom Metazoa; phylum Chordata; class Mammalia; order Chiroptera; family Vespertilionidae; genus Nyctalus; species Nyctalus aviator. The sequence goes on along the minus strand of CM072926.1, from coordinate 100,316,121 downwards.
TGTGGACTCTGGGAACACTGAAGTGCCCTGAAGATACGAGCTGTGAGAGTCCCCTGGGCCCTCCGAGACTAAAGTGACCAGACGTCCCGATTTTTAACAATTTGTCCCGCGTCCCTCGGCGTTTTAAAAAAAAAAGTCCCGATTTTTGGAAAGAAAAATCGGTACTTTTTTTAAAAAGCCGCGGGACATGGGACAAATTGTTAAAAATTGGGACTGTCCCGCCAGAAGCAGGACGTCCGGTCACCTTATCCCAGACCCTGCCGGGCGCGTGGAGACGGGATGCTATTTTCACAAAAGGCCCGTGGGAGGGGAGGAGCGGCAGCCCACCGGTGACCAGCACAGTCCGTGACACAAGCAGGTGTTCCCGGTGTGGGCGAGTGAGGCAGACGCCATGCCAGAGGCCGCTCTCACTGCCCCCGCAGCGCCAGGGACGCGGTCAGAGAGCAGCACCCCAGCTTGCGGACATCATCGGGCGTTAGTTTGCAACGAACGGGGTGCCAGGCGCTCGGACGTTCTTCACGTTCTCACCCCGGGACCGGCTGTTCATGCGAGGCTCCCAGGCTCACTCAGGGCTGAACATTTGTTTTTTGTTTTTTAAAATATATTTATTGATTTTACACAGAGAGGAATTAAGAGGGATAGAGAGCTAGAAACATCGAAGAGAGAGAATCATCGATCAGCTGCCTCCTGCACACCCCCCACTGGGGATGTGCCCGCAACCAAGGTACAGGCCCTTGACCGGAATCGAACCCGGGACCTTTCAGTCCGCAGGCCAGTGCTCTATCCACTGAGCCAAACTGGTTTCGGCCAGGGCTTGACATTTGTTAATTAAAATGTTTCTTCTTCTTCTTCTTCAAAAAAAATACAAACCGTGTAAATATGTTCATTTCTTGGCATGATTCTCTCTCATCTCAGCCGATGGGAAATACAGAAGGAGAACGATCATATGAACACAGCTCCCTCCAGCTTGCCGCAAACCCCCGTTTCAGAGAGAGGAGAGACCAGGTAATAATGAGGCGGGGTCCCAGAGTCCCACTCAGCGCAGAGAGGACCGAGCAGGGGCCCAGGCGGCACGGGGTGGGTGTGGGGTGTGGGGTGTGGGGTGTGGGGTGTGGGGTGTGGGGTGTGGGGTGTGGGGTGTGGGGTATGGGGTATGGGGTGTGGGGTGTGGGGTGTGGGGTGTGGGGTGTGGGGGGGACTCCCTGCCAGCACATCATGCGAAGTGAGAAGAAGCAGGTTCAAAAGGCCGCACATTTACGAACCCATTGACGTGAGCTTCTGGGAAAAGCACAGCGGGAGGGACAGAAGGCAGCTCAGGGCGAGGCTGGGGTGAGGGCGGGAGGAGACGGGGACGGTGAGGAAATCCTTGAGGCCGCGACCCTGGGGGCCCTGCCTGCTTCTCAGGACCCACGTGACGGCAGCCGAAAAGGATGAACGGGGCGGGGTGTAAACCATGCCTCAGTCGCCGTGACCCTAAGCAGCACTAACTACAGCCCGGCTGGCGTGGCTGAGCGTGGCCAGGCTGCAGGCTGGATTCCCGGTAGGGAGCGAGCAGGAGGCCGCCAGTCAATGATTCTCTCTCATCATTGGTGTTCCCATCTCTCTCCCTCTCCCTTCCTGTCTGAGATCGACAAAAACATATTTATAAATAAATAAATAAATAAAACGTTAAACATAAACTTAAAAGGAAGTAGAATCTGGGGACAGGGCGGGGCGGGGTGGGGACTGGGCTGCAGGGGGGCGGGGGTGGGAGGGGGCGTGGCCTGGTAGGAAGACCAATGCTGGCAGGATGCCACTGCCAGGCGTGCAGGGCAGGAAAGGAGGGAGACTGGTCAGTCATGTGTGGCGGCTTTGAAAGGCACTTCCCAGTGAGCACAATGGCTGCCCGGCTCCAGATGGAGGGGAGAGAACACGCCCGTGTGACAGCCGGCGGAGGGGAGGCCGGCTGGAGGCCAGGCGCCTAGGGAGCGAGGGGCTCTAGGGAGCCGGGCACCGGGCTCCCGGTGGCTCTCCCTGCCCTGCGGCCACTGGCCAGGTCCAGGAAGCCCCGGGCAGTGCCCTCGAAGGCCCCTCTCCAGCGTTTCTGGGGAGACTGTGCGTCTGTTCCCACCAGTACCTCCAGCCAGCTCCACAGTGAAGGAGGTGGCTCTCATCTAAGCAGGCCCGCCCCCCGCCCCCAGGGGGCGCCTGGGCTCAGGAAGCAGAGGGGGTCTCCTTGGGTCAGGAGGACTTGGGGGCCGGGCCCTGCATGGCCTGGACTCTGCAGGTCTGGGAGGGGGTGGGGGGATAGGGGTGGGATTTGCTGGGTCACTGTGGTCGGGGTCCGGGCACCTGCTGGGAGCAGGGGACACAGGAAGCAGGGCCAGGCCTCAGAGACGGACGCCTTTGATGACAGACAAGGGGCCGCGGCTCCTGTCCGCGTCTTACAGGGAACTTGGTGTTTCTGATTAAGAACCCAGACAGCCCAGCCGGTGTGGCTCCCTGGAGGGAGCGGCAGGTGAGATGCCCCAGGGCCCAGGCCCCGCTGCAGGCTCCATCCCCAGGAGCGGATGTGCAGGAGGCAGCGGTCAATGGTTCTCTCATCCTTGATGTTTCTATCTCTCTTCTCTCTTCCTCTCTAAAATCAATAAAAACACCCCTGCCGGCCCTTCTGGGGAGGTCACTTCAGCTGCAGCCGGGACACGCTCGGAGCTCCCCCTCCCGCTCAGTGTCTGTGTTTCACCGTGGTCCCGGCGGCTCCCTGCGGGGGGTCGCTGTGAAACGCTCTTGTTGGGGTGTGTGTGTGTGTGCGGGAAGATGGGTCCCATGCTTCTGTCTCACGTTTGTGAAAAGCTAACCCGTGCCCAGGAAACACCAGAGACAGACTAACCACCCCCCGGCCCCCCAGCACCTAAGGAGTAAAATAAATAGATAAATAATAGATAATAAAACGCTGCAGCCGTGAAGGAAATACGAATCCCGAGTAGAATCCTCCAACTGAGAGTCCCAGAGACCACACCCTCCTCGGAGCCTGTGGACGTGGAGGACAGAGCTCACTCGGGGACGGAAACACCGCCCGATGCCCAGGACCAGAGCCCACGGAGGCCCCGGCCCGGCCCGGCACGGCCCCGCGCACAGGACGTGGCTCACAGCGAGTTCGCACAGCGCCCGCTCGCTCGCTCAGCTCGCTCTAACGTTACCGTTGACCTCGCTGCGGCCCGGAGCCGGGGCCCCAGAGCCGGGGTGAGAAGGAGCTCCCTGTCGAGGGCTGTCACCGTGCCGCCCGCCGTGTTCCCGTCCCACGGGTCTGTCCGCGGAGAGGCTGGTGGGAACGCGGTTTACTCCGAGGCACGTCACACGCTGAGCACAGGCCGGCCCTGAGCCCTGACCCAGGAACCTGGACGTGGCCAGTTTGATTCTGGGTCAGGGCACAGGCCCGGGCTGCGGGCTCGATCCCCGTAGGGGGCGGGCAGGGGGCAGCCCGTGGGCGCTGTTCCACTTCCCTCCATGTCCCTCTGCCTACCCCCTGCCCTTCCCCCCGCTCTGAAGACGGACACAAACGCGTTTAAGAACCTGGCAGCGTGCAGCGTGGTAGGCCATGCAGGCGTTTATTGTGTGGACACGCGTGTCGGGCAGCTCCCTGTGGCACCGGGCTACAGGCCTCACACCCGCCCAGGACAGCGTGCGCCCAGGGCGCTCACACGCGCGCACGGCCCCCGAGACCGACGCTTCCGACGAGGCGCGGGTGCTGTCCCGCCCGAGCAGGCGGGCCCCGGGACAGACGGAGTGCTGGGGCGCGGGAACCGGTCCCGGCGTGGGGCAGGCTGGGCTGTGGCTGCTGCGCAGTGAGACCCCCGGGGGAGGGGGCTCAGCCACCTGCTGTGGAGGCGCTGTGTCTGCTGTGGGCGGGGACGGGGGTCCTGGGGTTCAGTCTTTCCAGAAGGGAATGTCCACGTGAGGCACAGAGCGTCTCCCTCCCGCCTCCCGTGTCCTCTCTGTGTCCTCTGTCCTGGCTCTGCCCCCGGTGCTGAGACCCTCCCCTCCAAAGCCCAGGTCCCTGGGGGTGGGGGAGGGGGTCTCCTGTCTGCTTGGCTGGCCGAGGAGGGAAGGGGGAGCGGTCCCCCTCCTCCCGCTCCCTCCGCCCTGACAGACGGGAGGCCAGGGGGCGTCAGCAGGGCTGTTCGAGGTGGGGGTGCGGTGGGGGGACACCCGCCTTTGGCTGAGTCACGGGGCAGCCTGCCGTTAGCACCCAGTCCCCCGCGTCCGTGCGGGGCAGCGGGAGTGACCAGGAGTGTCCGTCCGCCCGGGGCCCCGAGTCTTTCTTCACGAAGAGGCGGCCTGGCCGAGGCGGGTCAGACGCAGTCCCAGCTCCGAGTGTCCCGGTCCCGGTCACTGCCCTGACTTCCACAGAGGCTGATCACAGAGGGCTCGGGGCTCGACAGGGCACGCCGCACTCAGGGCCGCGGGCACCGGGCTTTCCTGCTCGGCGTGTACACCGGCTGCTCTCCCGCCGGGCCCGCCTGGCGCCGGGCGGACCTGCGCCTCCCGGGAGCCGGACACGCGGCTTCGTGAGGGACAGGGTCCACGTCAGCGTCACACAGGCTGGATCCTCAGGGCAGCGAGCGTCCCGTTCTGTGACACACACCTCCGCCCACAGCGGCACGTCCACAATTGCACGGAGATGGCCGGGAGCCCTGCTCAGGGAAGGCACCGGGCACGGCGGCCAGCCACTCCCCGGAGCCCCTGAGGGAGGACGGACGGGGACGTGCTGACACCGAGGACCGAGGACCGTCCCTGCCGCTCCCGCTCCAGGAGAGCCCTGTGGGCGGGGAGCTGGGTCACGTCCGCCTTACCCACCGGCTCCAGCCGCTCCCCCCCCCTCCCCGCCTCCAGGTCAGAGCGCTCTGCCCACATTGTTCACACCGAGCCCTACCCGCCGGCTCCAGCCCTCCCCTCCAGGTCAGAGCACTCTGCTAACACTGTTCCCACCGCCTTACCCACCGGCTCCAGCCCTCCCCTCCCCCTCCCCAGCCCCCGGTCAGACCACTCTGCTCACATTGTTCACACCGAGCCTTACCCGCCGGGTCAGAGCACTCTGCTCACACTGTTCACACCGAAATGGCCGCCCGGGGAGCTGTGGGCACACGTCTGCCGGGCCTGAGAGCAGTAGGTGAAGCGTCATTGGAACTGTGATGACTGTGCTTGCATGTGTGTCTATGTACAACATGTCACGTCTCCATGGCTGTCTGCCTGTCTGTCCGTCATCATCATGGAACCTCAGTAACGGGCTGACAGCGACATCACCAGGGACTCCGAGAGCCGGAGGCGTCCTGCGGGGGCCTGGACCGTGGCCACGCGGGACCACCCAGAGCCCGGAAGTGGGACGGTAACGCGACCCTCCTTCCCTTCGGAGGGGGAGCTGATAAACGATTCGCCAAGGGCGTGGCTCGGCCAAGAAAGGGACTTCACAGCTCACTTCACAGCGAGCACTCATCCGCTCAGAAAAGGAAGTAGGCTGCCATCGGCCATGGCGAGGAAGTTCATAAATAGGCTGAAGTCCACCTGCTTTCCCTGTGAAAGAGCCTAAAACCAAATGACGGAGTTCAGTGCATTTCTCAGTCTCGGGCTGCGCTGGGACATTCGTGGCGGGCACGGGGGGTCCCGGGACCTTGTCCGGGGCAGCGCTGGGCGCTCCAGGTGAACGCCGACGGAAACGATCAGACCTTCCTTCCTGGGCGGCTCCTCTGCGTTCATCTCCTGCGCGCTGCCCCTGGGAGCTCCGGAGGTATTCCGTATGAAATCTGTGCCTGTGCGTGTGCACTCATACACTCAAACTCGCATGCACACGGAGACACACATACGCCTCAACAAATGATCGTATTCGGGAAATGGGGCACCAGGTCCATGAAATGTTCCACGTAAAGCCCAGAAGGGACCCGTGTCTGACCGGCCCGGCGCCCCCTCTCCACACGCCCTGGGCGTGCAGTGAGGCCTGGGGGTGCTCACTCCTGCGTCCAGGCCCGGAGGGAGTCTCTCTGAGGATGCCTGAGCCGGGCGGAGCTGCGGGCGGGGCTGAGCCCGAGGCCCAGCTTCCCCACAAAGGAGTCCTGTTGGGCGGGAGGACGGTTCGGGCACCGGAGGGGGGGGGACGGAGGAAACTCCGAGTGGACAGCTCTGCAGCCACAGGCGGCGGGGGAGGCCAGCTCTCCGGTCCGGGGAGGCCTCCTGCCTTTCTCCGGGCTGCGATGACCTTGGCGCTCCCTGGGGGGCCTGGCTTTGACCTTGACCATCAGGATTGGAGAGGTCTGTGCGGAGAGCCATGGGGCAGGCTGGCCCGGAGCCCTCAGGTAACCCCCAGAAGTCAGTGGCGCTTCATGCCTCTGCTGATGGGAGAGAAGGGGGCCAGGGCCTCTGCCGGGGCCGGGCGGCCGTCAGAGGGAAGGAGGGAGGCCCCGCACACGCTCCAGCGGTGGTTCCGGCCTCTCCCCGCGGTGGAGGCTTCCTGCCCGATCCCTCGCAGGCCTGTCTGGATCCTGTGTGCGTGCTCGGGTCCCGGTGGCAGCCAGGCTGCGGGCCGCCCTCGTGGGTCCCGGGCTGCCCCCTGTGGGTCCCCGGCGAGCGCGGCCAGGGAGGCCTCGGAAACCACGCTGGCGTGCTCCCCACGCCGAGGGCTGGGCCAGACCAGGAGCCCCCGGGCCCCTCAGGTGCGGAGCGAGGACCGCCATGCCCCGGGGCCCGTTCCCGTGCGACGTCCCGCTCAGCATCCACGTCCCACGCACGACGAGGCTTTCCGCGAGGAACTGCGGGGACGGGAGGCCGCGCTCGGGGAGGCGGTGTCTGGCTCGGGAGCATCGGGGACACGCACTCCGCGGGGGGAGCTGGCGTGGAAGGGGGAGCTTTCGAGCTCGAGGCCAGAGGAAGCTGTTTGGTCGGAGCTCCAGGAATCCGTGGGCGCGCTCGCTCGCTCGCCGTGACACAGTCCTCCTCACTTCCCGCCCGCGGGCGGAATCTCCACGCAATCGCACGCGTGTCCAAACGCCCGGACAGAGAACCTCCCACGAGCTGGGTCCCAGACAAAGCCACGTCGCGTGATTCTCGGCGGCTTAATCCCATTTCGTCCACAACAGTCTCCACCGGGGATTCCCATCATTTGAGTCAGGGGGAGGGATCCTCTTCAGTCAGTTTCCTTCTCAGCATTTACCGATGCTCACTCATGCTGATGCATATTGATGAGGAATCAATCAAAAAAGCTTACAGGTTCTGAACGTAAATGTTTCAATGATCATAAAAATATTCCTATGCATTTCTTAAATACTTTGGTGATTTCATATATAAACATATTTCTACAGGTTATTCTTCATCTTCAAAAAACACTGTGATTTTGCTTAAATACTCAACAAAAATGAGTAATTATTTAAAAATACTTTTATCATTTTATAAAATATATATATAAGGTATTGCTTCTGGATCTTTCTTGATCTCTTCATTTTCCAAGTGATTAACCCTGATGGATTATATAAACTTATGTGACTGTCTTATAATCATATTTATAAATTTCTCGTCACATATTTGAGGCAAACCTGAGGATAGATCATTGAATAGTTTTGTTTTTTTTTTCTCTTGTAAAATGTTTCATTTCTCCATTTTCTTCTTTAATGGTCTTTTGAAGAATCCAATCTGTCGAGGAAACACCCAACATACACAATTAATAACTTGAACTTAAGTAATAAAATACTAATCTCCCTGAATAGAAATTAATTTAGTACTATGTTAACAATTCTGGGCCTTCAAATAAGTAAACGTAACTGAGAGGGCCTTTTCCTCATTGACCTATTTGAGAAATGCTGAATGCCACAAAACGAAGTCACATGACTATGTCCTTGCTAACCTTCCCGTGGGTTACATCCATCACCATGTAGCCTGAGTGGACAGCGAGTGAGCACAGTGCAGACAGGAAGTGACCGAGGGCTCGGGAGCATCTGGGCACCGCACACTGCAGTGAGCGGCCCGGTCTCCATCTGCCCTGCCTTCCCCCATGGACGCGGCAGAGAAATTCCTCCTAACGCCACCCAGGCCCGTGCAGAGCCGAGAACCAGGGACACAGGAAAGGGAACCGGTGGTAACAGGCTCTCTCCCTCCAGGAGTGTGTAAGCGGAGGAACCCCCGTTCCATGGCAAGTGTGACCTTGACACACTGAGCCGGGCCTTGGGCGCCACCGTGTGGCGACACCAGGCATTACATGCAGAGCAAGGCTGGATCTCTTTCTCTCTCTCTCTCTCTCTCTCACACACACACACTCACACACGTTCCCTATAATCCCAACCATCCCAACCGCTGGAGCGGGGATGGGGAGCGTCCGGCCCGCGGGCCACAGAAGGCCTGAGAAATCGCTTGGCCTGGCCCTGCCAGCATTGGGATGAGTTAGTTGGGTGCTGGGGGGCTAATGTGTAAGCTGATCCTTTGAACGGCCCCCGGGGGACGTCATGACTATCCCCGCGGCCCTCGGCAGAGAGGAGGGCCTCCTGCTCCAAAGGGAGCCTCCGTGATGTTTGCATCTTTTTTTTTTTTTCTTTCACAGAAACGGGACGTCTGAGATACACTCTTCTTTCTCCTGCGGCTCGGCCGTGCTCGGGGGTTTCCCGTGCCGTGTGGCACCGCGGGAGGCGGCCTCCGCGTGGGGACCGCGGGGGTGGGGGGGGTGCCCGCTCACCTTCCACAGGCCCAGGATGAGCAGCAGCAGCAGCAGCAGCCCGGCGAAGGCGCTCAGCAGGATGACCCAGAGCGGCACGCGGCCCGGCACCCCGTCCTTGGAGACCTGGATGGCGAGCTGCAGGGGCGGCACGGGGTGTGGGCACGGGACCCGCCCGGACCCCCACGCCGAGTCCCCGCGGTCCCGCCCCTCAGCACAGCGTGCTCCGCTCAGGAGGCGCGTTGATGGCACACGTTGTGGCCCCTCCTGCCCCCGCCCCGCCCTCCATGCCCCCACTCACACCCAGGGCGGATCAAGTACAATTTGAAGCAACAGTGTCGGTCGCCTCCTGGGGGCAGGACTAGCCACGGCCGGGCTCTGAGCAACCAGACACCAGGCCCCCACGCTGGCGGGGGACAGTGCCCAGCGCAGGCCTCACCTCCCTCTGCCAGCTGCCGGGGCTCAGCACCAGCGACGCGTTCTCGCTCCGCAGCTCCGCCCGGACGGTGAGGTTCAGGCTGGAGAAGCCCATCTGCAAAGAGGCGGGCTCCATGCAACACGCGTGTTACGCTCGTCGGGTTGGTGGGTGCATGCCTACTTATTTAGGTATCGCTACAGACCGGGAGATGGCCTGATTTAATACAATCGACGTGTGGCCAGATTCTGGTGATCTCTGACTGGCCAGATTATGGTGATCTCTCAACACATAATAATCTGGCCACTCAGCATCTATCCTATAGAATAAAAGGCTAATATGCAAACTGTCCCCCCAACCGGGAGTTCGACCAGCAGGCAGGTCAACCAACTGCCCATGTCTCCTCCCGCTGGCCAGGCTGGCCGGACCCCACCCATGCATGAACTCATGCACCGGGCCTCTAATACACACATACACACACACACACACACACATACATATACACACTGAGTGGCCGGATTATTATGCGTTCAGAGACCATAATAATCTGGCCGCTCAGTGTATGTTAGCACTATTCTTTGATAACATGTCAAGGACTGTCTCTCTAGAACCCTTTGACCTGAGCTGCGTTCTAAACTGCTGAGAAACGGTGCTACAAGGCGCTTGGCTTCCAAGATGCAGAGAAGGAGGACGAGGAGATTGGGAAACGCATACAAGGACAGGGCCCTGCAGGAAGTCACAGATGAGGAGAGCGAGGCCAGTGGCTGGTGAGCAGAGCTGGGCCAGGCCACGTGCTTAAACTCCCCCACCTGAGGGCTTTCCACGGAAGGCCCGCCGCGCACACGCTAAGGAAGCCCCGCCGTGCACACGCTAAGGGAGGCCCGGGCGTGTCAGGGCACGGCGGGGCTCACCTTGAGGAAGGTCGGCTTCCACAGGACCAGGGACACGTTGACCTGGCTCAGGTCCGCGGGTGCCAGGCTGCAGGTGACGGTGGCCAGCCTGCAGGTGCTGCAGTCCTGCGGGGAGGGGTGCGTCAGGGCTTGCACGTTGGGAAAGACGATGTGACGGCCGTCGGGCGGTGCTTTAGTGCACAGGGACTCTCCCGCGGGGGCGGAGGGCGGGGAGCGCCGGTGTGGGCTTGCGGATGTACCTGCATCGTGCCTCGCTTGAAGTCCTCGGAGGTGAGCATGATGGTCCTCCGCCCAGAGCCGAGGCCGAGCGGGTCCTGCAGGTGTGCGGGCCTGCAGTCCGCGCGCTGGGGAAGGAAGACGGGCGTTGCGGGCGCCGCGCGGCGGAGGGACGCCCATCGCGCTGCGACTCGCAGAGGCCGCGTGCGGCCAGTGAGCCCTGCGCCGTGGGCGGCACCCCGTTCCCCAGCCGCTTTGACAGCGGCGAGGACGTCACAAACGGCCGGTGCCAGCAGAGTTACTGTCACATACTACGTCGGCGATTCTCAGCCGGGGTGCCACGGCACACCGGGGTGCTGCAAGAACCGTGAAAATGTGCGATGCCCGCCGGCAGGCGTGGCCCTGAGGGAGCGTGTGGAGGGGGAACCGGGACACAGGCCCGGGTTTGGGCTCCACCCCCAGCGGGGGCGAGCAGGAGGCAGCCGGTCCGCGGCTCCCTCTCAGCATGGATGTTCTCTCTCTCCCTCTCCCTGGCTCTCCGAACTCCAAAACATACATATATTTAAAAAGAAGTCTCTCTTTGCTTGCGCACCTCCAATAAATGAGAGGTGTAATGAACAGTCCAGGCCGCAGAGGAAGAGGAGTTATCTGAAACCCTCTCTGACCGACTGGCCGGTGACCCCAGGAGACACGCCCGGAAGTGACCTCCTGGGAACAGGCTGACGGGGTGAATAGGGGGCCCCAAACCCTCCGGTGAGCGTGCTTGTGCGGAGACAGGGGAGGGAAGACGGGGCGGGGCCCGCCACAGGGGAGGGACGCCAGGGTCGGCAGCAGCGGCCAGCAGCTAGGGGAGTCAGGAAGGACCCCCCACCCTGCCTCCGGGGAGACCAACGCTGCCCACACCCCGATGGCAGAGCCAGGCCTCCCGTGGGGAGGGGACACGTTCTGCTGTCCTGAGCCCCCAGTTCAGGGCGGTCTGTCACCCCAGCAGCTGCTCACGGGGGGGAGGGGGGAGTTACTGTTATTTAAAATGGCCCCAGTGCCTCCCCTCGCTCCTCTGGAAAGCCCTCCGTCACCATCACCGTCGCCGTGGCCCGTGGGGCAGGGGGCGTGCACACTCGGGCGGGCGGCAGTGAGGGCGCCCGCGGCCGGGACTTACGTCGGAGGAGGCCCAGCCGCGTGGGTACAGCACGGGGTAGCCGTCGGCCGTCAGGTTGGGGAAGGAGATGGTCAGCGTGAGTTCTGGCATGGGGAAGTGCCCGCTTCTCCGGACCTGCAGGGGAGCAGAGGCGTGACCTTCCCTCCCGGCTGCGGGCGCCCCGGCCAGCCCCGCGGACCGCGGCCTCCCCTGGCCGTCGGTGTGCGATGCTGAGTCCCGGAAGGAAGGCGGTCGGTTATGACGCTGCACAGAGAACGGCATCCTTCAGCGAGCCCAAAGCGGGGTGCCCGATGGCCGGCGACCTGTACGCCAACCGCACTCTGGCCGCACCCTCCCTGCCCCTATCAGGACCCAGACTGAAGGAAAGCCAGCATTCATTTTTCCTTTGTCCTTTTCCAAGGCTACGAACAACCCCTGAAGAGCATTGCTGAAATAGAGAACACAACTTACAGAGGAGTCAGTGAGAACATAAGTGACAGCATAATACATAGAAAGAGTAGCAACGAGCACACCGAGACCAACATTTATTTGTTGCGTAAATGGAAATATGACCAAGACAATGTCAAATAATCACTTTCTGAAATAGCTATGGTTATTCTTTAGAAAGTGCTTTACTCAGTCACCATTTTAAAAAAGTAAATATTGGAGGTAGTATCTATTTGGTTTCATAGTCTATTTTTTTCTAGAAAGTCATTCTAATTAATTGTGTCTTATTATCAGGAAATTGGAGAGCTAGTTCTCTAACACTGCTTCAGCGATAATGATCAGTCTGAAGAAAAGTATTTTAAAGCACTGGAATTATAAATAAAAGTATGTTGCTATATAGAAACAATGGTATATAGAACGTTTGGTGAACCAAAGTGTTCCTGCGTGTCTGTCAATACCTGCATTTAATTTACAAGTGTCCAAGTAACTCCTGACAATACCCGTGGGAGGCTGGCTTCTTACCACGTAGAAGATATTAACTTCACTTCCAACGTCCTCAGTGGAATTGACCACTTCGGGCACCGTCTCGTTGGCCGTGATGGAGATGTGGTACTCACTGGCCGAGCTGGGGGAGGGAGTAAACACAGGAGATTGGCTTCTATCGGCCGCATCCTGCCTCTTTCTCTGATCAGGGAACCTCACCACAAACGGTTACTGACAGAGACTTCAAATCAGAGGCAAGTGCGTTCGCCCCAAACCCCAAAATGGTTCTCTGAGGCGTCAGAAGGCTTATACTTCCTCTAGTTCAAGAGTCACGGATACGTCAATGGCCTTAAAATGCTAAAAACTGTCTATAGTGTTTCCAACCAAAATCTCGCTGTTACCAAGTGACACTTGTTCATGAATTCACCGATGGCACGGTCAGCGGCTACCAGGCCGAGCCATGGTCAGCGGCTGCCAGGCCGAGCCATGGTGTGTCTGGTGTCCTGTGACTTTTAAGTAGGTTTTAAAAAGCTTCAAATTCTATATTCACTGCTAAGCTTAAACATGCGATGGTCTCCATGCTGCCTTTTCACGATCTCTGGGTGAACGTAGGGTAAAGCATAATACAGAGTCGAAGTAGCACGTCCGTTTAAAGGAGACAAATAAAAAATATTTGCAAGTATTTGCCAACATTTGTTTTTAAATAAGTGGAAGCATTCTTGGGAAAAGAGTCTGGAGGCTGATTCGGGTAGATGTCTGAGCCCGCCCAGGGAAGGTCTGGGTGGGATTGGGGGGGGCGCGTGTAAGTTTGCCTCTCTATAACTTACTAGGAGTCCGATGCCCTCGGCCGGGGCCATGGCCACAGGTTCAGAAGACCTGGGTCAGTAGATAGGCATCAACATAAAGAGGCAGTGCATCCGGCCAGTGTGGATCAATGGTGGGGCACTGACCTAGGGACCAGGAGATCACGGTTCGATTCCCGGTCAGGGCACAGGCCTGATCCCCGTGTGGGGTGTGCGGGAGGCAGCCGCCTGGTTATCCTCTTATGGTGGATGCCTCTCTGTCCCTCCCTCTCTGACCTCAGCTCACTGCACGTCACAAAGGCGGAGTCTCCCACCTGGAGAACTGGAGTCCCGCTTCGTACTTGACGGGGAGAGCGATGCTGGCCTCGTTGTCCGAGAGCGTCTCCGGGGGCTCCTCGCTGTCACTGGAAAACACGGCGCGTCAGACATACCCCCTGGCCCCCGGCCCGCCGAGCGCCTGGGAGAGCAGCCCGAGGTGGTAACTATAGAAGCACAGGAGCTCAATTCTCGAATTTCCAACGGGCGAGGAGGGGGCAGAGGTGACCGCGGAGCAGCCGGGGTGACAGCCACCCTGGTTCATCCCGCTTCTCAGGCTCCCGGGAGGGAACCGGCCAAACCCGGGGTCAGTCCTTAGATTCGAGGTCAGGGGCCTCTCCCCTGGGAACATGGCTTCCTCGGGCCAAGTCGGGGCCCAGAACTGCTGTTTTCACAGGTGGTTCTTATTTATCAGCGATGAGGCCTCACAGAGCGAATCTAGAACCTGTCTTCACCTCAATGCTTGAGTTATCTGCTAAAAGCTTATCATTCCCTGGATTTAGTTATCATGTCAATGACAGGCTAGGTAAACACATGCAGACATGTGTGTACACACATGTACACACACATACACCTCACAACCCCCTGTATTAAAAAAGCACGGGTGAGTGATTTAACAGTGGACTGTTCTTGCACATGGACACACCCGGGGCAAGTCACTGACTCTGCGCCTGGATTTGTTCACCTAGACTCGTGGTCGGCGAACTCATCAGTCCAGAGCCAAATATCAACAGTACAACAATTGAAGTGTCTTTGGAGAGCCACATTGTTAAACTTAAACTTCTTCTAACGCCACTTCTTCAAAATAGACTCGCCCAGGCCATGGTGTTTCATGGAAGAGCCACACTCAAGGGGCCAAAGAGCCGCCTGTGGCTCACGAGCAGCAATTTGCTGACCACTGACCTATATGATGGAGATTTTATTGAACAATTGATGACTGAGGAGTGACCAGTGTAAAGTTCTGATTTGGAGGAAATCTATTAAACTGAGGGAAGGGGCCATAAAAGGAGGGATTCCGCTGAAACTGGTTTGGCTCAGCGGATAGAGTGTCTGCCAGTGGACTGAAGGGACCCAGGTTCAATTCCGGTCAAGGGCATGTACCTTGGTTGCGGGCACATCCCCAGTAGGGAGTGTGCAAGAGGCAGCTGATCGATGATTCTCTCTCATCGATGTTTCTAACTCTCTATCCCTCTCCTTGCCTCTCTGTAAAAAATCAATAAAGTATATGGAAAAAAAAAAAAAAAAAAAAAGGAGGGCTTCCGGTGACTGTGCCGGGCAGCCAGTGGGAGGTTAAGTGAGTGGAGCCCGTGGACTTGTAAGCAGATGTCGCCACGGTTGGGCAGAGGTGAGTGACGTGATGACACCATGTTTTGCTAAACAAACGGTTTGACCCAGTTAGAGGATTAAATTGTTCCTGCCAAATAAAAGTGCCCTTATTTACTTTTTTTAAAGCAGCTTTAGTCTGCACGCACACACATACACCAACCTTGTTGCACTTAAGTGCACGGTCACATTCTCCAGGAGATAGGTCGTGTTGAATTGAAATAGTATTTTGAAAGTTACCTACGAAATAAAAGATACATCTTCAGTTTAGGGCCAGATAAAGAAAGTGTTTACTTTGATTAGAATATCCAGTTACATAAACGATATTACCTAAACACAAATCATGAAGCTACTTAAGACGTATTATCTTCCAAAATAAAAACACATCACATTTCAAAAAATGGAATAAGATATGATGTGCACATACTTTCAACATGAAATGCAATGTGCTTTACCTGTTGATATTGACTTTAAACGCTTTATTACAATTATATTAATAAATATAATGAATACCACCCATAAAGCATTATACCATGAAGGGACAGCCTATTTGTTTTACTATAGTACCATAGTCTACAGGATCACAATCACACACAATGGAATTATGAGATGATCACAATTAAAGTCTCCTCAATATAAATCTTCAAATATCAGCAATTACCTACGCATGTGTACTGTAAAACAGAGGGAAAGATACTTGGTTCCTGTAGTTCCATAGAGTAAAAAGGTTCTGACCCTTAAAGGGATAACAACAACAAGGGAAAACCGAATAAAAGACGTGGCGATTTAGAGTAAGCTATTAAAAACCAGTGAGTTGTGCTTTCAAAAGTTTGCATAGTTAAAATATCACCTCAGGAAAAATGGAAAATGTCTTGCTACGCTGACACTCAGAGAGAGGAACTTACTGTTAGAAACTGTGCCTGCACAAATGGATTATGTGATGTGTGATTCTTCATAAACACCAAAAGGAAGGACCAAAAGCTAGGTTTTTTGAAGACACATGTCAACAGCAGAGTTCCCCCAAATGTTAACATAGTGGCCATACAACCCAGCAATTCCATCCCTAGACTTACACCCAGGAGAATCAAAATCATGTGTCCACACCGAAACCGTACACAGCTATTTCCAGCAGTATTATTCATAGCGGCCGAAAACAGCAACAACCTTAATGCCCATAAACAATGGAATATTATCCTATAGAATAAAAGCCTAATATGTGAGTCAACTGAATGGTGGAATGACCAGTCGCTATGACGTGCACTGACCAGCAGAGGGCAGACGCTCAACTCAGGAGCTGCCCCTAGCCCGCAGGCCCCGGGCAGGCAGAGGTGGATGCCATCAGGGCCCCCCAATTGCCCCGCTGGTTGCCCTGCAGAGGGAGGTGACTCATAATGGTGGCAGCACCAGGATGGCCAAGGGGGGTGCTGGCGGTAGCCTCCCCACAACCCGATTGCCCTGCTGGTCACCCCAAAGATCGGCCCTGATCACTGTCCAGGCCTAGGGACCCTACCCATGCACCAATTTCCTGCATTGGGCCTCTAGTTTATAAATAAAAAGGAATGAACTGTTTCTCTCTCACATCAATGAACCTTGAAAACATTATATAAGTGAAAGCCAGTCACAAAAGACCACATTTATATAAAATGTCAGAATAGGCACATCCATAGAGAAAGAAAATAGATTAGTGGGTGCCCATGTTTTGAGAAGGGCTGTTGAGGAAAAAAGAGTGGCAACAGGTAACGTGTACGGGGTTTTTTGGTGTGTGTGTGTGTGTGTGTGTGTGTATGTGAGAGAGAGAGAAAGAGACAGAGGGGATGTTCTAAGATGGATTGTGGTGATGGTTGCACAGTTGCAATTTGGGAATATCCTAAAATCTGTTGACTTGTCCACTTTAACGGACTGAATCGTATGGTATATGAATTATGACTCAATGAGGCCGTTATTCAGAAGAGAGAGAACAGCAGCGTTTCTGTACAAAGTTCTAAACCTCCCGTTGGAGGGACGGCTGCTCCCGTAGGTCAGGAAAGCCCGCTACATGGACTGCCACCCGAGGGCTTTCTGGCTCCGTGGTGCCAGGCACGCCACCCCCATGCGTCTGTGGCTTGTCCCGGTGAGTTTGACTCGTGCCATAACTGCCATTGACCACAAGAGCTCAACATGGGAACTCGGCCCTCATCGCCAGCACCCTGGGCACCAGGAGCAGGAAGGACCTCTCGGCTGTGAGTGTGCTCTTCACATCCTGTTGCCACGTGCATTGGTACGATCTGCTTACCATCTCTCCTCTCCGCAGGAACGGGTAGCCCACCTTACACGTGAGGTTATGGTTGGATTCACAGCTGTCTTTTTGGATCGCCTGGCAAGAGAAGGGAACAGAATTAGAGCAGACACACAGGAGGAATTTTCCCAGCTGTCAGGTGGGATTAGTTATATACTCTATCCCATCAAACATAAAATGTCATTCAATACGTGACATCAGCCTGGCCGGTGCTGCTCAGTGGTTGAGCTTTGACCTATGAACCAGGAGGTCATGTTTTCATTCCTGGTCAGAGCACAAGCAGGCTCAGTTGGTTGGAGTGTCGTCTCATGCACCAAAAGGTTGCAGGTTCGATCCTGGTCAGGGCACCTACGGGAGGCAGCTGACTGAGGTTTCTCTCTCACATCACTGTTGTTTTTTTTTCTCTCTCTCTTTCACACTCTCTCTCTCTCTCTCAAATCAATAAACGTACCCTCGGGCGAGGATAAAAAACACAATCAGTTCAGCGGTATGAAAGGGGGTTCAATAAACCATCGTTCTGAGGGCCAGTGAGGGAGGCCCTGAGCGTTACCTCGATCCCCGAGAAGACAAGGTTGGGGGAGTAGTGCACCGCGGTCCGGGTGTTGTAGGCGCTGTCCCCCTTGTTTCGGACCGTGAGGCTGATGTTGAACTTGTCGCTGTGGGACCGGACCACCAGCAGGTCCTTCTCCAGCGTGGACACGTCCAGGGCCACGTCCGAGATGCACCTGTCCTTGTTCCCACAGTCCTTGGCGAAGGGGATCTGCAACAGCCACGGGGGCGTCCTCAGAATCAGGGACCCCGCCGGCTAAGGGCGTGCCTGCTGACTGGGCGGCCCGGCCCGCAGGCAGTTCCCTGCAGGCCGCAGCGTGTCTGCTGGTTCTCGAAGGGGGCGGGAGCTTCTGCTGGGGTACAGAGTCTCCGCCCTTCGCAGCACACGGTGTTCGGACGGTTTCCCCGAACCGGCTGGAGTAGAAACGTTTCAGAAAACCAAGCCACGTACCCTGAGGGCTAAGACTGTGAGAGCAGTGTCACGCTCAGCTGCGGCCGGGAGAGTCTTGTTAGAAAGAACCACGTCTGGCCAAAACCGGTGTGGCTCAGTGGATAGAGCATCAGCCTGCGGACTGAAGGGTCCCAGATTCCATACCCGTCAAGGGCACATATGTTGCTTGCAGGCACATCCCCAATAGGGGGCGGCAGGAGGCAGCTAGTCGGTGTTTCTCTCTCATTGATGTTTCTAACTCTCTATCTCTCTCTCTTCCTCTCAATAAAAAATCAATAAAATATGTTTATTTAAAAAAAAAAAAAAGAAGAAGAAGAAGAACCTCGTCCTTAGGAGATGACAGAGCCCAGTGAGGGTGGGCACTGGTCACGCTGCGTACGTGGGAGTCTCCTGACCCCACACAGCCCATCCTCGCTGTCCCGCATCACCAGGACGGCCCTTCCTGCCTCCCCGAACTCCAGAGTCTGTCCCCCACCCACCCCGTCCCGGGGTCCAGCCTCATGTCCTCCCTGAACCAAACCAACAGCTTCCCGACCGATCTCTGCACCCCGAGTCGGGCACAAGGTGTGATGACCCGGCTCCCCCTGCGCCTCCCGCCTTCGCCCATGGCCCCCCCCGCCCTTCCTCTGCAGCTGCAGATTGGGGCCGAGGTTAGTGTAGTTCCCTCGCTGCCCCAGGACCTCTGCACGTCCCTCTGCCCGGAGCACCGCTCTCTCACTTGTCTGGACAGACAGACATCCTATCCCACAGCTCCCAACCCCGGGGGGTGCCCTGGCCCCCCAAATTAGGCAGAAGTCCCCTCCATGGCACACACTCTGCTGACCCCTCCCCTCGTTTCTGAGCCTGGTGTGTGTGTGACATTCAGTCATCGATTTGGAGTGGGGAGAGTGAGGAGGACAGGAGGCCGGGAGGGCGAGGCCCTGTCCCCAGCGTCTCTGCTCAGCCCCATGCAGGGCCCCGCTGCACGCTCTTTCTCAGGGTGGGGCCGGGACACTGGGTGTGGGGCAGGACTTGGGGGACACAGGTCAGCGCCTCCCGCCTCCTGTCGGGCAGGGCGTGCCCGTGGGAAGCACGCTCTCAGCCTTAGCCTCCGTCCTGCACCGGCTAGGAGGGCCCTGGGAGAGGGCCGCCATGGCTGGGGGGGGCGGGGGACCCTCTGGTTATCTGGGGCCTAAGTCTGTCAGTAGGAGGACACCCACCAGACCAGAATGGTTTCAAAGATCCAGGGCCAAGTGTTTTAATGTTTATTGGTCATAAAGGGGAGCTCCCATCGGCCAACCCATGGCCTTCTTTCAATTCGTCCCGGACTCAGGAGATAACACAGGAGCCACACAAACTCCCTCAGTCCCCAGCAAGAGGACTTTCTAAAGAGTTGGGAATAGTCTGCAGAAGTGTAGATTTTAAAAAATGTATAATTGACTGTGTGTGTGTGTGTGTGTGTGTATAAGCACCTGCTGGAATGCGGGAATACACCGTACCTTGCCATGCACACATACAGGTAACCCTAAATCCAGTGTGTGTGTGTTTATGTCTTTCAAGTTTTCCTTAATATTCCCACCAATAGGTATTCCACATTTTTAAGAAACGACTTACAGATTCATGCACTGAGTTCGGTACCGAGTCATCCAGAATGGGCCCGTTTTCCGGGTCGGAAAGATTGAAGTCCACGGTTATTCTCACCGAGTCCCGGAAGTCATGCTTGTCCTGGAGAGCGAAACAGAACACGGTCATTGGCATCGAACCTCTGGGGTGTCCTGGCCTTGGCGTGGCGGCTTCTCCTGCCCGGCCAGCCTCGTGGGAATCCTGTTCCAGCTCTGACGAACAACCTCCTCACACTGCCTTTTTTTATTATTATTGATTTTTTTTTTTTTTTTACAGAGAGAAAGGGAGAGGGATAGAGAGTTAGAAACATCGATGAGAGAAAAACACTGATCAGCTGCCTCCTGCACGCCCCCCCACTGGGGATGTGCCCACAACCAAGGTACATGCCCTTGACCGGAATCGAACCTGGGTCCCCTCAGTCCGCAGGCTGACGCTCTATCCACTGAGACACACCGGTCAGGGCCTCACATTGCTTTGCTGGAGATGGGTGCCCTCTCTCCGGACCAGGCCACAGCGGGCAGGCAGAGGCCTCGGGGGTGACCAGCTGCTCCCCACCCTCAGAGGGGCCTGCTGGCCTGTCGAACCTCACCATGTGAGGGCCTACCCCTCGGAGCTACTTCATAGCAAGGCCATTCCTCTTGCGACCGTGAGCCAGAGGCCACTATGCAATGAGACTTCCAGGAAAGTCTCTCCGAAACAGCGGCAAACCCTCTTCCACGGGGCTGCATTCCATGAGGCCCGGGCACCCTGAGGTGTAGGTTGGCACCGTGTGACTGATCAGTGACAGTGCTGACACGATCAATACCCCTGGGACTTCCGTCAGGAGCAGCATCACTCACGGCCTGTCCACAGCGGTCAGCGTGACGCGCACGGGCCAATAGTGTACAAAGGAAGCACTGAGCCTCGAGGGCCCTCAGCGGCTTTGCCCAAATCACCGGATGCACACCCCGTCCTGGCTGAGTCCAGAGCCATGCCCGAGCACCCATGAGAGCCTCCAGAATTCCGGGGGCCCGTTACCCCTGCGGGGCGCTCTGCTCTGGAGAAACACGCGCCCGCCCTCTCAGAGGCCGGAGGCGGCGCCGGCGTCATGCCTCCCCCTCGCACCCAGTCCCCGCTCCCAGCGCTCCGTCCTGGCGGTCTCGAACAGGCCAGGGGCGGCTTTCCAGCCAGGGGCGATTTTCGTACTGACAGGACACGCCTGTCTGACAGACGTCATGGGAACACGGACGTGAAAGTCGCGGAGGCAAAGTCTATGTTTCAGTATTGGTCACTCAACACTGCGTCCTCATGGCGTCCGTTCCGCACTGCTTGTTTGTGTTTTAGGAAAGTATTCCGAAAACTCTTGCGAACGCTCCCTGCCCAGACGGCGACCCAATAAAACACATCTGAACCGGTTCACACTAGCTGGCCAGCTGTTTCTAGAGATGAATACTGTGCTTTCCACGGCCCCGCCCCTCCACTACGATAGAGACCAGCAGCACCGAGCCCACCGAGGACAGCGAACACCAGCATCCCCTCCACTTCACGTCAAGGGATGAACATCATAGTTCGGGACAAGCAGGGACCTCAGAAAGCAATGGCCCAACCGCCCCCTGGGCGTCCACCACTCCATCCACGCCCACAGACAAGGCCAAGGGAGGCACGTGGTTTCCGGGGGAGGGAAAGGAAGGAAGAAAGGAAGGAGGAAGGGTGGGAGAGGACGGGAGGGGAAAAAGAGGGAAGGAGGGAGGGAAAGAAGGAAGAAAGGAAGGAGGGAAAGAAGAAAGGAAAGAAGGGAGGGAAGGAGAGAGGGAAGGAAGGAAGGAGGGAAGGAGGGAAGAAGGAAGAGACAGGCCTCCTACTGACCCATGCCCTGTGCCTGCTCCTGCTCCGTAGGACATGGCTGCCGCCCCGCCGGGGAAGGAGGAGGACGGCTTATGAGGGAGCTGGCCGCCAGTGGGTGTGCGGAGTGGACACCGGAAACGAGGCCGGCTCCGTGAGCTCTGAGGGGCGGGGGTGATGCCGGGGAAGGAGGAGGACGGCTTATGAGGGAGCTGGCCGCCAGTGGGTGTGCGGAGAGGACGCCGGAAACGAGGCCGGCTCCGTGAGCTCTGAGGGGCGGGGGGCGGGCGGGCCGCTTTGCTCTAGGATTTACTTGCCAACATGTAGAAGAAGTGCTGGGCGCACCGGGCCCTGCGCACACGCAGGCTCCTCTGCGTCCTCCGCTCCTGGGTGCCCGCGAAGAAGCTGCGGGACAGCTGCCGCTGCGAGTCCAGCGTGACGCGGTACTGCAGGTCTGCGGAGAGGGGCGGGTCCACAGGGCGCCCCGGGGGGGGGGGCCCTGCAGGGGCACTGCGGGGGGCCTGGCCTCCTGCAGGGGCACTGGGGGGGGCTGGTCTCCTGCAGGGGCACTGGGGGGGGGCTGGCCTCCTGCAGGGGCACTGGGGGGGGGCTGGCCTCCTGCAGGGGCGGGGGGGGGCCTGGCCTCCTGCAGGGGCGGGGGGGGGGCTGGCCTCCTGCAGGGGCGGGGGGGCCTGGCCTCCTGCAGCCTCCTGCAGGGGCGGGGCCTGGCCTCCTGCAGGGGCGGGGGGGGGGCTGGCCTCCTGCAGGGGCGGGGGGGGCCTGGCCTCCTGCAGGGGCGGGGGGGGGGCTGGCCTCCTGCAGGGGCGGGGGGGGGCCTGGCCTCCTGCAGGGGCGGGGGGGGGCTGGCCTCCTGCAGGGGCGGGGGGGGGGGGCCTGGCCTCCTGCAGGGGCACTGGGGGGGGCTGGCCTCCTGCAGGGGCGGGGGGGGGCTGGTCTCCTGCAGGGGCGGGGGGGGGCTGGCCTCCTGCAGGGGCACTGGGGGGGGGCTGGCCTCCTGCAGGGGCGGGGGGGGGCTGGCCTCCTGCAGGGGCGGGGGGGGGGCTGGCCTCCTGCAGGGGCGGGGGGGGGCTGGCCTCCTGCAGGGGCGGGGGGGGGCCTGGCCTCCTGCAGGGGCGGGGGGGGGGCTGGCCTCCTGCAGGGGCGGGGGGGGGCCTGGCCTCCTGCAGGGGCGGGGGGGGGCCTGGCCTCCTGCAGGGGCGGGGGGGGGGCTGGCCTCCTGCAGGGGCACTGGGGGGGCTGGCCTCCTGCAGGGGCTGGGGGGGGGCTGGTCTCCTGCAGGGGCGGGGGGGGGGCTGGCCTCCTGCAGGGGCACTGGGGGGGGCTGGCCTCCTGCAGGGGTGGGGAGGGGGCCTGGCCTCCTGAAGGGGCACTGGGGGCGGAGGCTGGCCTCCTGCAGGGGCACTGGGGGGGGCTGGCCTCCTGCAGGGGTGGGGAGGGGGCCTGGCCTCCTGAAGGGGTTGGGGGGGGCTGGCCTCCTGCAGGGGCACTGGGGGGGGCTGGCCTCCTGCAGGGGCACTGGGGGGGGCCTGGCCTCCTGCAGGGGCACTGGGGGGGGCTGGCCTCCTGCAGGGGCACTGGGGGGGGCCTGGCCTCCTGCAGGGGCTGGGGGGGGCTGGCCTCCTGCAGGGGCTGGGGGGGGCTGGCCTCCTGCAGGGGCACTGGGGGGGGCCTGGCCTCCTGCAGGGGCACTGGGGGGGGCTGGCCTCCTGCAGGGGCTGGGGGGGGCTGGCCTCCTGCAGGGGCACTGGGGGGGGCTGGCCTCCTGCAGGGGCACTGGGGGGGGCTGGCCTCCTGCAGGGGTGGGGAGGGGGCCTGGCCTCCTGAAGGGGCACTGGGGGGGGGGCTGGCCTCCTGCAGGGACAGGGCGGTCTGGGGGGCCATCGGATGCTGGGTGCTGGGAGGGGAAACAGGCTGGAGAGGGGTCCCCACATGTCTGACTCTCAGCGTGAGGGTCACTCCAGTGGAGCCAAGGGCCCTGGGGAGCAGGTGGCACAGCTCTGTCCTCTGCAACCTCAGCCCCTCCCCGTCCTCCCCGTCCTCCCCACCCTCCCCACCCTCCCCATCCTCCCCATCCTCCCCATCCTCCCCACCCTCCCCACCCTCCCCACCCTCCCCATCCTCCCCAGCCTCCCCAGCCTCCCCAGCCTCCCCATCCTCCCCATCCTCCCCAGCAGAGGGCAGAGGGCAGGAGGGGAAGGAAAGCCTTTTGGGGCAAACCCACAGGACTGGGCCAATCTCTCTCTCTCTCTCTCTCTCTCTCTCTCTCTCTCTCTCGATTATTTGCTTTATTTTATAAGCACCTGATTGTCTGATTGTCTACGGCAAGTGCAGAGCTACGGGGAAACCCGTCACATAGCGTATCTGCTCCACACTTTTGGGGTCCCTCCACCCGTTCCTTCCACAGATTTCTCAGGACCCGCACGTTCCCGGGGCACACGGGCTGACAGGCCCTGCCCAGGCGGACCGCGGGAAGCCTTTCTGCGGACAGGGCGCCCCCCCCCAGTCCCCCCGCCGCCCCCCCCGCCGTGTGCGGCGCTCACCAGCCTCGTAGTCGGTGTCCTCCTTGGACTTGAGCTTCGCCTGGAAGCACACGGTCGCGTTGATGCACACGGTCTCCTTCCCCTCCATGCGGCAGTTTTTCTTCTGGATATTCACTTTGTTCGGCTCAAAGTTCATGGTCACTTTCACCACAGCCACGTCTCGGGCCCTGGACAGACACGGACCGCGGTGATCACCCCCCCCCCCCCCGTCCTCCCGGGTGACGGACGCCACGCGCGGGGACTCAGAGCATCGGGGGGCTCTCCGTGGACCCCACGGCCCCGTCTCCCTGAAGAACCTAGTCCGGACCAGGCGGCTGGTGCTCCCGGGACGGGGTGGCCTGGGAACCGCCTTGGGCTTCTGTCTGCCAAGGCAGCTGGGACGCCAGCCTGACATGACCTTGGGGGTTCAGGGCACGCTACCCAGACATTCTGTGACTCGTGGGCTCCTGGAGCTGCCGGCCGGGAAGCAGCTCCGCAGGGCGGCTCCCCAGAGCCCCTGCCTGAGACACCCCTCCCGGAGGCCCCAGGCCCTCTGCCCTCCCCGTCCTCCCGAGGGCCAGCACCCCCTGCCGCCGGCCACTGCGCCTCATCTTCCGGGTCCCCAGCTCACGGGCTGACACATTCTCTTACCCCAGCACTGACAGGTCAACGAGAACAAATGCCTGTTCTCTCTGCCCCCAGCTGGGGACTCCCGGCTTCAGGGAGGCGGCCCGAGGCACACCTCTGGGGGCCCAGCCAGCGCCCCGCCCTCCCCAGGCACCGCCTCCCAGGTTACCCTGGTTATACATCGAGTGGCCAGACATTATGATCTCTGAATGCACCATAATCTGGCCACGCAGTCTGTATCACTGTCACCTGCAGACAGCGAGGTGCTTCGCACCCGTGCACAGAGCTGTGTGTGACACCCGGCATAGTTAGTTCTATGTGTAACACCTGTATGTAGTCCTGTGTACAATTATTCAGAGTTTTATGTACCACAGCTGTGCATAGTTCTATGTGTAACAACTGTAAGTAGCTCTAGGGCTAGCACCTGTATACAGTTATATATATAGTAACTGCATATGTAGTAACATGTATAGCTAAAACATTTCTTATATGATGGTTATTACCTGTGTGTGATTTAGCATACACTTCTTATGTGACCATCAGTTGTATGTGAAATTACGACAAACTCATCGGTTTTTAGGTCTCCATCTGCACCGGGTCTCTCTCGGTTTTCTTTGCTGCTCTTCCAGGTACATTTTGGGGAGATGGCCATCGAGGATTGCTTTCACCTGAATTACATTAAGCCAGGGGCCAGCTTGGAGGCATCAACATGTGAACTTTCCAGCAAGGCTCACATCCCAAGTATAATTTTATTCATTAAATCTTTTCTTTATATTTCTTAATAAAGTCTTTTTAAAAAACGTTCATACAAAATTCTCATTAATGTTATTCTTCATATATATTTTTAACCAGGTTTTTGATGTGTTTTTTGTGTTTTTTTTTTTCCAAATAGAGCCCTTTTTGAAATTGTTTTTAACTAATTAAAACTAGGGTTATTAATGCTATCGGTAAGTTATTTTAGCAATAAACAAATACAATGACACTATCATATGTATTTGACCATAAGCCAGAATGCATAGTTAGTTAAAATTCTATAGCTAATTGGGGACAAAGGCATGTTAAAGGCTGAGCAAATCAAGGGCTGATCCTGCCTGTTCCTTTAGGGTGACTGATTGGCCTCCCCAGCCCACCAGCTGCGTGCTGTTTATCGGAGGGCGGCGCAGGAGGAAGCAAACGCTGGGCCGGATACGCCGGTCACCGCGGGCGGCTCTGGGAGGCGGTGCCCGCGGACCGAGTGCGCGGCCGCATACGCACCAGAAGAGGGCAGCGCCGCCCAGGCCGCCGATGGTCAGGTCGGTGAGGCCGTCGCCGTTGAGGTCCATCTCCCCGTGGACGGACTGGCCGAAGAACTTCAGGCTCTCGCCGTCCCCGCCGGACGGGATGCGCTGCGGAAAGCGGCGAGGGGCGACGTCAGAGGGGCCTCTTCAGGGCCTCTGGAACACGCGGAGGCCGGGGGCCGGCGGACACACCTCCCGCTGCGGGACGGCGGGGACCCACCCGCGGCCCTCTTGGCGCAGAGCCCTCTCTCCGCGCCCCCGAGGGACGCTCCGTCCGTGGCAGGCACTCCGGGCTCCCGACACCGGAGGAGGGAAAGCGACAGGGCGTCGCCTTGTCCAGCAGCAGGGACACCTGCCACAGGCCTGCTTCCCAGCTGCTGCCAATCCCAGGCCTGGGGAGCGGAGAGGCGCTGGCACCTTGAAAACACGGCTCGCGCAGGCAGGAGGAAGTGGGACCCGGTCTCAGGGTCGGTCCGTTCACTAAACTCGGGGCTGGGGGCCAAGGACACATCCTCACTGTGCAGCCTCCGCCTCAGCAGCTCACGTCCACTCCCGGGTGCCCACAGGGGGTGGCGCGGGGGGGGGGTGGCGGACGAATGTGGGGAGTTCTCCGAGGCTGGCCTGTGCGTCCCCACATAACACTGGCCGTGTGGGCCCCCCGACTTACTCTGGTGGAACCCGGTGGAAGGTGACAGGACAGACAGACCCTCCCTAACGTGGGGTCACCTCGTCCTCCCGTTTCCTACGGAAAAATCCCACCAGCACCGTTCTCTCTTCCGGGGACAGGCACCCTGCAGGTGCCAAGCAGCTGTGCAACAAGGACTCGTCTGCCCAGCCTGTGTGGCTCCGGGGTTGAGCATGAACCCATGAACCAAGAGGACGCTGGTCCGATTCCCAGTCAGAGCACACATCAGGGTTGTGGGTTCGATCCCCGGTGGTGGGCATGCAGGAGGCAGCCAGCCGATCTCTCTCACAGTGTTCTGTCTCTCCGTCCCACTCCCTTCCCCTCTCTCTCAAACCAACAAAAACATGCATTTTTTAAAAGTGCGCTTTCGTTTTGTTAGTGCTGTTTTCGTTTTTGTTTTGTACCATTTAAAAGATCAGATTATGGAGACTGGCAAACAACAACAGCAAACACCAGGTAAAAGAATGAAATAGAGAGTGATTCTTCTACAGAGGTAACTTAGTGGACCCCGGCCGGCCGGCTCAGGGCACCTGCCCGGGGGCGGGCTCGCTCCCCAGTGCGGGGCGAGCAGGAGGCAGCCGGTCCCTGGTTCCCTCTCATCATGGATGCTTCTCTCTCCCTCTCCCTGCCTCTCTGAAGTCAACAACAACAGCACGAAGACAGCTCGGAAGAGAAGAGGAGCCTGTCTCCCGGCTCCGAAGGAAGAGATGGAGCAGGTGCCGGCGGGGAGAGGGCGGGCAGAGGGCGCGGGCCCACCTGCGCGTGCGGCCTTCGCAGCGACCGGCCGCTGCCGTGGAAGATGTACACGGCGCCCGCGTGGTCGTCCTCCAGCGGCGCGCCGACCACCACGTCCTGGAAGCCGTCCAGGTTGAGGTCCCGGACGGCGGCGATGGCCGTGCCGAAGCGGGCGCCGCAGGGCTCGTGCTTGTTCCGCTTGGTGCAGGCGGCGTGCTTCCGGGCCGAGCAGCAGACCTGCGCCTCGGGCTCCAGGCTCATCTGGAACTCAAACCTGGTCTGGCGGGAGACAGGACAGGAGGTTTCTGCAGGGACCCCGGGCTGGGGGGGCGGAGGGGGGCTGTGTGAGGGGGGGCACTGCACACCTGACTGCACACCACTAGCAACACCATGTGTGCATCCCCGTGCAGGCTGCAACATCCCTTAAACCCAGGCCATCCGAGACCAGCGTGTTCAGATAGATATAGAGATAGATGATAGAGATAGATGATAGATGATAGATAAATAGATAGATAGATAGATAGATATAGAGATAGATGGTAAATGGATAGATAGATAGATAGATAGATAGAGATGATAGATGGATAGACAGACAGACAGACGGTGGGGAAGAAGCCGGCTGGGGTGTGAGTGGATCCTCTCTCAATGCCACAGGGTGAGGGGACTGCCCACTGTGTGTTCTTAAAGCGAAAGAACTGACTTTTGAAACCCGCCATCCATGTCTCCATCCCTCCTCCCCCGATACTGTGCTCCTGCGAAAAGTCCCCATAGAGTTCCCTCACAGGGCACCCTCTGTTCAAAAGCAAGCTTTCCCCCAGCCCCTCCGGAGAGAAGCAGCCAAAACCTCAGTAACAGCCCGGGTGCGAGCGACGAAGGACAGAGAGGAGCACGCGTTCTTGGGGAAAACAGTAGAGGATCCCAAAATGTTGGGAGGACAAGGAAAAGAAAAAAATGGTAGAAAGGAAAATAAATCATTTGTGAATTAAATAATTAATATGGGGAGACTGAAAATTAAAAAAAACAAATAAATACTGACTTTGCTGTAAGCAGCAAGAAACAACAAAAACTAAAAACCAACTCTTCTGATAAATCAATCAATAGTTATTTCACCTACAAATAATGTCTAAAGTCAGAATCTCACTCCAGCCCAGTGAGGTTTTCCAAAAACCACAAGTGCAGTTTGCTGCAAAGATCTGGTGTCATTGCCTGAAATTCCTGACACCCTCCACCCCCCCCCCCCTGAAGCGTCCTACACCCCCAGGCCACCCACACCCCAGGCCACCCACACCTCCGGCCAGAGCTCCTGAATGGCTGCCTGTGAGCTATATGTTTATCTTTGTCCTACGTGTTCTGTGTGAAAGGAATAGTTCACATGTTCGAAGCAGAAAACACCTAGCGGTGTGAGCAGCTCGAATTCATGTAGAGAAGCGGTAGCAGCGGCCCGCACACTGTTTCTGCTCCTTTCCCCGCAGTGAGTGCGGAAGGGGAGCCACATGATTGGTTTGAAATAAACAGGAAGGAAGAGGTTGATCATTATTGGTTTGAAATGAACGGGAAGGAGAAGCTGTTCATTGTTGGTTTGGGGTGAACAGGAAGGAGAGGATGCCCCGGGCGCTCCGTTCCCCGTTCCCGTTACCTGGTTCAGGGCGTAGACGTACACCTTGCCCTGCTCCTCCTTCTCGGGCCCCATGAACATGGGCGCCCCGACCAGGAGCAGGTCCGTGTGGGAGTCTTTGTCAACGTCCACGGTGGTGAGCACGCTGCCGAAGTAGGAGCCGATCTGGGACAGCACAGGGCAGAGCGCCGTCAGAGGAGCGTGGGCCCGGGAAGCTGAGCGCCTGCCTGGCCGTGCGCACGCCATCCAGCCTGGCCGGGCTCGCACCAGCCCGAGGCGTGGGCGAGGCCAGAGGGCAGGGCTGAGCTGCAGAAACGGCTCACTGGGCCCCGGCTCTGCCCAGGCTGCTGACTAGCAGGCTGGCCCCCTGGAGCGGGGCGGCTGCTCCAGGTCCCGTAAGGGCTTCCTGCAGCTTTCTCCCAACCTCGTTCCTCTCCGCCAGTCAGAAGAGACCAGTGAGACTGCGGAGATCACTTTTAAAGAAAGAAACGCAGCGAGATGAACAATGGAAGGCACTGGAGAAGGCGTCAGCGTGTGCTGAGATGCAGCGATGGGAGCGCACACACCGAGGTACCTCCGAGGAACTGACTGGGCAGGATTCCGGGCAGCGATTTTACCCGAGGGTCTCCACACGGTGCAGGGACCACCCCTGCCAAACTCAGCCCTTCCAGGCCTCCGAGCGCCCAGCCCAGGCCCGGCCCAGCCGCGGGCCGAGGAGGCTCTGTTCCTGAGCTGCCGACAGCCGGCGGCTGAGGGGGACCTGCCCCGAGTACGGACGGGGCCCTGCGGCCATGGCTCACCTGCTCCCCGCGCAGCGCCTGCAGGATGCGGACCTCCCCGCCCTCCATCCGGTACACGATGACCTGCCCCGTGTGGTTGTAGCGCGGCTGGCCGGCGATGTACAGCACGCCGCCCCCGGGCACCGTGGCCGAGTTCACCGTGTAGCCTGCAAAGGAGAGGCGCAGGCATGCTCCCCTCGACCTGCACTGGGCCCCCGAGACCCCGCCCCGAGGGGAGCAGCATTTTCTTTCTTTCTTTCTTTCTTTCTTTTTTCTTTCTTTCTTTTTTTTTAAATACATTTTATTGATTTTTTTTTGCCCCCCTCTCTCCCATACATACCCTCCCTCCCCAGAGTTTTGTGTCCCTTGGTTGTACTTATATGCATGTATACAAGTCCTTCGGTTGATCTATTATCTCCCCCAGATCTCCCTCCCCTCCCCGCTGTAATTTGACAGTCTGCTTGTTGCTTTACTGTCTCTACCAATCAGAAAGGATATATGCACCCCTATGTTCATAGCAGCACAATCTACAATAGCCAGAATTTGGAAACAGCCCAGGTGCCCGTCAGCAGATGATTGGATCAAAAAACTACGGTACATCTACACAATGGGATACTATGCTGCCATAAAAAAGAAGGAATTGTCATCATTTGCGGCAACCTGGATGGAATTGGAGAGCATCAAGCTAAGTGAAATAAGCCAGTCAATGAAAGAGAAACACCACATGACCTCACTCATTTATGGATAATAAAGAACATTATAAACTGGGAGCAGCATTTCCACATTGCACGTGACTCACAGAGTCAGCTTTCGAACGTGCCTGAAAGGAGATGCCAGGGCCTGCCCGGGAACACCCTGCTCCCCTCTCCCTGAAACAGGAGGAAAGGAGGAGAGAGGGACAGACTGCCTCCAGGACAGAAGACGGCAGGAAGGAATGCCCGAGTGCTGACCTAGGAGCCCCGTGAGGCGTCCCTGCTCTTCACCCAGCAGCCCGGCCCCTGGAGGCACGCCTTGGTGTGTAGGAGCTGGGAAGCCATACCCCGGGGGCCCTTCCCATCCCGGCCCTCCAGCCGTGACTGAGATGAGATGATAGACGCATTCCCAGACGCCCTGGACAGCCCTGCCTGGTACTGATCTGGGGAGAGGTGGCGTCAGACACGCTCCTCCTCATTCCAGACACGCCTCTGGGGAGAGCGGATGCTGATCACTGGGTCCAAGTCCCATATTCCTCTCACCGAACAGAGCTGGGAAAGAGGAAGCTGCATGACCAAGCAAGTTAAACGTCTCTTCTCCAAAACCAGGGCCCATAGAAAGACTAAGGGTAGGAGATATCTAAGAGACTACGAGTAGTCAACAATAACAAACACGTAGAAATTGGCTAACCCAGTGGGTGTGGCGCGGGGGTTTGAGATCACTGGTTTGATCCCCAGAGCGGGCACATGCCGGGCGGGGTCCTGCAGGAGGCAGCTGATGGGTGATTCTCATCGGTGTTTTGTCTCTCCCTCTTCCTCCACTCTCTCTCTCTCTCTAAAAAAAAAAAGCCATAAGAACATTTTTTTAAAAAAATTGGCTAAAGGAGTAAGTGGTGAGTGATTTTCTCACAATAAAATTTAGTAGGAGTCTGATCTGAGGGATGTCAGCTGGGTCACGGTGTCTCTTTCTTGCCTCATTTCCGGTCCGCCAGGTCCCAAGGTCCTCTTGAGGTTAAAGAGAGTGGCAGACACAGGGAGACCTCGGAAAGCGCGCACACATGGGTCTAAACCATCCCTGCCTCGCCAGCCCTCCGCGCAAGCATGCCTTCCCCGTTCCGCGTTCGGGCGAGGGCCGCTCAGAGCCCGGGAACTCCCCCGGGCCCCGTCCAACAGCGACCTTGGCCGTGACCTCTGCATAGCTGTCAGGGAGCCCACAGACATCGGCAGACGATGCTAAAGATAAGACAGGAACATGACTACAAGCCATCCCATCCTGCTAGCGACCCCCCGCTCACCCAGGTAGGAGGCCAGGGGCTCGTTCTTCCTGGAGGACTCCACGTTGAAGGTGCTGTTCCGGGGGATGAGGATCTGGGTGCCCTTCTGCATGACGACCGTGCCGTTCCAGTCGTAGGCGCCCACGGCCCCGAGCATGACCCAGTCCTGGCGCCGGAGGGAAAACGGCCGGATCACCGGAGCGGACACGCAGTCCGCAGTGCGGCGGGCGCCTTCCACGGGCGTCCCACTGTGGACCCCGTGGCCCTCACAGTGCCCGGGGCCCTCAGTGCCCGGGGCCCTCAGTGCCCGTGGCCCTCACAGTGCCCGTGGCCCTCAGTGCCCGTGGCCTCACAGTGCCCGTGGCCTCACAGTGCCCGTGGCCCTCAGTGCCCGTGGCCCTCAGTGCCCGTGGCCCTCACAGTGCCCGTGGCCCTCAGTGCCCGTGGCCCTCAGTGCCTGTGGCCCTCACAGTGCCCGTGGCCCTCACAGTGCCCGTGGCCCTCAGTGCCCGTGGCCCTCACAGTGCCCGTGGCCCTCAGTGCCCGTGGCCCTCAGTGCCTGTGGCCCTCACAGTGCCCGTGGCCCTCAGTGCCCGTGGCCCTCAGTGCCCGTGGCCTCACAGTGCCCGTGGCCCTCACAGTGCCCGTGGCCCTCACAGTGCCCGTGGCCCTCACAGTGCCCGTGGCCCTCAGTGCCCGTGGCCCTCAGTGCCCGGGGCCCTCACAGTGCCCGTGGCCCTCAGTGCCCGTGGCCCTCAGTGCCTGTGGCCCTCACAGTGCCCGTGGCCCTCAGTGCCCGTGGCCCTCAGTGCCCGTGGCCCTCACAGTGCCCGTGGCCCTCACAGTGCCCGTGGCCCTCACAGTGCCCGTGGCCCTCACAGTGCCCGTGGCCCTCAGTGCCCGTGGCCCTCAGTGCCCGGGGCCCTCAGTGCCCGGGCCCTCACAGTGCCCGTGGCCCTCAGTGCCCATGGCCCTCACAGTGCCCGTGGCCCTCAGTGCCCGGGGCCCTCAGTGCCCGTGGCCCTCACAGTGCCCGTGGCCTCACAGTGCCCGGGGCCTCACAGTGCCCGTGGCCCTCAGTGCCCGGGGCCCTCAGTGCCCGTGGCCCTCAGTGCCCGTGGCCCTCACAGTGCCCGTGGCCCTCACAGTGCCCGTGGCCCTCAGTGCCCGGGGCCCTCACAGTGCCCGGGGCCTCAGTGCCCGTGGCCCTCACAGTGCCCGTGGCCTCAGTGCCCGTGGCCCTCACAGTGCCCGTGGCCCTCAGTGCCCGTGGCCCTCACAGTGCCCGTGGCCCTCACAGTGCCCGTGGCCCTCAGTGCCCGTGGCCCTCACAGTGCCCGTGGCCCTCACAGTGCCCGTGGCCCTCAGTGCCCGGGGCCCTCAGTGCCCGTGGCCCTCACAGTGCCCGTGGCCCTTACAGTGCCCGTGGCCCTCAGTGCCCGGGGCCCTCAGTGCCCGTGGCCCTCAGTGCCCGTGGCCCTCAGTGCCCGTGGCCCTTAGTGCCCGGGGCCTGGCCGCCGGGAGCACCGTCTCCATCCCTGGGGTCGGGGATGGGCAGGTGGCTCTATGGCACACAGGAGTGCCAGCCTGCCTGTCCGGCCGCGCTGCCTCCTCCTCCATCAGCTGCAAACGATGCCATTTCTGATGCTGTGTTCTCGGTGCCAAGAACCCTGGGCCTTGACCCTGGAGCCCTAGCAGAGCCCTGGAGTGTCTGACACTGAGAGAAAGGCCCCTCCCACAGCATCCGCAGCTCTTCCAAATCAGCACTTCCCACCGCCCGACGCAGGCCACCGGGGGCGCTCAGGTCACGGAGTCACAGCGGCCGTGAGGCGCAGCGGGCTGCGAGGGGACCCGTGCCCCAGGAGGAGCTGTGAGTGCCCCCCCCTGCGGGTGAGAAATGCCACCGGGGCGTGGCGAACGGCTCAGCCACCAACCGCACCGGTGCCTGTGGTGCCCGCGCTGGGTGCTGGTTTGGGCAGGAAACCCTCAAAGAAACTCACGTTCTTGAACTGTGACCTTGAACTGCCTTTCACTTTCCCGTCCAGGGAGCCGTACCTGGGAGTAGTGCGCGCTGAAGCCGGTCTGCGACATCTCCATCTCGAAGGAGGCGGCGGCCTGGTCGGCGGTGGCTGCAGGGAGAGAGCCCTTAGCACCGCGGACTGGACTGCGGGCGCCCGCCCCGAACCCCAGCCCCGCAGGGCAGTCCCCCGGTCCCCAGCGCCGGGGCGGCAGAGGCCGGGCTCCGTCCTGCGTGTGGCGTGGTGGTGTCACCACACGTGCCGTGTCCTCCACACCGCCGCTGACAGGCCTCACGGGCTCTCTGTCCACGGGCTGCAGCCCAGAGTCCCGCATGGGGGCCGCTCGCCGGGATTTCTGCCCAGGTACCGGACCCCCTCCCCGTGCCTCCAGACTGAGCAAACGGCACCCCCACCCCACCCCACGGCTGGCCGAGGCCCTCCCGAGCCCCGTGGCTGCTGAGGCGGCGGCGATGCTGCGTTTTATTTGCTCTGATGTCTGTGGGTGTCACTCACAGACCAGGAGGGGCTTTCATTTTAATTTTTAAAAATATATATATTTTATTGATTTTTTACAGAGAGGAAGAGAGAGGGATAGTTAGTTAGGAGCATCGATGAGAGAGAAACATCGATCAGCTGCCTCCTGCACACCGCCCACTGGGGATGTGCCCGCAACCAAGGCACACGCCCTTGACTGGAATCGAACCTGGGACCTTTTAGTCCGCAGGCCGATGCTCCAGCCACTGAGCCAAACCGGTTAGGGTGGAGGGGAGTTTTTTACAGGCTCTGGGCCATGTGCCATTCAATCATACATACACACACACACACACACACACACGCACACACACGCACACACACATGCACACACCATCCTGTGCCCAGGGCAGAGCGCCCTGTGGGAATGTGCTCCTCTCAAACCCGCACCAGCCCTGAGCCACAGCCCAAGGGCACGGAGGGGACTCACTGGCTTCCCGGTGGGCGGGGGGGCGGGAGGGGGATCTGCTGATCTATTTGCCTTGCAGGGACGTAAAAATAGAGCAAGGTTAAGAATGTCAGCCTGCCCTTTCACCCAGGCATGGGAACAATCCCATCTGTGGAATCAAACTTATTTCCCCGTTACTTCCTGGCATACATCTGTTCACAAGTCCACCAGCAACGCCTTTTTATAGGGACATCCACCAAGAACCCAAACCGATCGCTTCGGTCTCACCCATGACCTCTCGCTAACTGACCGAGGTGCCCTGTAACCTTCACCGAGTCCCCGGCACCGGGGTGCTTTCCCCTCTCTTTGCCAGGTCAGCGACGGGAAGGCAGCGGAGACCTGCCTGGCCCCGCACTGCTGCTCTGCGTGGGTCTGAGGACAGAGCAGGAGGCTCTGGCAGGCCGCGGCCCGATGGGCATCCTGGGAGCGGCGCTGTGCCTCCCTGACTTCTCGCCGCCAGCGCCTCCCTGGCTGCCAGGTGCCGCGGTGACCGCTCTAACCATCCTGCGGCCTCTGGTTGGGGGATTCTGGGTGTCTCCAAGGTCTGATGGGAAAGGGGACCTGAGACCGCATTCTGATTTCACCAGGTACGTTGCTGGCACCCGCCCCCACCAGGTGGCGCTGTCCCAGCACGCAGGGACCTCAGAATTGCTAGTGTACTGACTGTGGAAAGGCGGACTTCCCAGGTGAATGAGGACACGAAGCCCTTTCGATCTCATGATGAAAGAGAAGCAGAAGCAGGCTATCAAAACCCTCTTCTGGTTAGCCTACAGGGGGCATTGTTAACCTGAGGAGCTCCTTGTAAAGTGACTTCTCTCTTAAACACAGAGGCCTCCAGGGGTGTCTGAGCGCTCCCACGCGCGGCCTTGGAGGGGGCACCCAGGCTAGAAGCCACCTGGAAAGGTCACCAGCAAAGGGGCCCCCCCCCCCCCCCCCCCAGTCTCTGGCGCGGCTTCCTTCCTGTGAACCTTTGGTCGCGGTCACTGACTCGAG
Organism: Nyctalus aviator; assembly: GCA_036971965.1. Lineage (NCBI taxonomy): Eukaryota > Metazoa > Chordata > Mammalia > Chiroptera > Vespertilionidae > Nyctalus > Nyctalus aviator. Next base: position 100,280,490 of record CM072926.1, on the reverse strand, counting down.
GTGAGAAACAGGATTGCCCTGTGCTCTGCTCCCGCCTGCAGCTCAGGTTTTCCTCCTAAACGCTCTCCACGGTCTGCTCCCATCGATCTGGACGCACGTTCGTGAGATGGCAGGCCCACCGGGACCTGCAGGGCCTCCCTCGCTCCCGGGAGGAGCGCTGCGCCCAGCCGGGCGGGGGGTCAGGGTGGCTGGTCCCGGAGCGCGGGGCCGGGAGGCCAGGCTGCCCAGCCAGTGCCCTCCCGCCTCCTCTCCCTAAGGCCGCTCTGTGCCCCGCAGCCGGTGGCCGTGAGAGAGCCAAGAAAGAACCAGAGAGAAGTGACGTCACTGCCACACACGCACTGAACCACTGCCTGGCTGCCCGGGACCGGGGAGGGGGGAGGGAGGAGGAGGGCTGGGGCTGGGTAGGGGGAGGGGTGGGAAGGGAGTGAACAGGGAGCAGCGCCTGAGGACAGGCCCCTTGCTGGGAAACAAACGCGAGAAACACACCCGCCAGCGGCCCCCTCTCAGCCCGGGCCCGGAGAGGCACAGACGCGCGGACACATATCTGCTCCTGAACGTCCCCACGGCCACCGTCCTCATGGGCTCTCACGCCCCCATGTGTCCCCACACAGCCAGCCCCGCCCTGGGCCTCGGAACACTGCCACGCAGCAGGTCAGACTCACAGGGAGGACCACCGAGCACAGTGACCCCCCAGCCACTGACCCACCCACAGTGACCCACCCCTCCAGCCACGGACCCATCCACAGTGATCCCCCAGCCACTGACCCACCCACAGTGACCCCCCCAGACCCCCCCACAGTGACCCCCCCGCCCACCTTCCAGGGCGAAGATGCGCTCGCCCAGCGCCTCCACGATGGTGACCAGGGCCAGCTCGTCGGACACGTTGAAAAAGTGCTTCTCGGTGGGCGCGCTGGCGATGGACTTGATCTCCTCCACGAACTTCTCTGTGCTCAGGTTCCCGCGGTTATAGCTGCCGAGGATCTGAGGACAGGGGTGGGGAGGGGGTCTCACACTCTGTGCGGACAGGCCCTGGGCCCCGGGGGGACAGGATCCAGACCCCCGGGGGACAGGCCCCAGGCCCCGGGGGGACAGACCCCAGGCCCTGGGGGGACAGGACCCAGGCCGGGACAGACCCAGGCCCCGGGGGGAAGACCCCAGGCCCGGGGGGGACGGACCCGGGCCGGGGGGACAGGCCCCAGGCCCCGGGGGGACAGGACCCAGGCCCTGGGGGGACGGACCCAGGCCGGGACGGACCCGGGCCCCGGGGGGACAGACCTCAGGCCCCGGGGGGACAGACCTCAGGCCCTGGGGGGACAGATCCGGGCCGGGACGGACCCGGGCCCCGGGGGGACAGACCCCAGGCCCCGGGGGGACAGGACCCAGGCCGGGACGGACCCAGGCCCCGGGGGGACAGACCCCAGGCCCTGGGGGGCGGACCCAGGCCGGGACAGACCTAGGCCCCGGGGGGACAGACCCCAGGCCCCGGGGGGACAGGACCCAGGCCGGGACGGACCCAGGCCCCGGGGGGACAGACCCCAGGCCCTGGGGGGACGGACCCGGGCCGGGGGGACAGGACCCAGGCCCCGCCAGGACCGGAAGCGGTGCGGTGTTGGGGCCAGGCGGTTCCGTGAGCGTCACCTGCTCGGAGAGGAGCCGCCTGACACGGAGGCTCCCTAAGGGAGCTGGCCCACCCGCCATCGGGGCGGGGAGATGGGTGCAGGGGCGGGCGGCGTGTGCGTGGAGGGTCCCTGTGCTGCGCTCCGAGGGCCTGTCCATTAACGCTGAATCTTAGAAAGAAGGCGGCTCCACAGGATCGCTCCGGTCCTGCCGGCCCTGAGGTGACGCTGGCCGGGCTGCCCCGCCGCTGGCCAAGCAAGGGGCTGCTTGACTGAACCCGTGGTTCTTTCCGAAAACCCCGCCCAGGGGCAGCCGACCCACCTGCGTTTATGTGTTCATTTATTAAATATACTTTATTGATTTTACAGAGGAAGGGAGAAGGTTAGAGTTAGAAACATCAATGAGAAACATTGGTCAGCTGCCTCCTGCACGCCCCCTACTGGGGATGTGCCCGCAACCAAGGTACATGCCCTTGACGGGAATCAAACCTGGGACCCTTCAGTCCTTGGGCCCATGCTCTACCACTGAGCCAAAGCGGCTAGGGCTGCATGTACATTTTATTTTTAAAAATTTATTTAATTTTTTAATTGATTCTTTAGAGAGGGAGAGGAAGAGAGAGAGGAGCATCAGTGATGAGAGAGAATCATGGATCGGCTTCCCCCTGCACGCCCCCTACTGGGGATCCAGCCCACAACCCAGGCCTGTGTCCTTGGCCAGAATCGAACCTGAGACCCCTCCGTCCACAGGCTGACACTCCACCCACTGGGCCACACCGGCCAGGGCTGTAGGTCCATTTCAAACAGATATTGGAACGGGAGCTCTCTCACTTGGAAGTGTGGGAAATAAACAATTAGGACTTCCTGTTTGAAACCAAAGGCCCAGGACCGGGACATTCTTTCTCCGGAGGAGGAGGAAGGGCTGGCTGTGTTGGTGAACTGCAATTGTTTAGATGTTCCAGGAGGTTTTCTTGGACATGTGGTTCCCTTTAAGAGAAAGGTTTATGGGATATAATTCATAGGCGGTAAAAGCCACTCTCTTAAGGTGGACAGTTCTGGGTTCTGTGCCGTGGGCCACCCCCACGAGGAGACATGGAATGTTCCTGTCGCCCCAGCTCCCTCTGGCTCTTTGGTGCCCCCCCCCATCCACCCCTCAGCCCCTGGGGGACACGGGTCTGCTTCTGCCCTCCCAGCCGGCTCTCCAGGCGTCAGCGGTATGCGCCGCGGGCCTGGCTCCTGTCACTCCGCGTGAGGCTCTGACAGCCCTCCAGGCCGCCTGCCGCGGGGGCAGCTGGTCCTTCCCGCCCGCAGCCTCCCGGCTGGGGCCCGCGGGGCGATGGTGGAGGGCGTCTGGCTGCCCCCAGTTCCCAGCGACAACGAGGGAGCTGCTAGGAACAGCCCGCCCGGCCTCTGTGCTCACGCTCCCTTCTTCCGAGGACAGACCCGGAGTGGCCGCGCTGGCTGCCTCCGGTCTGTGTTCGGCGTCAGCAGGGATTGCCAGCCGGGCCGGCGTGGCTCAGGCCTGTGACCCAGGAGGTCCCGGTTCGAGTCCCGGTCAGGGCACAGGCCGGGGTTGCAGGCTCCATCCCCAGTAGGGGGCGTGCAGGGGGCAGCCGATCCATGATTCTCTCATCGTTGAGGATGCCATCTCTCTATCCCTCTCTCTTCCTCTCTGACATCAGTAAAAACATATATTTTTTTAAATAAGAAGAAGCTGGAGCTCACAGGGCTGGGTAACTGACCGCTGTCAGAGGCGGGATTTGAACAAAGGTCTTTCTGACTCCAATTCAGTGTCCTCTGCCCTTCCCCACCTGCCCTCCTGCTCATCGCTCTGGGGAAGAGCCCGGAGCCTTTCTGCTCAGATGGTGACGCAGTGTGTCTCTAGGCTGGTGTCTCTGTGCCCTGCACAAGGCGTGGGGGGGAGGGGAGGGGGTTGAGGCGGGGGCTGGGGTCCCCTTTGGGAAGCTGTGACGTAAGTGGCCGGTGAGAAACCGGGGCCTGGGAAGGAGAGCAGGGACAATGGGTCATCTGATGAGTCAGGGGTGAGGGAGCTGCAGAGTCTGGAGATGTGGAGACTGGGCCTGCCGCCCGGGGCTCTCCAGTTTAGAGCGTGGGGAAAGGCCAGCTGCCCTCCTCTGGGGGCGCCAGAGGGCAGGGGGGCTGTGGACGCAGGTATGAAAAGTCATGTACGTGACAGCGTGCAGGTAAGGTCACTTCAGCGACTGTCCTGTTTGCAAAGCCTCACGTTCTGACGTCCCTCCCCCCCGGGGGCACCGGGACCAGGAAGCCAGCTGACTGCACGGAGCTGCTGGGGGTTGGAACCAGTCACAGGAGGAGGTGTGAGTGCTCAGGGCTCTGGCGGCCTGGGGGAGGCATGTGCTGTGTGTGTGTGTGTGTGTGTGTGTGTCTGTGTGTCTGTGTGCTGTGTGTGTGGTGACTTCTCTGCATGGCCACAGTGTGCTCACAGGAGCTCTGGCCTGGAGGAGGCATGTGCTGTGTATGTGGCGATTTCTCTGCATGGCCACAGTGTGCTCACAGGAGTGTGGGCTCTGCAGGTAACATCCCATCATCACTGCGGGCCAGAGGTTTCCTGGGAACCGAGGGACTGTCCCTGCTCCGGTCCTGGCCTCCTGCCGGCCGGAGTGCACTGACGGGGACATTTCCGTGGCTGTGGGCGCCCCTTGGCTCGGCCGTGGGGGTGTGAGTGGTCCGGCTCTGCACCCGGGCACAGGCCACGGGGCGCCTCTCCGATGCCTCCCCGCCCTCCTGTCGCGCCGGGGGAGGCACAGAGCAGCACATGGCCATGGCGGAGAGCCCGCCCAGGCCCGTACGCACCGCGATGGAGAAGCGCTGGATGCCGTCGTCCTCGCAGTCCTGGATGACCTTGGGCAGCCGGTGGTTGTCGTGCGACTCCCCGTCCGTCACGATCACCATCACCTTCTTGACGCCCCTGCGGGCGCCCCGGGCCTCCATGAACGCCTCCTTCCTGAGGGCGGAGGAGAGCAGTGAGAGGAGCTAACGGCCCCGCAGGAGGCGAGGGGGCCCCAGGGAGCCTCAGGCCGCCCTCCCTCCCGGTCACCGCGGGACGCTGGGGTTCTCCAGCAGGGAGCGGGGACCCAGGGATTGCGGGGAGGGATGGAGGGATCCGGCTGGGGATCATTCTCCTGGAAAAGGGCTGGAGCAAGCCCGACAGCTACCCCCTCCCACCTTCATGCCGCTCAGGGCACGCAGATCACTCTGCTGCACTTACACTTTCACATTTAAATCTTTCTTAAAATGTACAAGAAGAAGAAGGAGGAGGAGGAGGAGGAGGAGGAGGAGGAGGAGAAGAAGAAGAAGAAGGAGGAGAAGAAGGAGGAGGAAGAAGAGGAGGAGAAGGAGAAGGAGAAGGAGGAAAAGAGGAAAAGGAGGAGGAAGAGGAGGAGGAGGAGGAAGAGGAAGAGGAGAAGGAGGAGGAGGAGGAGGAGGAGGAGGAGAAAACACCGGCCATCGGGGCCTGCGTGCCTCTGCCGGCTACGCTGGGCCGTAGGTTTTCGGGCTTCTCTCCGTGCACGAGCAAAGGGGAAACGGGTGGGAGAGGCTGGTACGTAAGCGAAGCCCAGCCTCCGTACAGCCCTACGCCGGAGGGTCGCCACACTGCCCACTGCCCGAGGGCAGACCCGCCGAGGGGGTGACGGGCAGCCCTTCCCTGGAGCCCACCGGGCGGCTCTGAGACCAGTGGCTGCGTGTGACGGAGGAGGAGCCGCGGGCTGGCTGCCGCCGCACCTTCTCTCAGGCACCGTCAGCCCGGCGCCCTGGGCCCCCGAGACTGGTCCCAGGTTCTTTCTGTGAATTAAGCCCCGCCCCCCTGCACGCCTGCAAACATGGAAACATCTCAGGTCCTTTCCTTGGCATATGACAGTGGTCTGCAAACTGCAACTCACGAGCCACAGGTGGCTCTTTGGCCCCTTGAGTGTGGCTCTTCCACACAACACCACGGCCTGGGCGAGTCTGTGTTGAAGAAGTGGCGTTAGAAGAAGTTTGAGTTTAAAAAATGTGGCTCTCCGAAGACATTTCGATCGTTGTCCTGTTGGTGTTTGGCTCTGTGGACTAATGAGTTTGCCGACCCCGGGGACAGGAGGATCCAGGCCTGGTGACCAGACGTGTGAGCTAACCGCGAAGGAAGGAAGCTTGGGGCAGCTAGGGGACACACACATTTAGAACTGGGAGACACTGGACAGGGAGGTAAAGGGTTCTTACAAAACCAAAAGCAGCGTCTGGCTCTGTCAGACACACGCTCAGACGCAGCGCCGCCAGGTGGACGCGCACGGCGCTGGCATGGCCGCCGCAGACGCGGGCCGGGCGGGGTTGGGAGCACGTACCTGGCCGTGTCTATGCCCAGGGCGGTCATGGTCTGGCGGCCGCCCCGCTGGACGATCCTGTTGGCAGCCAGGAGCACGTCCTCGGTGGAGGCGTAGGTGTTGAGGTTGAACTCGTGGGTCACGTTCTCTCCGTACTGCACGATCCCCACCTGGAAGACCAAGCCCGAGAGTCGTCCATCAGCCACGCGCCCCGGCCCCACCTGGGGGTCAGAGACACCTGTGCTTCAACGTGTGCGTCAGAGGCGGCCCCTCTGCGTCCCAGCCGAGCGTAAGCATCTATGAGACACACACCCTGCCACTTCCACAGCAGCGGTGTCTCTGCCCGGAGGACAACGAAGGTTATTAAACTTCTCAGGTGATGCGTCTGTCCCTTCGGCAGTTTCCACTGCAGATTCGAGTGGGCCCGGGGAGGGGGTGTACATTGGGGACCCCCCACCCTCCGCATCAGGCTTTGCCTTTGCTCCCACGGAGCGTATAGGCTACAGGACGGAGACCCACCACACCACCGCTCAGACACCCGCCCGACTGCCAGCCAGGCCCAGGCCTGGAACGCAAAAGCTGTCATTAGCGAGCTCAGCCTCGGGCCCTGAGCTAAAATGGACTCAGGGGGGAGAGCTCACAGGGAGAGAGCTCACTGGGTGCTGTGGGGCCAGAGGCCGGTCCGGGGTGGAGGCTGGGAGGGGGGGCCCGTGGGAATGAGCGGGGGATGCTCTCCTGTCTTCCTCTCTGGGAACGTACAGGCACACAGAGCGACCGGGAGTTTAAAGAAGACGGTGCTTCGTCTGCCTCATGCAGGAATGACGCCTGAACTGCATCTAAGAAGGCCCGCAGCGCCGGGCTGGGTGGGAGGAGGCCGAGGCAGAGCCTCTGGGCACAGAGCTGTGCACTCAGAGGACGGGCAGGGGGCTGCGGGAAGACAGGCGGGCACGGGCAGGCAGTGGGTGACGGAGACAAGAGCCTTCGGGCCCCGGAGAGCGCGGACGCCATTCGGCAGGCATCCAGGGCGAGGCCGGGAGGCAAACGTCACTGTCACCGTGGACAGGGAGCGCCGGGGGTGGCCTGGGGGAGGGGCGGAGGGAGGCGGCCCAGGGCCCGGCTAGGCTGCAGACTCACAGGGTGAATGGGGCCTTGTACTGGAGGCCTCTGGGAAGCGGCCATGGAGCGGGCAGGGAAAGACAGATCAGTGGCAGTCCTGGAGCGAAATGACGTCTCTCCCTCGCCCTGCCTGGCTCCGTGTCCTCCACCTCGGGTGGGGGCGCTGCACACGGTCCCGTTAGCACAGTTCACTCTCACATCCGCCTCCGGAGTCACGGCCTCATTCAGGGCAACGCACCGACGTGGCGTACTTATGTCACCCTCGTTTGTCCCGGAGAGCATGCCCTGGGCAGGTATTGGGGGTCCACTCGACCCCCATCGCGCTTACGCCGCCGTATCGTCCATGGCAAGCTCGGAGCGCCTGGGTTCGCCTCGGTAGAAGGCAGTTTTATGGCCTTCTCTCTGCCGTGGGTTAAAATGGTTTACAGAAATTCCCCGACTGTTTGTAGAAGTTTTAATGGGACCACACAGAGACTCAGAGGAGACTCTGAGTAACCATGGCTGCCCCCTCCTTTTCTGAGGGGGGGACACGTCCCAGACCCCCGTGGATGCTGACCCAGCGGGTGGCAAACCCTGCATACACGTTGCCTCTCCTTCACGTACACACCGCTGGGAAGTTTAATTTATCGGTTAGGCACGGCAGGAGATTGACAATACTAACAACACAGAGCGATTAAAACAGTTTACGTAAGGAGAGTTACGTGAACGCGGCCTCTCCCCAAATACCTCCGCTTGAGACGCGGGACAGAGGGGTGATTCACACCCCGGGAGGGACGGGCAGATTTTATCTCTCTGCCCAGAACGGCTCGCACTCTACAATTTATGGGATTTTCTGTTTATTTCGGGGATTTTCCATTTAATATTTCGGACCGTGGCTGACCACGGTTACTGAAGCCACAGGAATCGAAATGCAGATGAGGGGGGGCTACTGCCTTCAGAATGCACTTCCTGTCCCTGGCGCTGCACCCCAAAATGTGCACTGACCGTCCTGCCCAAGCCTCTGTGCTCGCTGGCCTGCCGCCTCCCTCACTCCCTCCTCCCTCCCGCCTTCCCTCCCTCCCGCCTTCCCTGCTGGGGGACAGGCAGGCGCAGGGATGCCCCACCCCACGGAGCGGCCTGGCCTGTGGGGACCTGAGTCACTAAGGGACATCCTGACGGCAGAGGATGAACTCGTGCACCTGCCTCTAGTGTGTAACATGCCCTAGTCAGTGCTTCTCCCACGTCAGCCTGGGTGAGAACTCCGAGGCTTCTCTTCTTAAGATGCAGGCCCGCACTCACCCTCGGAGCTCCCGGTGCTGGAGGCTGGGGGCCGGCCCAGCACCGGGGCTCTGAGGAAGTGCGGGAGTCCCGGAGGGAAACACGGCATTACACTGAGCAAACCATTCTCCCTGACCGCCCGGGGCCACCCAGCGCGGCGGGGGGGACCCTCGGGGAAAACGGAACGAATGCCACAGGGCAGCCGAGTCCCCAGGAGGCAGACCCCGTGGCCCACACAGCGCCCTGCTCTCCAGGGAGAGGCGCCTGGGCGGACGGTGGGTGCCCAGCGCCCTGGGGTCTCCCTCCCTGTGGAAAGGGGCGGGAGCCCGGGACTATGACCTCACTGTCTGCCTGGGCTCGGCCCATCAGCCCAGCCCCGCCTCGCTGGTGGCACCCTGGTCCCTGAATGAAGGCGTTGTTCCCTCAGGAAAGACGGGGTCCAGAGCCCACCCTGGCGCTGGAATTCCTCCGGGGAGGAGAATGGCTCCTCTGTGCGTCTCTGCCGACAGGCGCGCTCCCTGCCTGACCGCTAGGACCAGGGACCGCACAGGCCGAGCCCGGAGGCTGGGGCTTGTGTCCCTCTGCACGGCCGGCCCTGCCCGCCCGTCTTACCCAGCAGAGGGGTCCACAGCTCTGGCGTGGACCTGCCCCCCGGAGGCAGGAGTGGCCGCCAAGGCGGCTCAGCGCACTGGCTTCTGCGCAGAGCTGCCCACGGACGCGTGTTTCACAGTAAAACAGATAAGGGGATTTCAACATCAGGTCCAATGTCCCAATGACCCAAAGCATTAGGAATTTAAAAGTGTCTCAAGACTAGGATCAGATGTGGGAAGAAAGGCCTGGCTAGGAAGGTAGAAGGGGGTGAAGCAGGAGAGGAAGAGGGGAGAGCGGGGTCCAGCCGTGATCTCAGGACCACCACTCGGGGAGGGAGTGCGGGGGCTCCCGGTGGGGGCTCCCACTGGCCAGGGAGGGTGCGGACCTGGGAAGGAAAGGACTGGAGACGCCCGTTCCAGGGTCCCAGGTGGCAGGGGCGCTGCGGGCCGGGGCAGGAGTGGAGTCTGGGGAAGGAGGGCACTGGGCTGCCGTCGGGGCTGATGTCGGGGGTCAGCAAGCCCAAACACCAGGCACCCGCCTCTCTCAGCCCCCCACCTCCCCATGACCCGAGAGTCCTGGCTACACAAGCTAATAGCTCTTCTGCTACCGCCAGGGCTCTGGGACAGCCACTGACCGAGCAGGGCCAGCTCAGGGCAGAGAGTCCTCGGGAGACGAAAGAAGGACCTCTGTGGACAGGGGAGGGTTAGGGTCCAGATCCGAAGGGGCTCAGAGCCGCCGGCCACCCCCGAGGAGGCTCAGCAGCCTCTCCAAGCTCAATGCCGAGGAGAAACCTGCAGCGTCCGGGAAAAGGAACACTTTGGATGTGAAAATGCCATTTTCTTCTTCTTCTTTTTTTTTAAATTTTAATTGATGTTAGAGAGGAAGGGAGAGGGAGAGGGAGAGAAACATCAATGATGAGAGGGAATCATGGATCGGCTGCCTCCTGAACGTCCCCTCTGGGGACCGAGCCCACAACCGGGGCCTGTGCCCTGACCAGGAATCCAGCCGTGATCTCCTGGGTCATAGGTCAACGCCCAACCACTGAGCCACACCGGCCAACCAAAATGCCACTTGCTTTGAGTGACTTCACCGAGCTCGAGCTCTCCATTCTGCTGAAGGGCACACAGGCCCTCCCTCACCCAGGCCCGGGCGCCTGCTCGCTGGGGACAGCCACGTGGCGTCCCTGGGAGGGCTGAGGCCAGCTCGCAGTCCTCCGCCTCCATCTGTTTGGGGCCATGTGTGTTTCATGTGTGTTTCATGTGTGTTGATGCATGTGGGTAGGTGCACACGCCTGGCCGCACCTGCGTCTGCTTGGGGCCGATATCCATGCGCTCCAGCAGGTTGTTGAGGAAGGCGGTGACGCTGTCCCAGGGGTAGATGCTGTTGGAGCCGTCCAGCACGATGACGATGTCCAGCTGCGTGCCGCACTCTGTAAGACAGCAGCACCCGGCCTCAGGCGGGGGCTCCTGGTGCAGGGAGGCTCCTGCCCGGGGCACCCCAGCCCTCGCCGACGGTGCACAAAGCGGAGGCGAGGCTCTCAGACCAGCAACAACAGTGAGGAAAAGCAGGAGGGACGCCCACTGCATTCCGTCTGGCACCGCGGGGTCAGAGTCTGACCGGGCAAAGCTCCTCTCCCCCGCAGGTCACTAACCCTCGGCCCCCCTGAGCCTGCCCCGGGGGAGCGCCCCAGGCCGGTGCCCTTCTGGGCGGGTCTCACAGGAGGCCCAGGCCCCACAGGCTCAGCCTTTACATAAACCAGTGACAGCTCTCCCGGTGCTGAAACACCGCTCTGTGGAGGGTTATGTACACTAATATCAGCTCCAAAAATAGCCACGGTTCGGCTATATGTTGGCAAAGCCAACCTTTCCCTAAATTGGCCATGCGGGTAGCGGAGCGGGCGGCTCAGGCTCTCAGGCACGCGGGTCCCGCCAGCTCGGGCCGTCAGACAGGGAGCGGCCGGCCAGTACCTTGCACGGGGGCAATGGCGTTCACCACCTGGAACGCGGGGTTGACGTCAGCGCAGATGCCGGTCGTGTAGTGCAGGTGCCCGCACCGGTAGGCATAGAGGGGCCCGCACGCCTGGAGAAACGAAAAGGGAAAGAGCAGTGTTCAACAGACATGACAGCACAGCAGCAGCCTCCTGGCCCGGTGGTCGGCAAACTCCTTAGTCAGCAGAGCCAAATATCAACAGGACAACCACTGACATTTCTTTGGAGAGCCAAATTGTTAAACTTAAACTTCTTCTAACGCCACTTCTTCAACATAGACTCGCCCAGGCCGTGGCATTTTGTGGAAGAGCCATGCCCAAAGAGCCGCCTGTGGCTTAGGGGCCTCGGTTTGCCGACCTCTGTCCTAGTCCGCTGACCACCACCCCTCGGGCCCTCTTACCAGGAAGCCCCCTTTGGGGTTGGTGACCAGCGTGGCTCCGAAGGTCATGTTCTCCTTCACCTCCGTGACGTTGGGGATGGACGTGTTGACTGGAAATGGAACAGGAGCGGTGAAGGAGGGAAAACACAAACACAGCTTCTCCTGCAGACGTCCTCCGTGCCCCGCCTGTCTGAGCACGTTCTCTTCGCTCAGTGAACAGTCTCCCCCGCCATCGGGGACGCCGTGAGCGCGAAGGCCCCGAACTGGCTCTGTCCCAGAAGCGTTATGGGGACATTGCCCCAGTGTCTGTCTAAACCTGTGGCTGCTCTCTAGTGGATTTCTACCGCCAATGCGGGCGGAGGGGGTCAGCATGCCTGTGACCAGACACTGCGGGGAAGAAGGAAGGATGTGTGCGGGGGGTTGGAATACTTCTCGGGCTGCTGACATTTGTTTTCGGTGAGAACGCGGGGACCGGGCCTCACCATCGGGCCTTACATACCGGGCAGGTCCAGCTTGACGCAGGGCAGGGCCTCCCCGCCACCCACCGGACACTTGTAGACGTCGCCCGTCCTGTTCCTGGGCTGGCCCGCCAGCGGGGAGCCGATGAGCACCCTGGAAGGGAAGCAGCTCGGTGAACCTTCCGGCAATAAGAGACTCTGTATGTCAGTTGTCCTGTGACTTCTGGGACAGTGGTCGGCAAACTCCTCAGTCCACAGAGCCAAATATCAGCAGTACCACGATTGAAATTTCTTTGGAGAGCCAAATTTTTTAAACTTCAACTTCTTCTAACACCACTTCTTCCAAATAGACTCACCCAGGCCGTGGTATTGTGTGGAAGAGCCACACTCAAGGGGCCAAGGAGCCGCATGTGGCTCGAGAGCCGCAGTTTGCCGACCACTGTTCTAAGACACCCGAGAGCAGTTCCCACAGACACCACCAGAGAGCGCTCCGCGAGGGTCAATGCCCTGTGACCCAGGTGAGCAGAGCGTCTTCTCCCAGCTGCAGGCCGGTCTGAGTCACATGACCCAGAAAGTGCGCAGGCGAGAGGGCTCAGAATATTCCATTTTAGTGGATATGACTTAGCATACTTTCATGGGGGCGGAAATGGTAAGTACTGGTCCAGCCTGCTGCTGTGTCAGTTTTTAAAAAGCACAAGGAAGCGCAGACGAGTTTTTTCTCACCGGGACTGAGAACCTAATGGACGGTAGGAACCACAGATCTTGGCCCGGCCCAGATGTCATAGCAGCCGGTGCGGTGAGTGAGTCCTTGGAAAGCACGGACAGCTAGGAGACCCGCGCAAAGTCACTTATGTCAGATAAAAATTAATCAGATATCCACCTGCCCCCCATAGGCCCTCTCAGGTCCCCTTCAGCCATTCTTTCTTGGTGCTGAACACCAAGAAAGATCACTCAGATAGAAATTAATGGACACAATATAATAAGGTGACCAGACGGTCCCGATTTTTAACAATTTGTCCCACGTCCTGCGGCGTTTTAAAAAAGTCCAAAAGAGTTAAAAGATTCTTTCCAAATATGGGGACTTTTTAAAAACACCGCGGGATACGGGACAAATTGTTAAAAAGCGGGACGTCTGGTCACCTTACAATATAATCATGATGCGCTTTAGCCCCAGCAAGCCGTGACCCCGTCTCCTGAATTGTGTTCAGAAACGGGGCGGGTGAATGTGGCCCATCGTGAGGCTCGGGGGGACCTCCCAGCTGCGGATTCTTTGCTGGTGACAATCTGCCCACAGACGCTGACTGTCGGGGACCCTGTCCGGGCCAATGGCTGCGCTCGGGGGTCTCGGCCCATGTCTCTGCTCGGGTCTGAACGAAGACTCAGCAAGCACAGAGCACCGTCAAGGACATCAATATGCCCCCGTGGGCTCTTGGAAGTATCGCCACTTCCTGGGAGAAGAGACTTAAACAAACCGGTTAACATTGATGTGGAAACCGATGTCAGTAACTCCGCTGACCTGCACTCCGTCCCCGCCATCCGCACAGGATGTGGGAAACCGGACTGGGCGGTCCCTGGGAAAACACCCGAGGGGGTTCCGCCGGCAGAAAGAGCCCATGGGCCAGCGCCCAGCGCGTCCTTCAGGCCAGGAATGTGAGTGTGGCCCGGGCGGGTGGGCAGTCGGTGGAGGAAGTGATAACCCGCCTGCTCGTCGCCAGGAACCTCCGAGCTCACAGGCCGGAGGCCACGGAATGGCCGGGGACACGGTGACTCAGACGGCTGCAGGCTGGGAACCGCGTCAGACCAGACCAGAGAGGCTGGCAGGAGTGGGTGGTGGAGGTGGGGGGTGTTCAGCACCAAGAAAGAATGGCTAAAGGGGACCTGAGATGGCCTATGGGGGGGCAGGTGGATAAGGCACACATTTTAAACAGTTTAAACGTTTGAAAAGTCTGTCAGATTGAAAAGAGATGGGATGTATTGTGCATGGGCCCTCTGGGAGAAGCTGGTATGAATAGAAGGACATTTATAACAACTGGAAAGACTGAATTATTGACCAGACTCCATAAAACATCGTTATGACATAAGGCCTTTGCAAAGGCATTTCTGATAAAAATAAATAATCATAACAATGTTCAAGCCCTTTAATACATAATTCTTACTTCTGGGGATTTCTCCTTTAAAAAAATGACCTACATGAAGGGGGAACGTGTAATGCATAAAGATAACGCCTCAAGTGTTATCTATAATAATAATAAAAAAAAAGACTAAAGTAACCAACAGCCACAGGGAATTAATTATTGCAGGGTCATTCTATAGGACATTGTGGAGTCATAAAAAATAATGGGTAATAAGCCCTAGCCAGCGTGGGTCAGTGGATAGAGCGTTGGCCTGCGGACGGAAGAGTCCAGGGCTCGATTCCGGTCAAGGGCACATACCTGGTTGCAGGCTCTTCCCTGGCCCAAGTCCTGGATGGGCATGTGCAGGAGGAAACCAATCGATGTGTTTCTTCCACATCGATATCTCTGTCTTTCTCTCTTCCACTCTCTCGGGAAATCAATGGAAAAATATCCTCAGGTGAGGATTAAATAATAATAATAATAATGGGAATAAGATGGCTTGGTAGGATCAAAAATTCCTTTTGACCTAATGTAAAATAAGCCTACCTCGTTTAGTGACAACCTAAGACTTAAAGTGAAGTGTAACAAATCACATTCATTATAACAGCAATGTTGATCATCGCTAGCATTTAATGACTTCATGGCCCGGTCCAGACACTGGTCTAAGTGTTTTCTATGTAGTATGTAACGTGACACATTACATTATATAGAGAGCATATAGTATATACATAGGAAATATAGCAGGAGCCTCGATGCTGGACTTTCTGAGTTCAAACCATGGCTTTCCCATGTGCTCAGCTGTGTGGTTTAGGACAAGTCAATTTCCTTCAGTGCCTCGTTTACTTCACCTGTGAAATGGGAACAATCAGAGTAGCTACCTCACAGGCTCCCCTTGGAAATAAAATGCTAATGCATGTAAAATGCCTAGAAAAGTGTTTGGCTCGCAGGATGTGCTATCTACATGTTAATTCTTTATTGTTATTATAATCTTTTTTTCTTTTTTCTTTTTTTTCCAAATGATGGAATAGCCACCTCTATGTAAAACATAGATTGGAAGGAAGCTCACGAAAAGCATAAATTACATCAAAAAGGTTATGGTTAGGTTTTATCCTGCCCTCTCCCCACCCCCACCCCCAATGCTTTCCAAGCCTTTGATAATGTGATTGATGACATCACTTTTACAGTGGAAAAGTCTCTACGTCGAGGCTATCAGAGATGGATTAGTGTTTATGAAGAACATTGGACAGGCTCGGCATCTTGCCAGGCCCTGGGGATAGAAAATGGATAAAACTCGATGTTCAGGCTGTTTAAGCTTAGAGGGGAAGCAGAACTATACACACACCACACAGCACTGACGAGGCCTGAACTTTGGCAAAGTCTCAGAAGCGAAAAGAACACGGCTCTTTGGACAAGTTCAAGGAGCTCCTGTAGCTGGAGCCGGTTCTGATGCTGCGGGTTCTGATGCTGAGGGTCTGATGCTGTGTGTTCTGATGCTGAGGGTCTGATGCTGAGGGTCTGATGCTGTGTGTTCTGATGCTGCGGGTTCTGATGCTGAGGGTCTGATGCTGAGGGTCTGATGCTGAGGGTCTGATGCTGAGGGTCTGATGCTGCGGGTTCTGATGCTGAGGGTCTGATGCTGAGGGTCTGATGCTGAGGGTCTGATGCTGAGGGTCTGATGCTGTGTGTTCTGATGCTGAGGGTCTGATGCTGAGGGTCTGATGCTGAGGGTCTGATGCTGAGGGTCTGATGCTGTGTGTTCTGATGCTGAGGGTCTGATGCTGAGGGTCTGATGCTGCGGGTTCTGATGCTGTGTGTTCTGATGCTGAGGGTCTGATGCTGCAGGTTCTGATGCTGTGTGTTCTGATGCTGAGGGTCTGATGCTGAGGGTCTGATGCTGTGTGTTCTGATGCTGAGGGTCTGATGCTGAAGGTCTGATGCTGCGGGTTCTGATGCTGAGGGTCTGATGCTGTGTGTTCTGATGCTGAGGGTCTGATGCTGAGGGTCTGATGCTGCAGGTTCTGATGCTGCGGGTTCTGATGCTGCGGGTTCTGATGCTGAGGGTCTGATGCTGAGGGTCTGATGCTGTGTGTTCTGATGCTGAGGGTCTGATGCTGCAGGTTCTGATGCTGCGGGTTCTGATGCTGTGTGTTCTGATGCTGAGGGTCTGATGCTGTGTGTTCTGATGCTGCAGGTTCTGATGCTGTGTGTTCTGATGCTGAGGGTCTGATGCTGAGGGTCTGATGCTGCGGGTTCTGATGCTGTGTGTTCTGATGCTGAGGGTCTGATGCTGCAGGTTCTGATGCTGAGGGTCTGATGCTGAGGGTCTGATGCTGAGGGTCTGATACTGAGGGTTCTGATGCTGAGGGTCTGATGCTGTGTGTTCTGATGCTGAGGGTCTGATGCTGTGTGTTCTGATGCTGTGTGTTCTGATGCTGAGGGTCTGATGCTGTGTGTTCTGATGCTGAGGGTCTGATGCTGCAGGTTCTGATGCTGAGGGTTCTGATGCTGAGGGTCTGATGCTGTGTGTTCTGATGCTGAGGGTATGATGCTGCAGGTTCTGATGCTGAGGGTCTGATGCTGAGGGTCTGATGCTGAGGGTCTGATACTGAGGGTTCTGATGCTGAGGGTCTGATGCTGTGTGTTCTGATGCTGAGGGTCTGATGCTGTGTGTTCTGATGCTGAGGGTCTGATGCTGAGGGTCTGATGCTGAGGGTCTGATACTGAGGGTTCTGATGCTGAGGGTCTGATGCTGTGTGTTCTGATGCTGTGTGTTCTGATGCTGAGGGTTCTGATGCTGAGGGTCTGATGCTGTGTGTTCTGATGCTGAGGGTATGATGCTGCAGGTTCTGATGCTGAGGGTCTGATGCTGAGGGTCTGATGCTGAGGGTCTGATACTGAGGGTTCTGATGCTGAGGGTCTGATGCTGTGTGTTCTGATGCTGAGGGTCTGATGCTGCAGGTTCTGATGCTGAGGGTCTGATGCTGAGGGTCTGATGCTGAGGGTCTGATACTGAGGGTTCTGATGCTGAGGGTCTGATGCTGATTCTATAGTCTAAGAGCTTAAGGTTCCTCATGGAGACGGCGTGGTTACCGCTGAAGCTCTCCAAGAGGGATGCGACATGATCAACTCTGACTTACTATAATGGTTCGTCAGCAGATTAAGATTACAGAATGTTTTCTAGAGAAGCACCCAGTGAGTTCAGAAGTGAGCAGAGCATCTGCACACGGAGCTCCCCGCATACTAAGCGGTGGAAACGGAGAGTGTGGTGATCATAGTGTCACTGTGACCGTTCTGTTTACTCGCAGAGAAGCAGGTCTCTGCCTCCCGCGTTGCACGTCTGTGGTTCTTTTCTCTGTAAAAACCAGATCCTGGAGGCTGTGGCCTCGTGTTCACATTATTTCCGGACACTCTTCTCCCCTAACCCTCTCCCGATGGCCACGCCGTCACTGCCCGCGGCCCAGCACCCGGGTGTTAGCGAGTAATGAGGCGTGTGGCCCTCCGGGCGGAGCCGGGCAGTGGGCTGCTAGCTGCTGTGCTCCGGTCATGGTCACGGTCACGGTCACGGCAGGCAGAGAGGGGGGAGGCGAGCCGAAGGAGTGACAAGCTTGGCAAAGAGAACCTGTCAACTCCAAAAGGTGCTGCAAGCATAAGATGGGCTTTATGCTCACATGTGAGCGCATTTGCCAGACGCTCTGAAGTCTTTAGCGCTGGCCGGAGGGGCTCTGCTGTGTGTGGTCCAGTGCACCGGAGGGTCTTGGGTTCGATTTCCAGTCAGAGCAATGCCCAGGTTGTGGGTTCGATGCCCGGTTGGGGTGCGTACGGGAGGCAACCAGTAACTGTTTCTTGCTCACATTTGTTTCTCTTTCTCTCCCTCTCTTTTCCTTTCTCTCTAAAAGTCAATAAAACATACCCTTAGGTGAGGATTAGAGAGAAATAATAAAGAAAAGTCTTTGTGCTCCGAGCCAGGTTGGGCTTTGTTTAAAACATAGGCACCTGGGACCAGGACGGAGTCACTGGGCCCTCAGGGCCTGACCTGGCCGGCAGCAGGCCTGCGGGGGAGGCGGGGTCTGAGAGGGACACGGGGCCAGGGCTGCATTCGGGGCATGAAAACCTGCCTTTAGCGTCCAGGCCGAGAGGTGTCGTGTGTCTCTCCCTCCCCCCATGAGCCACAGCTGGTCCCCATCGGAGGTGGAGGCGCAGCCGGTTCTGAGCTGAGAAGCGGGTCCCAAGCTAGAGACAGGAGAGAAGTCACACTCCCATCCACTCCCATGGGAACAGGCGCCGGCCGCCTCCCTGCCACCTTCTAGTTCTTTCTAAATGACTGAAGCGAGGCTTCGCTCACGCGCAGACCACAGGCCTGGGCAGCGAGGCCTCCTGGTCCGGCCGATGCGGCCACGACGGGAGACGGTCAGGCCTTAAAAAGCCAGAGGCTGGGGACCGTCCAGAACGTGGGCGGCAACAGGATTTACAAAGGCCCCACCTCCGGAGAGAAATCAGAGCCCGTGTCTCCCAAGCCCGCCCGCTGTCCCACAGGCTGTACAGGCTCCGGCAGGACACCCAAACACGCTTCTGAACGGGTGTGGAGACCTTTCCCGTTCTGGCCCTCAGTGACTGCATTTCCCCGGGGGAGCCACTTTTTTTATTTAGAAGCACTTCATTGAAATAATAATAAATATACAAAGCTGTATATCCTTAACGTATATGTACCGCTGGATGAGCTTGGAGATAAAACCATCACAGTCTATGCTATAAACATGTCCGTCCCCTCTAAAGGTTTCCTCCTGCCCTCTTTAGTTATTATTATTATTCATTGTTATTATTATTATGTGGCTAGAGGCCTGGTGCACGAAAATTCATGCACTTGAGAGGTGAGGGGGTCCCTCAGTCCAGCCTGCAATCTCTCGCAGTCTGAGACCCCTCGGGGGATGTCCACCTGCCGGCTTAGGCCTGCTTCCTGGGGGATCAGGCCTAAGCTGGCAGTCAGACATCCCTCTGGAGCCTGGGAGCCCTCAGGGGAGCGGGCCTAAGCCACAGTAGGAATCCTCAGTGCTATGGAGGAGGCCCGAGAGGCTCCTGCCACCGCTGCTGCACTCGTATCTGTCAGCCCGGCTTCTGGCTGAGTGGAGCTCCCCTGTGGGAGTGCACTGACCACCAGGGCAGCTCCTGCGTTGAGTGTCTGCTCCCTGGTGGTCAGTGCATGTCATAGCGACCAGTCGTTCCTGGTCATTCCGCCATTTGCATATTACCCTTTCATTATATAGGATAAGAGCAGGACAAAGAGAACATTTCTGTGTTTACTAGAGGGGAGGAGCGTTTGGGGTGGGGAAGGGGTGAGAGGTTAATGCATGGCATGGACGGTAACAGACCTTTGAAGGCTATCATTTTTTTTTTTTTTTTCATTTTGGAGAGAGAAGGGGAGAGCGGGAGAGAGAGAAAGGTCCTTTCGAGTGTACAACATCCACGGGCTGCCTTCAGCAAGCTCTCCCAGTGGGGATCTAGCCCTCACCCTGGGTCTGGGCCCGGATCTGGAATGGAACGGGAACCTCCCGGTGCAGGGACAACACCTAACGCCCTGAGCCACACTGGCCAGGGAGGCGACCATTCTGTGGTGTTTACAGATGTCGCACTATGATGTTGCACACCTGAAAGTGACATCACTTTAACAAGGTCCTACAAATCATACCTGCAGTGAATGCCACCAATCTCACAGTGTTTAAAAGCATGTGATAGACATCCAGAAAGGCTCATTACAATTAGACTGAACTCAGCCGTTCCGCAAAGCACCCAAAACATGGGCCTGATGTTCTATCGTGGAAACAACCTTCACCTCCAAGGACAGCACCTCCTCTGCCTCCAGGTCTCTCTGCTGGGTGCCAACACCTCTAAAAGGGGGAAGTGTAACCCCATCGTTACATGACTAAGATTGTTTCGGACAAGGACCTTTCCGGATGTCAACCCAGTTGCGTTTTCTCACTCTCTCTCTAAGAAGGAAAAAAGAATAAAGATCCCCTCACTTCCTTTAATGTTGCCAATAACCATTTTCTTGCTTCACTTTGTCAGTTTCCATTACCAATCGACTCGACTGCATTTCTGGCTATGAGCGATTCATCTGCTGAACTCTCAGTCATCAAATTGTGCTGAGAACCCACTCCAGCATGTAATAATTTCAAGAGTTTTACTAAAAGGTTGGTGAAGCTAGGTGGCTCAACAAGGGTGAGCCACATGTAGTTTACCTGTTGGAAATGGCTAAATGGTACTTCCCCCAAACCTGAATAGGATTGTTAACTGCCAGATGGCTCAGGGAATTTGTTGGCCAAGCATCTGAACAGCTGTAGGCTATTCCCCAATCTGACAATGCTTCTGTATTCTACCCTTTAATACAGTACCCTTTGAAGTGTGTATCTCCACCTTACCTCAGGAAAAATTATGTTTAATAAAAGCACAGGTCCTTGGTCAAGGGAGAGTTCTTCAGCTCCCTTTAGCTGAAGCTCCTCTGATCCCCAATGCCTTTCAAAATTAATCTTTCGCCTTTGGACTCCTTATTGAATCTATGCATAGCCCCTTTTTCCAGAATGCTGAGCCCTTTGTAAGGCTGGGAAAAGAACCCGGACATTATGATGCCCGAACGAGGGGCACCAACAAAACTGGAGCCCAGTGACCGTTCTCATGACCTTGTTGGGAAACTCCACCACAACAACACACCGCGCCTGGCTTACCATTTTCCTTCCTCGTTTTCATACTGCTGCACGGTGTAGCCGAACAGGTCCTCCACGGGGCCGCTGAAGGTCATCGAATTCTTCACGTCCACGTTGAAGGACAGGCAGAGGCGGAGGACAACTGTGGGAGGGAAGAGAGTCAGGTGACACAGGGTTAACGGGGACCCTGTCGTTTCGAGTCACAGAAGGGCTTTTAGGAACAAGAGCCATGGCGCTCAAGATTGAGGGCCGAGGAAGGTCTGTGAGCCCGGCCAGGGTGGCTCAGCGGGTGAGTGCCTCCCTCGGAACCAGGAGGTGACAGTTCCATTCCCCATCAGGGCACAGGCCCGGGTTGCAGGCTCGATGCTCAGTGGGGGGATGTGTAGGAGGCAGTCCATCCATGATGCTCTCTCATCACTGATGTTTCTGTCTCCCTCTCCCTTCCTCTCTGAAACCAATTTTTAAAAATACATATATGGAAAAGGAAAGGCCTATGATGTGAACTGTACTACTGACCAGAGGTCAATGTAATGGCTGTGAAGAGTACACCCACCGACATTCGAGCACAGCCCCACAGCAAGGTAGCGTCTGATCACTCGCAGAGAGTGGGATTTCACCACGCGAGGGGAAGCAAGCAGAAACGCGGCTCTCAGCGGGCTACCGCGGGGACAGGGGGCTTCCGAAGAGCGAGCACTAAGGTGGTACATCTAGGCAACCTGAGCACACTAGGCGGGCACCGGGGGCGGAGCCTCCCCCCAGCCCTTGTAGTTCAGGTAAGGAAACCCTTTGAGTGAGATTCTCTCCACAGGGCTCTGCATGGTGTTGGCCCTTTCAGTGTCTGTGAGGCAGCAGAGGACCCCGCCCGCCCGCTGTAGCTCAGAACGCTTTCCAAAAGCCTCCCCCGGAGTCAGAGCATCCGGCTCAGCGGCCGTCACTGCACATGGCTTTGCTGAAAGCATGATGAGCTTACAGACGCCCCAGGCCTGGCTGCCCTGAGCAGCACAAAGGCTGCATGGCCCGCAGAGCGTGCCCCGCACACGCTCACAGGTTCCACGAGCAAATCCAAGGCGCCGGCGTACCAGACGGCGGCGGAGTTTCATTGTGGGAGAGGGTTCCCCCATTCTGAGGGCTTTCGGATCTTAATCAGCGACACGGAAGTGTGACGTCAGCGGGTTCGAGGACTCATTTCCACAGCACACGTCCCGCTCCTACAGCAGCCACAACCGTGTGTATGAAGAAGGTCTGGTGTGTATGACGTAGGTCTGATGTGTATGAAGGTCTGAGGTGTATGAAGGTTTGACGTGTATGAAGTTCTGACATGTATGAAGGTCTGACATGTATGAAAAAGGAGTGCTATGTATGAAGAAGGTCTGAGATGAGGCCCAGTTCTTGTGGCCATATGCCTGGAGTCCCACCTCATGCCTCGAGAGCGATGTGCGTTTATGATACCATCTGAGTGCTCCGGTCACAGCGAGTCCAGGCTTCTCCCCCAGGGACCATCTAAAGATCTAACGTCTGGTCCAAGGATAGGATGCCCGCCTGCAGTGGCCCTTCCAGACTCTTCTATATCTAGGCCTCACTTAACAGGGTCACCGTCCTCAGCCACCCGAGAGTCAGAGAGCATGCCTGGGCAATGACCCCGAGGTGGGGAGCCCCCCAAGTGGGCCCATGTCCCCAGATCTGGGAAAGCCTGCCCCCTGCAGCTCGGAGGGTGCGAAAGACCCAATCACCCATGTGTGCACTATCATTGCATGTTGCGATGCATCCGGTATTCCAGACTGGAGGTAAGAAAAAGTCTGACTCTGTCAATCTCATCGTCCACAGTTCTGACCTCCACCAGCAAGCCCAGGAAAGCCAACAGTAACTCCACATTTACTGTTCTCTCCTGGAACTTCGGGGAGACACATTTGCCTCGGAGGAGCTGGAGGGAACACGCTTTGATGATGGGAGCTGGTGCACGTCGGAAGCACGTTCCCTCCCCCTGTCACACGCGAGGAAGCCCTAGAGCAGCGGCCTGCGGGCCTGGACTCTCACCTGGTTGGAGGACTCTTACAGGCTGAGTGGATCTCCGTGTTGCCTTCACGGACAAAATCTGAACAAAAGCCTAACGGAATCTGGCCAGAACCCGGCGGGACGGCGGCATTCTGTTGCCTGGAGTTCCCAGATGATTATTTTACCAGAATTTCAAGCCAGGGCTGGAGGAGCCGGAGGACGGCAGCGGGGACACGGGAATAAACACAGGCGGGGGGGGGGGAGAGACCATGCAGAGCCCGGAGCGAGGAGCCCGGAGGCAGCACCCGTTGGAAGTGACATCACCACCCCCCTCAGGCGTTCTCACTTTCTGGGAAAAGCACCACCCCAGGCTGGGTCTCCTGCAAACAATGGGCGCTTCCCCTCTGCCCTCCCCGTTATGTAAGGAGCAGCCGGCTCCATCCCTCTGGCCCTGCGGGCCTTTCATCTGCAGTGACGTCATGTGTCAGCGAGCTATCGGCCTCCGCCAGCAGGTCCGGGCAGCCAACCCAAATAAACACCTCGGGGTGCCAGCGTCCCGCCTGGGCCCGGGCCGCGCTGTCACCCGGCCCAGGGCGTGCGGGGCCCGCTGTGTGGACTGCTAATGCCGATGCACCGGGCCCGGCTCTCACAGCGGCATCAAGTTCACCGGGAGGGCGCCCCTGGGGGTACCCGGCGCCGGGGGCCGGGAAGGAGCCGGGAAGGAGCCGGGACCCTCTTTCCTGGCACACAGGAGGTGCTGAATACAAGTCTGCGCTCTGGGCCAGGAGGGAACAGGCGGGGAAATGAAGGTCTCAGCATGGAGGTCACCCTGGCTGTAAGAACGTGCCCCCGGCTGGAGCTGCCCAGACACCAAACCCAAAGGCGTGTTTCCCAAACACCCTTTGTGCAAGCCCCCTGGACGCGCTCTGCACCAGCGGCCCTGCCAGCCTCTATCCTCCCCTGTGGTTTCCCACCTCCTCCCCCAGAGATCTCTGCGGGCCCGGCCGCTCCCTCAGACCCCTCTCCTGAGAATCCTGGCCTCAGAGCCCAGGCACCACCCCTGTTTTACAGGACGGAACAGCTGAGAACCGCGGGGTCCCGGGCTCCCACCACGGGAAGCACGCCTGTGTGTTTGTGCAGCAACACGAGCTCAGAGCTGCTCCCCGCGGCTGGCATCCGGGCGCTGAGCTCACCAGCCTCTGCGCGGCCGCCCGGCGGCACTGGAGGGCAGGAGGCACTTTCCAGGGAGCAGGCCTGCGCCCCCCTGGTTTCCGGGCACCCGCACACGCTGTCCTTGGTGGATGAGGATCTAATGAAAGCTGTATTGTTGTTTTGTTTGTTTTAATTTATTATTATTTTTTTTAAACTTTTTTTTATTGATTTCAGAGAGGAAGGGAGAGGAAGAGAGATGGAAATATCAGTGATGAGAGAATCATTGATCAGCTGCCTCCTACTGGGGATGGAGCCCACCGCCCGGGCATGTGCCCTGACCGAGAATCGAACCATGACCTCCTGGTTCATAGCTTGGTGCTCAACCACCGAGCCATGCTGGCCAGGCAAAAGCTGTATTGTTGTTCATACAAAGGTTTATTGGTTTACATGTGATCTCTGCTCGGTGAGACAGGGAGACACTGACCGTGTTAGGGATATTTCTGTTAGCAGGCACACAGGACCCAGGAGGCCAGGAAACCAAAGACACGGCAGGCGATGGAAACAGGTGATTTCCGATCTATCTACCCACGGCCTTCACGGCCATTTCCAGTTCTCTCGCACTAGGAGATTCCATTCTTGAAGCTCTTACACTGGTTAGTAAACCATGTTTCCGTGTGGTTTGAGCATCAGCGTTCGAAGGCCACACACGTGTCCAAGTGCAGGAGACATGGCTGCTACCTGGCGCTTCCCCGGCTCCTTGGACCTGGGGATCCAGCCAATCAGGACTGAGCAAAACGGGCCAGACACGCCCTGGAGCCCTCTTGTGGTCCTTCCTCAGCTGGCCAACTTCCCACGTCCCTCCCGGCCCTGGTCATACACCAGTGCAGTCCCTCAGCCTGGCCTG
Source organism: Nyctalus aviator (assembly GCA_036971965.1). Classification (NCBI taxonomy): domain Eukaryota; kingdom Metazoa; phylum Chordata; class Mammalia; order Chiroptera; family Vespertilionidae; genus Nyctalus; species Nyctalus aviator. The sequence goes on along the minus strand of CM072926.1, from coordinate 100,255,891 downwards.
CACCCTGCTGACCCTGCTTCCTTTCTGTTGGTTGGCTGGTGGCCATGTTGAGTGCGCCCAATGTGAATGAGGATGTTGGAAAGCTTTCCTATCGCTGTGTGTGGCTCTCTGCTTTCCTGGGAATGACCTGCTGTGCACACTGAAGAGAGAACCTCAGGACGGGCAACCTGCTACCCTACCCCTCCTCTGTGTCACTGCAGAGAAATTACATGTAAATTTGTAAGTTAACTGACAAGGCTGTTACTGAAGGTGCTGCTTTTTATTCAGGTCCTTCACTGTAAGACACCAACAGACAGTGCATATGGCAGCTGGCCGGGATTTCACTCCGAGATTGAACCACTGACATCTCAAAAATGGGAGAAAAGGGATTGTCTAGTACCTACTGTACCAATAGTACAAAAGGAGCCCTTAGCCATTCTCATTGTAAAATTTGGAGTTAAAATTGTTTACATGATATTACCCTCAGGTGTAACAAAAAAAAAAAAAAAATGGAAACTCAAAAAATCATAAAAATTCCAAATATGTATTTTATTTGAAACTAGAGGCCCAGTGCTCAAAATTTGTGCACTTGGGGGATGGTGGTCCCTCAGCATTGCAAGAGGTGCAGGCCAGGCTGAGGGACTCCACTGTATGATCAGGGCCGGAAGAGACACGGGAAGTTGGCCAGCGGGGGAGGGACCACAAGAGGGCTCAGGGCGTGTCTGGCCCATTTTGCTCAGTCCTGATTGGCTGGATCCCAGCAGCAAGCTAAACTACTAGTGTCTTCCCCCTGGTGGTCAGTGCACATCATAGTGAGCATTTGAGCTGCCATAGCATATCATTAGCATATTATGATTTGAATGGTCGACCAGACGACTGGATGACCAGACGACTGGACACTTAGTATATTAGGCCTTTATTACATAGGACCATTTAATTATTGAAATTTGAGGAGTAAAAGTTTAAAGCTTTTAAAAATGTGGTCCTGTGTACTGAACTATATCACCTATAAAATATATTAGACATTCCTCCCTTAGTGAAATTCCAAAAAGTAAAAAAAAAAAAAAAAAATCTGTTAAATTAGGTTGTGATTATTCAGAGAGAAAATGGTTGCTGTCATTTTAAGTCAGCTACAGTATTTTGGCAAAGAGGGATATGCCTAGACATTTGTTAATGTTATGATTTGTAGGCAAGGGGTTAGAAACACAATAACATATAATAAAATGCTATTATGCAAATTGACCAAACGGCGGAATGACCAGTTGCTACGTTGTGCACTGACCACCAGGGGGCAGACACTCAACACAGGAACTGCCCCCTGGTGGTCAGTGCACTCCAATGGGGAGAATGTCGCTCAGCCAGAAGCTGGACCCACGGCTGGTGAGTGCAGTGGTGGTGGTGGGAGCCTCTCCTGCCTCTGTGGCAGCGCTAAGGACGTCCGACTGCCGGCTTAGGCCCACATGGGGAGATCCCCCAAGGGTTCCCAGACTGTAAGAGGGCACAGGCCAGGCTGAGAGACCCCCACCACCCTGAGTGCACAATTTTGTGCACCAGGCCTCTAGTCAACCCATACAATGAAGTCCACCTACATTTTATTTTGCCATGGACCTTAAAGAAATAGTTGATTCATTGGACCTTGACCTCTCTCTTTTTTATTTTTATTTGCCAGATAGCTCAGAAGCCGGAGGCAAAGTATACAGACTTATAACATTCCTTTTGGATGATATATGGTTATCTAAATACTTTCTGGTTTAACATGCAAGTGGTCGATCATTAACATTAGAACCACAAGGGCTTCATAAAGCTTACAAAATTAAATACTGTGCCAACCGCAACCCAAAACAAAACCTGTAACAAATCTGCTCATCCTAGAGCTACCTCTGGCTTTAACTGGCCATTTCAAATGGTGCCATTATTGATTCCCATAGACCAGTGGCCAGCAAACTCATTAGTCAACAGAGCCAAATGCCAACAGTACAACGAATGACATTTAAGAGCCACATTTTTTTTTTAACTTAAACTACATTGTTATTAACTTAATTAGGGTCCTCCTAATTTTGTGGAAGAGCCATACTCAAGGGGCCAAAGAGCTGCATGTGACTTGCGAGCCACAGTTTGCTGACCAGGGCCCTATACCATAACATTCATCAGGCTAATTTTTCGGGATGGCTTAGTACTGCCCCTAATAATACACTGCCACTTAAGAATGACTTTTGTATAAGTACTTCTCCCTGCCTAGCTACTGGTGGTAGAAATTTTCCATTGCCTCATTCACTACCAAACATCCTCCTCACTCCAAAGCTCTGTGGTGCCTCTGCCCAGTTTAAAACTTGTCCAGTTTATCAAGAGGAAACAATGTTCGCTAAATGAATATGATTTGTTATTCACAAGGAGAAAAAACATTGGAAAATAAATCAGAAAGTGTTCTAGAGGACATTGGGGTTTGTTTATAAGAGATGGAGAAAAATCTCAGTAGCCTGGAATGTTGAAATGTCTCCGAAGGCAGGGGTCAGAGCATGCTTGTTTTCCTTTCTGGGTGAGGAGACGGTCTCTGAGGCTCTCTTTCTGTTTGGGGAGAGCTCTGAACTCTGTTTCCTGAGCTCTCACGGCCGCTAAGGCCATTCTGGTCTCCTCGTGCTTAGAACAGAAGTTGGGCAGGGATGTCCTTGGCTCCGCACTGCATTTCTCTCCGGTAGCAGCATCTTTTGCATTCTTTCCATTAGTCTATGAGGGTATCTTGAAATAGAAGTACATACAGATGTTATAGTTAATATCCCCCACACTGGCAGCCAATGCTTTTCTTTAAAGGAAGCATTCTTGTACTGAACAAGTACTCTGGTGACGGAGTGCTTGTCATAGACAAGGATCTTAAGACCCAGACAGAGGTTACCTCAGGACTGTGGGCAAGGGAGGGAAGGTGATCGGTCCCAGAAGGAGATTTAGAAAGTGTGGCTTTAACTCTGTAAGTTTTTGGAGGACCAAGTTCCTCCTTCCCGGTCCTGCTGCTCCCTGACAGGGGGGGTGGGTGGGGGCCTGCATGCTGAAACACCCCTTGCTCTTTTCTCCCTCTGCCCTGATTTCACACCTGACCTATTGGCCAGATGAGGAGAAGCTGTGGAGCCGCCTGGTCTTCTCTCTCACTCACTTTGTCTTGGGGGCCTCTGAGTAGTTGCTGGGGAGCAAGTCAGGCCCATCCTGGGGTCAACAGGGGGAGTGTCTGTGGTCACCTGTGCTCCAGGATGGTTTTGTCATTTCCCAGCTGGTTCTGACCACAAGAGAGGGGGAAATATGCTCATTATTTGGCTTTCTCAATAATTCTCATGGTGTTTTCTTTCTTATGAAAAAGAAACAATTGTGGGGAAATGTTTAGACTTCAGAAAACTGAGTATTGGACACATTCATGTTTGCTTTGTAGTTCCTTTAATGTTCTCATTAGCTTGAAGTTTTTCATGATGAAAAAGATTAAATGGGTTATTTAATTATTACTATACTAGTAACCCAGGGCACAAAATCTGTGCACGGGTTGGGGGAGGTTCCCTCAGCCCAGCCTGCACCCTCTCCAATTGGGGACCTCTGACTGCCAGTTTAGGCCCAATCCCAGACATTCCTCTCGCAATATGAGACTGCTGGCTCCTAATTTCTCACCTGCCTGCCTGCCTGATTTCTCCTAACTGCCTCTGCCTGCCTGCCTGCCTGATCACCCCCAACTGCCCTCCCCTGCTGGCCTGATCACTCCTAACTGCCTCTGCCTCAGGCCTCACCTTCATGGCTTTGTCTGGAAGGAAGGTGGACATCCAGAAGATGGCCAGTCTACCTGGTCTAATTAACATATTACCGTTTTATTAGTATAGATAGATTATATTGGATAGGATTGCTTAAATGGGGGAGGGGGACCTTTTTCAGCAGGAGAAGATGCTTTTGGCAGACAAAAATACGTAATTCCTATATGTGGTCTGACAGCCAGCCATACGCACTATACTGACAAACTGGTCAATAAAAAATTGAACCACTTTCTTACACCTTACACCAAAGAGCTGTTGCCCTTAAAACCCCTCCTCAGCCCCCATGTTATGTTCCGCCTTCACAGATTACGTTCTGATTAGTCAGTTTCTATGCCAGTCAGTGTCAAAAGGTCTGCCTCCTAGGAAGCCATTGGCTCCTCGCAGTTCACCCAGATTTGGTTCTGATTGGTCAGTTTCTATGCCGGTCACCATCTCCAGGCCTATCTCTGGGCCTGATCAGAGAGGCACAGCTGATCAGCAGCCTCCACAGCTGCTGGGGAGGCCTGGAGAGAAAGAGAGGCAAGGGATGATCAACAGCTGCCATGGAGGAAGCAGATAATACCCTGCTTCTCTCTCTGGGCCTCTCTCCAGGTCTGATCTGCAGGACTGATTTCCATTCGGTCATTTTGGACATCATGGACCCTGGCTCTTTATATGTATAAAGATGTTTGAAAATGCATGGACATGCTATAACTTCTAGAATCCTTTTTAATTTCATTAAATGCTTGCACTATTTTTCTAATCTTCCACTAGCACCTTAGAGCACACACCATGCTGGGAGGTACAGAATAAAGCTTGAACAGTTGGGATGATCTTCGCCCACTTCCTATTGACTACAGTCCTCTGACTTTCATTGACATTGAGAGCAAGGGGTAGGGTCAGCAGGGGATAAGGAAGCAGACTCAGACGAGGGGGAGATCTGATGATTTCCGGGCAGGCAATGTGAACAGCCTGGTGGAGACCTTTGCTACAGGGGCTGCAATCTCAGACTTGCACTCGGGTCAGCTTCACAAAGGGTGAACTCAAAGGGCAAAAACGTCAAAGGGCAAAAATTTTGGAAATAAGATTAACACCACGATTAGCCAAGGATCACAATTTGCTTAAACAAATATACTGGCCTGAATATTTACTGCCTGCTAGAATTTCCACTCGTTCCTTCCCATAGTTTCCGCTGCCAAAACCAAGCCAAGTCACATCATAACTTCTTGTTTCACATCTCATCTCAGGACTGTGCTATGTATATGGGCGGATCGGTGCCTCTTTGAAGAAGAGCAGACAATCTGAAGCATGGAATGCAGTTACATTAAGTAAGAGGGAGCCCAGCCGGCGTGGCTCAGTGGTTGAGTGTCAACCTATGAACCAGGAGGTCACGGTTCGATTCCCAATCAGGGCACATGACTGGGTTGTGGGCTCGATTCCTAGTAGACAGTTGATCAATGATTCTCTCTCATCATTGCTATTTCTATCTCTCTCTCTCTTCCGCTCTGAAATCAATAAAAATATATTGAAAGAGCCCGCATTTAATTAATTTTGACTTCCCAGCATTTCACTGGTGTAAGAATAAGTCACCAGATCTCAGAACGGGAAGGTCTAGGTAGGACCGCTCACCTGGGATAGAGTCGGGCACTCCCCTCTCACCGGGGGCCAGCCATTCCCTGTTGGCACCCGCCTTACTCTGCTTCTCAGAAGGTGCCCCGGGATTTTCGTACCCTGGCACTGAGGCGGGCGAGCTGAGCAGACAGACAGCAATGCTGACTTGGCTCCATGTTCCCCTCTTACTTTTGTCCCCCGACGAAGTTGAGAAAGATGGTTAAGTAAGAAAGGAAAATGGAGCAGGCCTGCAGTATATGAGTGTCTACATGTGACAGCACTATGAACGCGTGGTGTTGATTCAGCACAGACTAGCAGAAGTCCACCCATGGGAAGAGCCGTGAAGACTGATAGGTGAGATCAACACCAGCCCTCCCTCAAAGGGCTCAGTCACTGGCGAGACGCAAGTGCAACCGAAGAACTACTCTACGAGGTGAACAAACAAGCAAAATGCTCCAGGACCATGGCCGATGCCTGTCACTGCGGTTACTGCCTCCCGAACCCACACAGTCCGTGTCCCCTCTCCGGTGTAAGCCCTTGAAGCCCTGTGCTAAAGGGAACACGAGGAGATCCTGGGGAGAGTGGGACACAGCGTGGTGCCCTCTGTGCGCCAGGAAAAGGAGGACGCTGCTTTCAGCTCAGGGAGAGTACATACTTTTTAAACCTCCGAGAGGACTCTGCCTGCCAGCTGGGCAGGCTTTCCCGATGGCTGTCTGTGGGGAGCACGGCCAGGGCGAGGAGGAGCAGACACCGGAATGACAGCCGCTGTCCCAGTGGGTCAGACGCTGGCCTCTGCCATTGTGCAAGGGGAGCCTCGGCCCGGTCCTGCCGAGCGGGCCGGTGTGAGCCAGCGGGAGCAAGGGGCTCTGTGGCCGCTGGCCTGGGAGGACACAGGGCTGACCCCGGCTGGCAGCCCACCGGCCACGGTGACCCCTGCCTGGCGCCCGGGTGAGGTGTGTGCTCTGCCCCCCTCCATGGCCTGCCCTGGGCGGCTCCCCTGGGGCCCTGAGCAGCTCCCCGGGGCCCTGAGCGGCTCCCCGGGGCCCTGAGCGGCTCCCCTGGGCCCTGAGCGGCTGCTATTTTGACCCACGAGGGTGAAAGCCCAGGACCGTGACCTGGGTGGCCTTTACGACTTGAAAGGTATCAGAAGAGCGTTGTGGACATTTTCACAACTTGGGTTTCCCTATGTGCAACCTTTACCAACTAGTCATGATTTTCTGGGTAAAGTCCGACCAACTGAAAAATGACTATTAGATTAAAAAAAAAAAAAAAGCTGTCAAATAAGGAAAAACAAAACCTTTAAAGATGTGCTCCCTGGTGGATCATTAGGACTTATTTTAAACCTTCCTACAATCGTGCATGCGGAAGCTTCCAGACTTTAAAGATGTGTGGAGCAGTGGGGACAGTCAGAGGATGTGGTGAATCAAAGCCTTGTCGTCTGCTTCTTCACAGCGCTGTCCAGGAAGGAGCAGAAGAACGAAGGTTCCAGAATAGCACCAGTGTCTAGAAACTGGCTTCTAAGCTCCCCGTCTGAATGAGGCCATTGTGCGGACGCCTCAGTCTGTATGTGCTCACAGGGAGACAGCTTTCCACGGGGCGGCTACGCCCTGCTGCCTCTTTATATTTAGGAGCTCAGAGGACTTGATTTAATATGCTGAATTAAATGTCATTCCGGAGAAGAAAGGGCCACTTCATTTGCATGTTTGCTCCGCCGATGCATGAGATGACATCCCGGCAGAACTGGCGGTGAGCTCCCTGTCACCGAACACCCAGGGGTGCGGGGCCGAGTGGCAGGAACACAGCCCTCTCCCGCCTGGGTTCCGGCCCAGGCTGGCCCAGGCCAAAGGATGGGCACCTCAGTTCCCAGCTGAGGAGGAGAGCAGAAACAAGAGCTCATCACGGGAACTGTGTGCGGAAAAGTGCTTTCTGGACATTTTCATAGAGTCCTCTTTGCGGCAATAAAAACAAACAGACAATGAAAAAAACCACCAAACTCTTTACACCACCGTCAGGACCCCCCACGTCTAGAAAAGGAACATTTCCAGCAAACGGAGGCCCCCTGGGCGCGTCTCCTTTTAAAATAAGAAGAAACTCTACAACAAAGAGGCCAACAACCCAAATAAAGAGTGGGCAGAGAATCGGAAAGGGCATTCCTCCAAGCAGTTACACCAGTGGCCAATAAACGCATCGGAAGATGCTCAGCACCACCAATTATTAGGAAAAGGTAAATCAAAACCGTGATGAGATGCGGCCTCACACCCAGTGGGAGGGATAGAATCGGAAAAGGAGAAGAAGCCGCACTGTGGCGAGGATCTGGGTGACGGGACCCGCACACATGGCTGATGGCATTCCCGTGGGATAGCCACCGTGGGAACCAGCCTGGCGGTTCCTCGCAAGTTAAACAGAACTCCAGTCCATGTGGTCCGTGGTTAGGGCACTGAACTGCGAAACAAAGTGTCTTGGGTTCGATTCCCAGTCAAGGGCATATACCTGGGTTGCAGGTCCAACCCGGTCCAGGTGGGGGCAAGGGTGGGGGCAATCAATCAATGTGTTTCTCTCACCTCCGTGTTTCTCTCTCTCTGTCTGCCCTCCTCCCTCTCTCCCTCCCGCTCTCAAAACCAATGGAAAAATATCCTAGGTGAGGAGTAACACCACCAACAAGTTAAACACAGAGCTACTGCGTGACCCCATAACTCCTCCTACAGAGACTAGAATACCACAACGATTTGAAAACACACGTCCCCATAAAAATGTGTACTTGATTGTTCACAGCACTGTCCACCTTAGCCCCACAGGGAAACAGCCCCAAAGTCCATCCATTGGTGAATGGACAGACAAAATGGGACACAGCCACACAAAGGAATATTATACAGCGGTAAAAAGGAATGAAGGACGGCTACATGCCACAGCGGGAATGAACGTGGAAGCATAATGCTACGTGACACACAGTGGCCTATTGCAGGATCCCATCGCTAAGAAGTGTAAAGAGCCGCATGTTTATGGAAACGGAAAGCAGCCTGTGGTCTCCAGCCTGCGGGCAAGAGGAGTGGAAGCGATTGCTGCACGGCTGTGGGTTTTCACTGGGGGCGGTGAAAACTCATTCTGAACTCAGTGGTTGCACAACACTGTGCATGTACTTAGTGCCACTGAATTGCAACTTTAAAATGGTTAACTGGTTAAAAAAAATTTAAAAAAATATATATTTCAAAGATGAAGGAGGGAGAGACAGAAACATCAATGATGAGAGTCAGCGATCAGCTGCCTCCTGTATGTCCCCCACTGAGGATGGAGCCCACAACACAGTTATGTGCCCTGACTAGAATTTGAACTGTAACCTCCTGGTTCATAGGTCAATGCTCAACCACTGAGCCACACTGGCCAAACAAATGGAAACATTTTAATGTATATTTTGCCACAATGAAAAATACAAAACATGAATTACTCTAATCATTCAATAATATGCTTTTTAAAAATTAAACTTTTTATTTTGAGGCACCTGTAGATTCCCATGTAGTCCTCACTTTATTCTACTTAAAACAGTAAAATAAAAAATGTACAAACAAACACCTGGCCCTCATGGCTAGTATAGGACTGTGTATCAGGGCTTCCCGTCACTAGCACTGGGTAACAGGCAGCATGCTTTACTTGGTTACTCATCAGCCCATTGAGAGAACAACCTTCCCAAGTATTTTATCTTTAGTGGGATATAAAAGGAAACACACATAAGGCAAGACATTGAAGTCTGGATAATGCATGTACATACTCAAATTAATTTTGATAAGTGATGTCATATATATAAAAAATACACCCTGGCTGGTTTTGCTCAGTGGATAAAGCACCGGCCTGCAGACTGAAGGGTCCCAGGCCAAGGGCACAGGCCTGGGCTGTGGGCTCGATCCCCAGCAGGAGGAATGCAGGAGGCAGCCGATCAATGATTCTCTCTCATCATTGATGTATTTTTCTCTCTCTCTCTCCCTCTTCCTTCCTCTCTGACATCAATAAATATATAGAGAAAGAAAGAAAGAAAGAAAGAAAGAACATAAATATGTTTGAGACCAGTTCTAATTGTTTTCGATGAATACTGGAGAAGATAATGATTTTCAAAATTAGTGAGAAAGTCTATAATATTCATATTACTATCAAGTTCAATGCTTGATTAAAGATATTTAATCACAACATTTAAATGTATGTGTTCCAGTGAATGACTTTGAAGGCTATATATATATATATATATATTCATTTATTTATTTTAACCTGTAGTACAGGCATGGTCAGGGCTGAAAGAAATTCAGTCACAGGCCATTAAGTCGGAGGCCATAAAGCAAACAGCACTTTTAAGTTAGGGGACACGTCCTTCAAATATCTGGCCTCCCGTCTCTCCGGGATGCAGAACATGCTAACGATACTTTTTTCCACGTGAAATAACCTGCACGTGCTGACGATATGTTACGTGTGTTTGAAAGGCTCCTGCGGGCATATAAGAACTTGTTCTCTTTTCCAAATGTGTGAGAAACATTAACAGGAAAGATTTAAGGCGCCATCCAGCCCTTTCCTCCTCCTTTTTCCTGATTTTCTCCTCGTTTCCAAAGACCTCTTGTCCCCGCCCGTGTTCCACCCTCTGTGCTGCTCTGTCTCCACGGGGACGTGAAATGCCCAACCGCAGGCTAAACATTGACCAAATAAATAAACATGTAACTGGCATGGGCTCTGCCTCCGGCGGGATCATGGGATCAGACGCCCAGGAGGAGAGATCTCAGGGGGAGGCACCTCCAGCCCCGATGGCATAAGGAGCCGGAAGGATCAGAGCCCTCGCTGTCCCTCCGGAAACACACCCATGCAAATGTCTGCGGGGCAGGATCTTCAATCACGCACTGAACTTGATAGCAATAGGAATATCATGGGCTTCCTCGCTAATTTTGAAAATGGTCATCTTCTCCACTATTTCATTCATCAGGAACAATGAGAACTGGTCTCAAACCTGTTTACGTTCTGTATTAATAGCCCTGCACCTTCCCCAGCTCTGGCAATGCCTTTAAGAATGCAGGACCGTGTAAAATGCTAAGTACTTCGCAGGAATGGGGCTCCCATTTCCATCCTTCAGACTGCGTCCAGCCCTGGGAGCGCCCCCCCACCCCCACCCCCACCCTCTACACACACCACCTACAGCCCCTGCAGCGGCTCAGGAGGCCACAGCCGGACCAGGCCAAAGCCAGGGGCTAGCCAGCCCTGAGCGAGAACCTGCTCACCGGCGATGCTCCGACACCCACCGGGCAGAGGTCTCCCTCAGCCAGGCGAGGCCGCGGTGCCGAGGGGTGGCCGTGCGGGGTGGGGACGCCACAAGCTGATCAAACGTGAATGTGATAAACAAGGGACATTGCTTCGGAAGAGGTGCGCCCCATTCCCTGCCACCCCGCCCCCCTAAAGCTTGGAGGGGCCACCTGAGGAAGGCGGGAGAGAAGCTGCTCTGTGTCCCACAGTGTGAGCGGCGGCTTATGTGAAACTCAGGTTCCCTGTGAGAGAGCGGGCACCCCCTGGGCCGGGTCCTTCGGAATGTCGTGGCCGCCCTGCCCTGCTCAGCCTGCCCACCGGACACCTGCGTGGTCTCCAGCTCTCCTCCGGCTGCACATCTGACGGCTGCATGAAACACAAGGTTGAGCCCTGGCCGGTGTGGCTCAGTGGACGAGCATCAGCCGATGGGTTGAAGGGACCGGGATTTGATTCTGATCAAGGGCACGAGCCAAGGTTGCAGGCTCCTCCCAGTGTGGGCGTGCAGGAGGCAGCCAATCAATGATTCACTCTCATCATCGATGTTTCTCTCTCTCTCCCCCTCTCCCTTCCTCTCTGAAATCAATTAAACTATATTAAAACGACAACAATGTTTCCACCAAGGCCCGGTGTGTGCGGGGCGGTGCACACCACCTTCCCCTCTCCCGGCTTCTCCTTCCTTCCAGAAGAAAAGGTCAGCTGGGGATAGCAGAGGTCAGAGGCCGGGGGCCAGTGACCCTTCCCTCAGCTCAGCTCCCGGGGACCCTGGCTCCCCGAGGGGCGGGGGTCCCAGGCGGGTAGAGCCTAGCGTCTCAGTGAGCCCCTCTGACCACCTCCCAGCAGGCCGCCCTGCAGCTCTGGGCGGCGGATCAGACCCACGAGGAGAGGACTCAGAAAAGAAAGTCAAGCACAAGGAAAAGGTGTTGATGTCACGCGTTTACCGGACGTGGTCGGGCACCTGTTTCCACAGCCGCAGGAAGCCTGAGAAGGCAGCGGTGGCAGGTGCTCCTGACCTACGGCGGCTTCTCCCGGGGACGATGGAGCCCCCTGGGCGCAGGGGCGGAGGCGGAGGGGGCCCATGGGGTGGGGGACGGCGGGGGGGGGCAGAGGCGGCGCTGAGGCTGCTGCGCTGGGGGCCGTCGGGCTGAGCCTCCCTGAGGCCGGCCTGGCCGCGGGCACCCCCGCCTCCTGCGGGCCCCTCGCCGGGCAGCGAGGGCAGAGGCGGCCGCGGGCACCTCGGCCTCCTGCGGGCCCCTCGCCGGGCAGCGAGGGCAGAGGCGGTCTGAACCAGGACAGTCTCCGCCCCGCCCCGGAGAGCGCCCTGACCGGCAAACCTCAGGGGTAGGGGCTCCGGCCCGCACAGCGGGGAGAGGACAAGGCGCTCCTCACAGCGGCCAAGGCCCGGGCGGTACTGAGGACCGAGTTACACCTGCTTTTACCCCCTTTTCCTGACCCGCCCTCTTCCCAGACGCACCCTGCAGAGCGGGATGGGATGCCAGAGGCGTCTCCTGCCTCTTCCCATCATCCCCCCCCACTCCCCTCCCTCAGAGATGGTGCTAGAACAGGGGCGAGGGCCCGCTCCCGGAGTCACCTCAGCCCATTCCTCTCCCCTCACCAGACAGATGCCGGGCACTGAGGCCAGAGGGCGCCTCGGGGCCCTGGTCCCCTGGGTGCTGGGCTCTGGGTGCTGGCGCTGCAGCCCCCCTCTGCCCACGCCCGGGCGCCCGGGCCCTCCCGGGGCGCTCACTTGCTTGGCAGTCGGCCCAGGCATGGTTTCGGTGTGATGCCAGCACGCCCTGGCTGATTTTGGTGCGGTGCCTGGGTTGAGAGCCGCTGCCTAAGCTGAAAGAACATTCTAGAAAAAGTAAAGACCGGTCCTGTCCCCTTGCCTGCTTCTTTGGGACTGCAAGCCAGGTCCCTAGGGGAGGGAGGTGGCAGGCCCTGACCTTGGCCCTCCTGCGGAATGTGCGGGTCTCCGGCTCCTGGCACCCCCGCCAGAGCCAGAGCGGTGTGAGCGGCCTCCCCCACGCCCACGTGTGGAGGTCGCCAACCCCGCTGAGACATGCAGGACCTGGCCCGGCACCCCACACACGTGACCTCCCGGGGAATGCGCCCTCCCCGCTGCGGGCGGCCCGGCCAGCCGGAGGCTTGGCAGCGGAGGGGCCTCGGAGGGGCCGGTGCAAAACAGATTCCTTTTCAAACCGCAACACCGTCACCGCTGGTTATTCCGCAGGGAAGACACGGGGGCTTCCAAAATAGCAGGCTGGCTGCTACCGCATGGCGTGGAGGAGGGCAGAGGGACGGGATCAAGGCCGTCAAGGCAGCGTCCTGAGGAAGGAATGCGGGCCCAGAAGCTGGCATGCCTCCCAGCCTGGAGGGGGAGGGGGGGGGCGGGCACCCCGCTCTCCTGCTCTCCTGACCCGCCCAGGCCTCACGTCGGCCTGCCTCGGCCACAGCGGCCTCGGAGAACAGCCCCGACGGCTCCTCCCTGGTGCCCGCCTGTTACCCACATGCCATGTTCTCGCCAGGCTCATAGGAGCCGCAGGAAGCGGCTGCGGCGGCACATTTAGTGTGGGGCGCACCACCGTACCCGCCTCAGACACACACCGTGCCTCAGCCTCTGACCCCGATAACGCAGAGGCTGAAGCGTCTAGAAGAACGAACGGGATTGAGCTTCCCGCCCACCCACACCTGCGGCCTGCATTTCCCTCGGCGGCTCCGCTGCCCGCGCCACCGGCTGCCCCGAGGGAGAGGCAGGAGCGGAGAAGGCGAGAAAGGACTCGGACCCTGAGCCCCAGGCAGGCGCCCAGCGAGGGTTCAGGTGCTCACAGGTTCACCGTGAAAAGCCAAACACACGCCTAGCTCACTGAGTGGCAACAGCCGTAGCCTCCGCTCCTCCCTGCGCCCACATTCCACACGCCCTCCTCCCATCACTCAGGCTGAGGAGACGGTGCGCCCCACAGGGAATCCTCCCAGAAAAGACCTGTCCCCGCCCTCTGCAGAGTCCTTCCTGCCCCGCCCTGCCCCGCCCGCCCCACACTGGGTGCACTGCAGCACCCGGAGCCGTCCTGCTCAGTGAGCCTGTCCCCTCCCCAGTGGGCACTCCCCTCCCCAGTGGGCACTCCCCTCCCCAGGGGTGCTCCCCTCCCCAGGGTGCTCCCCTCCCCAGGGGTGCTCCCCTCCTCAGGGGTGCTCCCCTCCCCAGGGGTGCTCCCCTCCTCAGGGGTGCTCCCCTCCCCAGTGGGCACTCCCCTCCCCAGGGTGCTCCCCTCCCCAGTGGGCACTCCCCTCCCCAGGGTGCTCCCCTCCCCGGTGGGCACTCCCCCTCCCCGGTGGGCGCTCCCCCTCCCCGGTGGGCGCTCCCCCTCCCCGGTGGGCGCTCCCCCTCCCCGGTGGGCGCTCCCGCTCCCCGGTGGGCGCTCCCCCTCCCCGGTGGGCGCTCCCCCTCCCCGGTGGGCGCTCCCCCTCCCCGGTGGGCACTCCCCCTCCCCGGTGGGCGCTTCCTCACACTGAGGTGTCCCACCCTCTGCCCTGGCATCCTCGTTTCCAAGGATGCAATGGGGGAGGACACCACGTCCGTAACCCTCCCTCTCACTGCGACTTCCTCTCTCTTTCCTCGATTGTTTTGCTGTTTGCCATGAGCGGGAAACCGGGGTTACCCACAATGTGAGAAATAGAAGGTTCCGGAGTCTTCCAGCCCCCTCAGTCCTGGCCCCGGACCACATTCCTATTCCACTGAAGCTTTGTATCGAGGCAGAGGAGGGGCCGTGTGCTCGCCCTCCTCCCTGAGGTCCTCCTCGGCAGGGTGCTGGCTCTCCCTGTGGACAGGGGCACCCGCTGAGGGCCGCCGGGCCCAGGCGCAGAGCAAGGAGCCACCGAGTCACGTGGGGGCCACAGGGGCTGCTCAGCCCCGGGCCTCTGCTCTGCAGAGAGCGAGGGGCAGATGCTCCCACTGCCTCAGCCCCCGGGGCCGGCAGCCCTCCCCTTCCCCGGTCCCGTGCCTGCGTGCCCGCCCGCCCGCGGCTTGGAGGAAGCGTCTGTGACCTCCTCCGTCACCTGTGCATGGCAGCGCGGGCACAGCGCAGCCTGGGCAGTGGCTGTCGGGGCAGTGGAGGCTGGAGGAGGGGCTTTCGGGGCAGAGGGAGACTCTCCTCCGAGGAAGGAGGCCGCAGCTGGGCTCGGCCTCAGGGAAGGCTTTAGGGACCCTCTGGCTCCCGACTTCCCTGTCCCAACCCCCTCGCGCTGTGCCCTGGGTAAGAAAGCGGTTAAGAAGCCCGAGGGGTGGGTCAGACAGGAAGGTGGCCCTGCCGCTGGGCCCCGTGTGCGCCCCGGGAAGAGAGGGTCACAGGCTCCGTGAGGCCCCGACAGCTCCGTCCTGCTGGTCCTCAGCGACCAGCCACGTGGGCCGAGTGCTCTCAGGCTCCCTCCCCCTCGCCCGGACCGGCAGCGAGGCCGCCACGGAGGGAGAAAAAGTACAAGGAGGGAGTGAAAGTACAAGGAGGGCCACAAGAGCAGCGAGCCGCAGCTCAGACTGAATGTTTCATGTCCGCAGAGCAATTCATCACCGCGACGTCAGACGGAACGTTCCCGTGGATGTTTACAGGAGGGCTCGACGAAAAATTCCAGACGGGAAGCTTCTGGAACTCAGACTTGAACTCAGAGGACCTCCCATGTCCGAGAAAAACTCACCCGGGATTTTTTTTCCTTAAAGAGAATTCCTGTTGCAGCCATGATCCGAGTTCCCTTGGGGAGGGCCAGACACCGGCCGACGGGAGCTGTCCCTCCAGCACGGCAGCTGAAGAGTGATCGCAGTCGCACTGCTTTTTGTTTGTTTGTTTTTAAATATACTTTGATGGATTTCAGAGAGGAAGAAAGAGGGCGAGAGAGACCCATCAGTGATGAGAGAGCATCATGGATCCGCTGCCTCCTGCACGCCCCCCACTGGGGATCTCCCCCCACCCTGGGCACGTGCCCTGACCTGGTTGTGGGCTCCATCCCCAGGGCGGGGCGTGCAGGAGGCAGGCCATCAGTGGTCCCCTCTCATCACTGATGTTTCTCTCTCCCCGCTTCCTCTCTGAAATCAATAAAAACATATTAAAAATAAATAAGGACTTCTCCATAAATGGGCTGGCTGTCTTACAAGTCATTATACTTGAAGTCTATAAAGAACCCTCTAGAATGTGGGTGAGGATGAGGAGAGACTGCGGAACAGGCCCCGACGAGGAAGACTGAAATGCTGAGTGCGATGCCATCACCCCGCCTCTGCTTCCTCAGGGACTGGCCAAGGCTTTCTCACCTCTCTCAGACCTGAGACCGTCCCGAACTTGGACGGTGCCTTTTTAGGTCTAGCTGCGTTTACCAGCTACTCGCTGGCTATGTTAGGTAACACCTCCGATTGTTTTCCTTGCTGAATTCCAAGACCAGTGCATAGATCTTATCTGCCAAACTCCTCATTAGCTGCATTGCTGCCTTCTGAGTCTTTCCTAACGAGGCACCTTCACTCACAAAACCCTGTACTTGCATCTCAGCCCTGAGAGACCACGTGGGCTGGTCAGAAACACGTTCAGACATCTAAACTGTCAATCTGTCAGCAACCCACACAGCCCACACAGCCCACACAGCCCCCGAGAAAACCCAGAACGGCCCGTTTCCCAAACACAAAACCTCCCGGACACGCAGGCTGAATGGCAGCGCAGAGCGGAAGGAGGCTCGCATCAGCGTGAAGGGAAGCATTTTATCGAGGGTTTGAAACCCTTGATCTGCAGCCTTGGTGCCTTTTTTAGCTGCCCTTCCCTACCGAGGACTCATCTACTGAAAAATGTGCATCAGCAAGGCTACGGCTGATCCACATCAACTTATCAAAGGAACATAAATGGAGCTTTGCAGAACTTATGCCAGGATTCTGAGACTTGTGGTCTGCAGGGAGGGAAAGCGGAAGTGGTGAGGGCCATGGGGAGGTTGGAGGGGAGTGTGGAGAGTGGGGGGCAGGGAGCAGGAGGCTGAGGTGCCAGCGCCAGGAACCCTGGGAACGAGTGAGGCTCCTGAGCTATGGGAGCCCTGAGGACGTTCCCTAATAAATTCAGCCATCACCCCTAATATGCCTATTTTTTTTTTAACTGGAACTCTTCACACACTAAATTGGTAAATGTACACGTATGTTAAGACCCACATTAAAAACCACATACAGAAGTAATTTGGCGTTTGCTCCAAAAGCTAGAAATTTTTTTATCCTAACAACTTTTAGAAGTTCAACTTCTAGGCAATCGCTATTGTCACTTTTTTACATGAATACCTCTGGCGCCCTGTGGGGATCTGTAAAGAATAAGTACCCAGCTGTGTTCATTGCTGAGCTACAGAAACACCCCCGGGTGAATGATTATAATACGGACAACGGAGTCACGTTGTATTTGCAGGGACCACATACCCCCCCTTCCCTGTGCTCTGGGCCTGGCCCTTCCTTTCTAGTTCTACTAACTCTTGGTAGATCCTTTCCCCTCCGGGACTTCAGTTCTACTTATGTGCCAGCAGCTCTTGTATCATCCTCCCCAGCATTGTCCTGAACTTCAATCTGCAAGCTCAGTGCCTAAGGGACCTTCTCCTATGGATTTATTCATCCTGCCCAACGTTTTTTTGAGCATCTGTTCCGAGCTGGGAATTAATTCTCAGAGTCAGGAACTAACAGGCCACCGTCTCCACTCTGCTCATGTTACAGAGAGACGCAAAGCCAAACCACCAAGATTACAGGTTAAACTGAGGCCGGGGAAAGGCCCCTTGGAGAAGGGACACTGTCCTACAGCTGCTTTGGGAAGGCCGCACGGAGAAGAGAGGGCACGCGAGCACCAGCCTGGAGGGACTGAGGCAGGGAGGACGTGAGGTCTGCTGGAGACCCCAAACCAAAGAGGCTACACGGGAGGCCGTTTTCCTTGCAAGCCAGCCCTCCTGGTTCCCGTCTCCGAAGGGTGCCTCATCTATCCCAGCATTCAAATAAATGACTAACAATAAATCAATACCCCTACACTGGGTGTTGGAAGCAGCCACTGCCTTCTCTAGCAGAGGTGTGGACAAGGAAGCCGAAGGCTGGTCAGCCTTGAGGCTCTGAGAGGTCAGAGCCCAGCACCACAGTCTAGTGGACACAATGGCGGCTGCAGCAGCCACCACCTGTCAGCCTCATGCCAATCCTTGCTGACTGGCCGTTACTGGAATTGCCTCCTAGAGGCTGTGGGTGGATCCCAGTCTTAATGAAAGGGATGGCAAGGCCAGAGCGGGTGGAGTCCTTCCCCTTGAGCTGGGCTCCAGCCTGGCCCCCAATATTTCCAAGTTAATATTCCCTAGTCTCTTTCATTTGCGGGCAGCCTCCTCCAGAACCAAACCTTGAACCTGAACTCTGAACCACGCGGGACATGGGGGAGGGGGCACCCGCAACTGGACTCTTTCAGTGACTGACACTCCGCAGCCCAGGCGCCTCTGACCCCTGGTGCCCTCAGCAGTCCCTGTCTCTGTTAGGGCACCACCGCACCCTGGATCGCTCTGGCGGGCATTCCCGGAGCCAACTTCCTGCCTCCAGCCCGCCCCATGCAGCCAGGCTGGGAGGCTGGGACGTGCAGTTTATGGCCTCCTCCTGCTCCAATTCCCCTGGTTTCTCCCGACGGCCAAGCCCACACACTCCATCCCACGACTGCATACGCCGTTTCATCTGTGGGCTTTTTTTTTTTTTTTTAATATATTTTATTGATTTTGTACAGAGAGGGAGAGAGATAGAAAGCTAGAAACATCAATGAGAGAGAGTCAATGATCAGCTGCCTCTTGCACACCCCCTACTGGAGATATGCCCGCAATCAAGGAACATGCCCTTGACCGGAATCGAACCCGGGTCCCTTCAGTCCCCAAGCCGACGCTCTATCCATTGAGCCAAACCGGTCTCGGCTCATCTGTGGACTTTTATTGTTAGCAACCAAGAGGGTTTCAGTTCCAGAGTACCGGAACTGCAGAAACCATGACTCACGTCTGGTACAGAGAACCCGGGGCGGACAGAACTGGGCAGAGGCTTAAAAAAGGAAACGGCCCGGAGAGGAGGAAGGTCCGACCTGTCTCTAACGGAGTAATGGGAGTGACACCGAGTCTGGAACCCAGGCATGAAATGAGAAAAACGTCTAACACTTAATAGCCGGCCAGGAACAGCAAAACGCCATCTGACACGTGTCAGACCCAGTGAAACAAACTTGCCAGCACCTCGCTGCTGTGCCCAGTGGGGTTCCCAATCCTCCTTCACAGGAGCCTGTGGCCAGTGGAAATGGACAGAGCACGCGCTGTGTGGAGAGGTATGTCACGGCAGGGCTTCCATCTGCTCCGCGTGGTCTTTCCCCATTCATGAACAGCAGATGGAATTAGACTACAGAGCAGTCTACAAAGAACTATGATCTATTCTGCTCTTCAGAATATGATTTAACAATGATTAAGCTTTTTATTTTCTGTGCTCCTATCACTATTTTGACATTTCTACCTACGCATCTAGGAAAATTCATATCCTTTGGTAACGGTATAAAATGTAACTTTTTTAAAAATAGGAATCCTTGTGGATATTTTAAGTACTTTATAGACATGAAAGCATGCTTTCTTTTAAAGAAGTTTTATAGTTACATATAGTAATCAACTGGAGATAGCCTTAAACTGGACTGCAACTCAGTAGAGGTAGGTGTAGGTAGAGACCTGGATTCTAATTTCTGGAACTTCCTCAGCAGATGCAGCTGGCACATGGACCACACTTGAATATAAGGCCTGAGTCAGTGGTTCTTAGCCCTGAGGTCTATTGGAATCACCTGGCAAGCTTTAAAAAAAAACAAAAAAAAAACCAACCAAAACATAGCACTTCTAGTGGTGAAAGGTGCAGTCTGGGTAATGAGTTTCTGAAACTCCCAAGCAGCTAAATTTGAGAAGCTGTGGCCCAAGATGGACCGGTTAGATCTGTGGTCAGCAAACTGCGGCTCATGAGCCACATGCGGCTCTTTGGCGCCTTGAGTGTGGCTCTTTCACAAAATACCACTGCCTGGGCGAGTCTATGTTGAAGAAGTGGCGTTAGAAGTTTAAAAAATGTGGCTCTCCAAAGAAATCCTAATCTCCTGTTGATATTTGGCTCTGTTGACTAATGAGTTTGCCGACCACTGGGTTAGATTACCAGCAGGCTTTCTTTTCCCTGATTTCTATTTCTGGGGAGAAGAGCCCAGAATGAGCATTCTGCATAGATTATGAGAGTAACAGGTGCCCCAAATCTCCAGAACCTGAGAGTATGACTCATTGTCAGTCGAGTTTTTAAATTCATAATCTGGGTGTCTTCATTTACATACTTCTATCACAGGACTTAAAAACGTATTTTAAAGTTAAATAGTCATGGAGTTGTAATGAAGTGACAATCTGATTTATTTTAAAGGAGGACGTAGGTGTGTAAAAATGTGAATCTAAAGCCTATGGAGATATCTATTCCTAATTACAAATAAAAAGCTCAGGTTAGCTGGGAAGTCTTAGGAAATAATTCCCAAACCCGGTCCTCACACCAGCAGGAAGACCCAGGCTCAGGAAGGAGGATGGAAAAGTTTACTTAGTGTCAGTCCCTACTTGAGGTAGGCACGTTGATCCTGGGTTACAAATGAATTATCACTCTTTCCTCATAAGGCTTTTCCTCATTATTGCTAAACTGAGGATTATAAAGGGTCAAGCTGCAATTTCAACAAGGCTCCCTCCTTAGTGATTAGAATTGCACATTAAAAAAAAAAAAAGTAACAGGATGTAGAGGAAGTCCAGTAATAATGTGAAAACACACAGGCACAGTGTTAAGTATCACTATGACAGGCCAAAAGACACAGTGTGGCAGAGCAAGCAAATGGGTCCAGACTGGGGGACTCCTTCCTATCGCCGCTCATTAGCCATCGCCGGCCAATCGGACCCACAGTGTCATGTGGAAAAGTGGGGCGCCTGGACAGATGGCTGACAGGCCCATGCTTCGTGCCGTATAAAGAACTGGTTCAGAGGTCCCCCGAAGCGACTACAATGAACCCTAACTAAGAGACTTGTTAAGCCAATCATGTTGAAACAACTCTGGGGGTTTCTTTTAGGAAAAAGACATGTTAAATTTGCCTTCAAAAAGGTCTACTATTTGGCTATCACTGGAAAGAGCAATTTTTTTTTTTTTTTTTTTTTAAAAAGGACGGTCGGGCAAGTGGGGAGGAAGCGATCCTACACACAGGGTGCGAGACCACCAGGCAGAAGCCAAATAAAGAGCATGAATGAGGACAACGAAGCATGAGGAGCGTTTCCTGAGGAAAAGATTTCCAGGCAGGAAGCAGGGGCTTTACGATCCACCCCAAGGACACACAGGATTCTTATTAAATACACACAGCGTTTCCCAGTACAGCCAACAACTCATGATTCCGAGGTCAAATCGTCCTAACCAATGAAAGCGGCAGAGCGTGGCGATTATTCCCTTTTAATTTATTGTTCCGCTTTAAATACCTGTCCCGCCAGCCACAGTCCGCCACGCGTGGCCGGTGCGTGACCGGCCCGGGAGCACCGCACAGGCTGCTCGGCGGCTTCTGCTCCCGCAGGTGCCGGGCCGTCAGTCCTCCTCGGAGCTGGAGTCCTCCTGGTCCGAGAGCTCGGGGACCGGGAAGCGGAGGACGGCGGCCACGCCGGTGAGCTGGCTGAGCTGCTCGCCGGACACGTGCAGGCTGGAGAAGATGCGCACGGTGCCCGCGTTCTCGCGCACGCTGTCCACCAGCCGCACGTAGCGGCCGCGGGTGGCCGCGTCCTGGTGCCGGAAGAGCTCGTCGCTGATGAGCAGCGTGTCGATGGCCAGCGCCTCGTTGGCCTTCTCCACGTGCCTGAGGCCGTAGCAGGCGCGGTCCGGCTCCTGCTGCAGCATCTTGTAGAAGTCGTCCAGGGCCTTCACCTCCCCGGCGGCCTTGGTGTCCGCCAGGCGGCTGGCCACCGCGGGGTCGCACAGCGCCTCCTTCAAGGAGTACTTGTGTCCGGAGGAGGCGTGCACCTGCAACCGCAAGGACGTCAGACAGAGGCCCGCCCGCCCGCAGCCCAGGCCCGGCGCCCAGAGCGGGGACCGCTCTACCCGCTCAAGGCCCTGGGCCCCGGTGACCGGACACATCTGCCAGCTGTTTGCCAGCTTCTCACCGTCTCACTTACATCCCCGTCACACGAAGCCTCTCCCCCCTGACACTTGCCCCAGGTCTAAAGCTTCAGGAATAGTTTCTTTGTTGTTACTTATTTTAATCCTCACCAGAAGACACTGTTTCCATTGTGTGTATTTTTTTTTTTGTTGTTGTTTTTTTTTTTTTTTTTTTTTAAAGAGTGGGAGAGGGAGAGACAGAGAGAAACAGCGTTGTGAGAGAGGCGCATGGTTTGGCTGCCTCTCCAGGTACTTGCCCTTGATTGACGGGAATGGAACCTGGGAGCCTTCGGTCCGCAGGCGGACGCTCTACCCACTGAACCACACAGGCCGGTGCCCCAGAAGAGTTCCTACCTACACCCCCCGCTGCGCACGCTCAGCCCCCGGGAGGAGGGCTCACCTGCAGGAACTTGGCCCGGTTCTCCAGCAGCACCTTGTTGTCCGTCTTCACCGCCTGCTGGAACATGTAGTCGCAGAACTGCTCGCGCACGAAGCCCGGGCTGGCCACCAGGACGCACTTGACCACGTCGAAGTGGACGTGGCGCTGGATGGCCTGCACCACCTGCTCGTAGAAGCGCTCGAGCGCGCGGTCGTGCTGGCCGCAGTGGCCGCGGCGCTTGCGCGGGATGGTGACCTCCACCTTGGCGCGCGTGAGCGTCATGCTGGGCGTGACCAGGCACACGTGCGCCAGCCCCTCCTGCATGACCACGGCCGCCACGTCGGCGCTCCAGGCCGGGTCGCAGGCCTGCTCGATGCGCTCCAGCACCACGCTGTCCCACTGCTTCTTGGCCAGCGTGAACTGGCGGTTGGGCTCCAGCTCGATGGTGTGGTAGGCGCCCATCTTGACGTACTCGTTCTCCTGCAGGTTGGTGCCCTTCACGCGCAGCTGGCAGGCCTGCGAGTCGAAGTCCACGGCCTCCACGCACAGCGTGAGCGTGGTGCGCACGCGGCTGCTGCCCACGCTGCCCGTGGCCGACTCGGTCTGCACCTTGCGGATGGTGGAGGCGCGCAGGCTGTCGCCCACCTGCACCAGGTTGTAGGTGTGCCACATGTCCTCCGGCTCCTCGGGCACCAGCGTCACCTGGCCCGCGTTGTCCTTCTCGATGTCCTTCCGCAGCAGCTTCATGGCGCGGGCCGGGGGCCGGGGCGCGGGGTCCCCGCGGAGGGCGCCGCCGGGGAGGGGCCGGGGAGGGGGCGGGCCGCCTGGGGCTCCGCGGGCGCGGCCGGCGGCAGGGAGGCCGGCGCGGGCTCGGGGCGCGGGCACACTCACTCCGGCCCCGCCATCCTCGGCCTGGGGCGCCGCGACCCCCGCGCGAGAGGCCGCGAGGAGCACGGGCCCGCGCGTCCCGCCGGCGCCGCCCGGGCTGATGCAATGAGGGCGCGTGCGCAGCCGCGCCGCCCGCAGCCCCGCCCCGCGCACGCCTGACGTCCGCCGGGGGCGGGGCCTCAGCGGGCGGCGCGCGCAGGCGCAGTGCGCGGCAGGCGCAGCGGCCCGGGAGCCTCGGGGAGGCGGACGCAGTGCTTTCCCGCGGGTCCTTGGTGTTAAGGCTCCAGCGGCCCTTCCCACGCCTCCCCTCTTCCCGTTTGTTTGCGGGGAATCTGGGGGCCTCCCCTCCCGTTTGCGGGGAATCTGGGGGCGTCCCTCTTCCCGTTTGTTTGCGGGGAATCTGGGGGCCTCCCCTCCCGTTTGCGGGGAATCTGGGGGCGTCCCTCTTCCCGTTTGTTTGCGGGGAATCTGGGGGCGTCCCCTCTTCCCGTTTGCGGGGAATCTGGGGGCGTCCCCTCCCGTTTGCGGGGAATCTGGGGGCGTCCCCTCCCGTTTGCGGGGAATCTGGCGGCGTCCCTCTTCCCGTTTGCGGGGAATCTGGGGGCGTCCCCTCTTCGCGTTTGCGGGGAATCTGGGGGCGTCCCCTCCCGTTTGCGGGGAATCTGGGGCGTCCCCTCTTCCCGTTTGTTTGCGGGGAATCTGGGGGCGTCCCCTCTTCCCGTTTGTTTGCGGGGAATCTGGCGGCGTCCCCTCCCGTTTGCGGGAATCTGGGGGCGCGAGGGGAGTGGGCGCTGGTTGAAGCGGCGGGAGCTGCCGCGCTCCGCCTGCTCCCCGCGGAGCCTCCGGTCCGAGCTTTCCCAAAGCGGAAAGCGGTCTCACGGTGCGGACTGGCCCTGCTCCCGCCGCACGTGGGATGCTGCCCTGCACGCCGCCGGGGCCTCATCAGCCCGGGGTCAGAGCAGGTCCCGGGACGGAGGGGACCCCAGGACCCAGCACAGAGAACCCGTGGTCCCAGCACCCAGGGTCCCGGAACCCAGGATCCCGGCAACCGGAGCCCAAGGACCAGGGACCCAGCACCCAGGGTCCCGGCACCCGGAGCCCAGGTGGCGGCCTCAGCCCGCAGCTCTGCGCGGGGAGGGCTTCCGGGTGGGGGTTGGGTCACCGCTGAGAGCCCAGGTTTGGGAAGTGAGGAACTGGACCCACTAGGACCCGGATCTGACAGCTACAGAATTGGTTTTAAAGCGAACCCTTAAGTCCCTCAACCTTTGCTGGGGGTGGGGCGGCTGGGGAGTTGGGGACCGCCTCTTAGAAAGCCCAGCGAGTGGAAAACGCCCCGCAAGCTCCCCCTGAGTTAGGGAGGGGAGGGAGGGCAGAGGCGTCCAGTGCACACACCCCTCAGCATCCTCCCCAGCATCCTCAGCCTGGCTTATGGCCAGTGGCACTGACCCTGGGAGACAGGGCTGAAAAGAGGATTGCCTTGGACACACACCTTAGTACACAAGTCTCAGCGACCTTCCAAGTGTGTTTGTTTTATTCAACTGGGAGTGGATCCCCCCAGGGGCCCTCGCAGAGTCCCTGCACACAGCGGGCACTCCTGTCCGGATGCCAGAATGACAAGCTGAGCGGATCAGAGGTCACCGAGGCAGCTCTACGGACACTGTCACAGGCAATGCGATAAGGCACCGATATTTTCTCAACTATGGCTCATTTAACTTAACGATTTAGCCTAAAAAGTAATTCATTTTCCTTTAAAACTGCCGTAATTCTATAGCAGCCTACTGTACGCTCATTCTTTACTGAAGTCAGCAAAAACGTGAGGACAGGAGGAAAAGACGGCAATTTGGCTCTGTTCCTTTAAATTCTAATTTTATAGTAATTTATTGGCTCTCTGAACACCTTTACGTCAGTAACTTTATATCTATTTTTTCTATAATATCTTATTTCTGTTAATCTCTCCAGAAGAAAAAACATTAATGGTGTTATTACCTCCAAAGTTTTCAATTTGTAAAAAAATAAAAAAGACGAGCCAGAAGTCAAGCTTCCTGGGTTGAAATTCTAACCCTGTCAGTTGTTTTCCTGTTTTCCTGTAACTTCTGGCAGCGCTCAGTCTCTTTGGAACTCGGTTTCTTTTCCTTAAGAGTTGAGGGGATTGAATTCAATAGCTAACAACTGTTTTAATTGTAAAAAGTATGCTGCAACAGTATTTAAGAAAGTAACACAATAGCCATAACCTCACCCTAACATTTATTTTCAGTCCTGCATGTTACCTTTTGAATGGCATTCTTGCTAAGGAATGTTAGCTGTAAAACATGTTAGCTGTAAAACACTGGTACTGAGTTTAATACTTGCACACCAAGAGTCAGCAGACCTGAGTTCTGGTCTTTTTGAGTTCGATTCCAGCAACTTGAGGTCAATGCTCCTAACCTCTGCAAAATGGATGTTTTTCACTCGGAAGTGTAAATAAGGTTATCAGTTCTGCCTTCCTCATTGACACCCTAATGGGGTCCTGATGAGAGAAGCCCCTGGGAACACTGCAGCGCTCTGTACGGGGGAAGGTGCCATGCCAAGTCTCTCAGCGCCTGGCTTGGAGCTAGATACCCGGATTAGGCATAGCAAGGGGTGAGTGCTCCCTCTAACGCGGCATCACCCTTCGGCCGTGGGAAAACGTGGCTCAGCAGAGCTGGTGGTGGCCAGTGCGCTGGTGCATTATTTATACCAGCACCCTCCTCCAGGCACCTGAGGCAGTGCTGCTGCACAAAGTAGCACACGCATGGGGTTACCCTCCTGCTTCCTGTACAACAGGCTCCACGTGGCCTGTGTGACAGCAGCAGGGCGTGGGGCTCCGGAGAGTGGAACTCCTGTCCAGACACCTAGGGCTTCGCACAGGCGGGGCTGCATGCGTGTTCTGGGCTGTCTCTGGTCTGTTTCTGCACCGCTTACCCCACTGCAACTAGACTCACCTTCCCCTGCTCAGAGCACCTGGAAGGCCAGCCCCCAGAGCTTCCTTGCTCTTCTATGGCTTCTCTCCTTTTAAGGGCACAGAGCGCCTCTATTCATCTTTGTGCTCCTGAAGCCCAGCGAAGCAGCACACCTCACCGTTATGGCATGAGGCATGAAAGAACGGGTGGGTACTAGCTGCCTCTGGTTCAGAGCTGCTCGCCTGTGGGCCACGGACATCTTACAACTAGGAAGTCACAGGCTGCTTTACAAAGTTACTGACTTTTGAAAAGATTACTCTTAAGGTAAGATTCTATAAACCTGTTGCAATGTTTGAGAGACCCATGGTCAGACAAGTAAAATGATTATTTTAAACATCTTACTGAAGGGAAGCCCTTTCAAATCTCCTAGAACGGTGTGTAACAATAGTTGCTTGTATGACACACGATTGGAAAGTGGTCTTTACAGCCAGAGCTCCGGTCATGGAAACCCAGCAGTGAATGCCATCGTTTAACCTCAGACTGTAAGACGGGGCCCGTGTGGCCCCCACAGCCACCTCAGGGGCGATGGCAGTATTATTCGGCAAATTCAGTCCGAGGGGAAAGGGAAAGGGAAAGCTTACTTTGTTTAAGGAACGTGTGCTCACTGCCTACACTTCCTGCGGTTAACAATACGGACGTGCAGTTGTCACCAGACAGTACAAAGCCTCCTTCCTACCAAATAAGTAAAACCATACCGACAAGCCATGGGTCTCCTTTCCCTGGAATAGCTGAAGTACAGTGACTTCTCAGTTCATATTTCTCACTTGCTCTGTTGATGGAGATCCACTCTTCAGATAAAGCCATATTAATGTTTTAGCACTAAAGTGAATTTTTAAAAATAAATTATTTTATTGATTTCAGAGAGGAAGGGAAGAGAGAGAGACAGACACATCAATGATGAGAGAGATTCATGAATCTGCTGCCTCCTGCATGCCCCGCTTTCTGGGAATGGAGCCAGCAACCCGGGCCCGTGCCCTTGACCGGAACCCAACTGTGACCTCCGGGTTCATAGGTTGGCACTCAGCCGCTGAGCCACGCCAGCTGGGCTAAAGTGAATCAACGCCAAGCAGCACACACTTTCACTCCTCCTAAGACTTCGCTGACGTCCAGTCGTCCTTGTAAATGAGAGAGGACTCTGGGTGAGAACTAGGTCCCTTCGCAGAGCCCTCTGGCCCTCCACCAGGACAGAAAGTCGTGGTTTGGTTATTGTACCATCCCCTCTCCCCCGGGGCTGCCTTCTGCAGGGACTGAGAGGAAGCTCTGTCAGGATCTGGTGCGGCTGCTGTGCCAGAGGAGCAATTAGCCCCGAGGCAGAGACAAGCCTGGGTCCAGGGAGATCGGAGAGGGACAGTGCTCACATCTGAGCGTCCAGAAGCAATGCCGTTTGTATCCAGTCAGAGTGTGCTTCAGCCTTTCCGCCGCCCTTTCTGAACACAAAGAGGTGTGATAGGAGACGGCCATGCAGCCTCGCACGGCATTGACTGTGATGATCAGATGCACAGCCCCCTGGAACGGGGGACTCGGACCGTCCTGCAGTTATAGCTGGGTTGGCAGCTCTGCCCTTCCTCAGTGGTGGCTAAACGATGGCGCATTATTCAATTCACTTTCCATTCGGTTAGGTATAAATAGGGTGGGGATATAATTAAAGGGACAATGTGATTCCTTAAGTATTTTATGAGTTTGTCTACATTCTTTCATGAATCATTCAACACGTTATTCTTAGAGGCTAAGGCTAATTAACAGAGATCCTGCCCTCACATAACACACAGCCAGCTGGGGAGACAGCCAGAGGTCCTAGGTAATGAAAGCCTAACATGCAAATCAACAGAACGGCGGAACAGCCGGCGGAACGACCGGTCGCTATGACGTGCACTGACCACCAAGGGGCAGACGCTCAAAGCAAGAGCTGCCCCCAGCCCGCAGGCCCTGGACCGGCAGAGGCGGCGGCAGAAGGCGGGGCCGGCAAGTGGGCAGCGCCAGGCCAGCCAAGGCGGGCGCCAGCAGGGGGCCCCTGGATCACCCCGCTGGTTGCCCTGCAGATTGGCCCTGATCGCCAGCCGGGCCTAGGGACCCTACCCATGCACGAGGACCCTCCCCTCCGTGCACCAGGCCTCTCCTTTAGTTATAACATGCGTGATGTGGTACAGAAGCAGAGGTCCATGGGTCTCTGGGGGAGCGGGTGCGATTTAGTCCAGTGGGTTTCTTGGAAATGATGTTCCCATGGGGCTTGAGCCTCACTGCAGTGTGAGTGGCTCTACACAAAGGCCCAGCGGCTCCGGAGACGCTAGCACAAGCCAGGAGCAGAAAGAAGCTCGGCATCTCACCGACGGGAATATATTCGGCTCATTTCTTTATACTGATGTCAGAGAAGGAGAGAGAGAGAGGAGAGAGAGAGAGAGAGAGAGAGACATCAATGATGAGAGAGAATCGCTGATATGCGGCCTCTTGCATGGCCTCCCTAATGGGGATGGAGCCCGCACCCCGGGCCTGTGCCCTGACCAGGAATCAAGACGTGACCCCCTGGTCCAGAGGTCAACGCCCAGCCCCTGAGCCGCTGACCGGGCTATTCGGCTCATTGCCACGTCTCCATTCTGCACTTGCTTTGAGAGCAAATACAATTCTCCAGTCAGACACTCTGAATGGGCAGTGTATTCTGACTGTAGCATTGCGGCTACAACGCCAAATAGCTTTCTTCTCAAGGTTTTAACGCGAATTCAAATACTCTATTTGGTGCTTCATACAACAGAAGAACAGTGTCGGGGGTGGGGGGGGGAAGCATTTTGATCCTCAATTTTCTGAATATACAGGGTGGGGCAAAGTGGGTTTACAGCTGTTCCTATGGAAACTAGCAGCACAAACCCTGTGAGTTTGCCGCTGTCTTTACTGATGTTACAATGACTGAAAAGGCTCCCCGTCTTCTGTGGCTCCGGCCGTCCACTGGGGGCCAAGGGAGCCGCCTGCTTGCTCCAGGCGATGGCTGACTTCCTCCCCGAGCAGCCACCGCCTCTGGGCTTCATTCTGAACAGCAGAGCTGGCCCGTGAGGACAGTCCCAGGAGAAGACCCTTCCCTCCAGCCTAAGGGAACTCTTCCGGGAAGGAGAGGCCTGTAACCTCCCGAGGGGCCACCTTGGAGTCCAGTGGTCGGCAAACTCATGAGTCCACAGAGCCAAATATCAACAGCACAACCACTGACATTTCTTTGGAGAGCCACATTTTTTAAACGTAAACTTCTTCTAACGCCACTTCTTCAAAACAGACTCGCCCAGGCCGTGGTATTTTGTGGAAGAGCCACACTCAAGGGGCCAAAGAGCCGCATGTGGCTCTGGAGCCGCAGTTTGCCGACCACGGCTATAGTCATATCCTTAAGGACCAGAGAGAGCACTCTCATTGGGTTATACTCAGCGGAGGGCAAGAAGAAGACATTCTCTGATGTCACCACGAACCTGGAAGCCTGAGCACAGACTCACTCAGTCATCACTCAGAGCCTTATCAGTCTTCCGGAGATTCCTGGTCTGACACGTGGAGGCTGAGCGAGAAGGGGAAGGACTGACAGTCAGAGGCAGATGGCAGGTTTCTGGGCAGGAGCTGCGAGGCAGAGACCTGAGCGGAGCGCAGGACCTGCCCTTTAAACTTGTGTGACTTTGGATAAACTAATTTAACCTCTTCTGGTTCCTTCGTGTCTAAAATATGGGTAAGAGTTCCACGTGTTTCCCTTTTCGTAAGACTGAAATGAAGTCATACATGCAAAGTTCCTGGTGCGGGGGCTCACGCATACCATGCCAGTGAATATGCGCTTTGCCTCTTAGGTTGTGTCATTTCTTCTCCGGTGTGTGCTTGACCTTTGACCTCCGGGAGGCTGAAGTCTATTTGGCCATGGCACACACGGAGGGAGTGGGAGGAAAGGGGGTACCCCCTGCCCCCGCCCTGTCGCACCTCAGTCCGGCCCCCGCTGTGTGCCTCCTCCCAGGGCCACAGCCCCTGTCCCGGGACCCCTCCCGGAGCTGGAGTTCCAGGTGGGGCGGACAGGGTGCCGGCCTCAGGCTGGAAGGCAGTGGCTCTTCTTCCCACCATTGTCCATCCTCAGGGGCTCCCCATCTCCTCAGTGTCTCTGTCAACAGTCCCGGTATTCAGCTCCCTTCTGCTGAACCCTTCCCGCGTGCCGCTGGCCTTCGGCCGGGCCTGACATACGTGAAACAACTGTGAAGACTTTACTTGGACACAAGGGAGGACATCTTTCCAAATGAGTCGTTTTTCAATGCTGGAAACTGCCAATGCGAGGCGGTTCTAAACCCAAAGGAAACTCTCGTGTCAGGATGGTGGCAGCTGGCTGTGACGGAGGCGGGCTGGGAAGGCTGGGGAGGGAGCGTGCTCACAGGGCAGCGGCGGTGGGAGAAAGGACGGAGTGCTTTTCTAGAAGCGTACAACAAGGAGGCCACAGCCACGGGAGCGACACGAGCAAGCGGGTCCTGGGGAAGTAAGGAAACGGGGCTGCTGCCGTGGGAAGTGGATGTTCAGGGTTGGTTTGTTTTGAAAAGAATTGATTATTAGAGAGTGAAAGAAGAGAGAGAGAGAGAGAGAGAGAGAGAGAGAGAGAGAGAGAGAGATCCATTGGTTGCTCCCACATGTGCCCTATTGGGGGTCAGCCAGGGGATTGAACTGGCAGCCTGGGTATGTGCCCTGACCGGAGCAGAGCCTGCCACCGGGGGCCTGCAGGACGAGGCTGCAACCAGCTGAGGCTGCCTGGCTGGGCTATGTTAGAGATTTTAACACGCAAAATAACGCCCCAAAGATGCCCATGGCCGATTCTGGGAGCCTGAGAAGGTTTCCTTACAGGCAAGGGGGACTTTGCAGATGTGACTACGCCGAGCACCTTGGGATGGGAGAGGCCCTGGACCGTCAGGGGCCGAGGCAATGAGGAGGGGCCTGTGGGGAGGGCCTCGCTTCAGAGGGGAGGGAAGATCTGACGCGGCCACTCTGCCGGCGTGGGAGGTGGTGGAGGGGCCACAAGCCCCAGGGACCCCGCCGCGGGACACAGATGCCCCTGGAGCCTCCGACCAATCACACTGCGCTGAGCCTGGTCCCGGCCCGGAGACGGCTGACCTGCAGAGCTGGAAGGCGGGGCACGTGTCTTGTTTAAACCACCAAACCCCGGGCACTCTGTCCCAGCAGCAGCGGCAGGAGGCGGACGGGTGGAAGGGGCTACAGGAGCTGGAAGGGGCTACTGGGAGCTAGATGAGGCCACACCTGCATGGCCAGTCGAGAACGTCCTACTTTATCTGAAGATGACAAGGAACCACCTGAGCGTTCTGGCTAAACACGGAGGTATAATGAGAGTTGTGCGCAGGATGGGGTAGAGGCTGGGTTAGACTGGAGTCAGGAAGCGGGCCCCGCAGGAGTGGGGGCTGGGGCTGGGACCCAGGTTGGGTGTGGACTCCATGCCTGGATGAGAAGTTTCCAAGCAACCTGACAACCTGAGCACTGACAACCTGAGCACTGACAACCTGAGCACTGACACCTGAGCACTGACAACCTGAGGACTGATGACCTGAGCACTGACAACCTGAGCACTGACAACCTGAGCACTGACAACCTGAGCACTGATGACCTGAGCACTGACAACCTGAGCACTGACAACCTGAGCACTGACACCTGAGCACTGACAACCTGAGGACTGACGAGAAGCCGGGACAGAAAAAGAAGGAAAGTCCAACTTCAGGTCCCTGCCTTGGGAACAGGCGTCTCTATGGCCTATGCTGAAGCCGCTGATTCAGACACAGAAACTTTTCACATCCTACATTCCAATGTGACTGAGGAGCAAGTAGATGTATGCACACACACACACACACACACACACACACAAGGGAAGTAAATGTAATTATGAAATTTGAAATATCTATGCACCATTTCCCTTTCAGTCCCCTTTTGGACTTAGCCAGGCCCGTTATCCCAACAACTGCGCAACCTGCGGCTCAAGGCGGAGAGAGAAAAGCAGCGGAACCCAAAATGCTTCTCTAGGCAGGTGGCTACAGACATAGTTACCCGCATAAGTAATAAAGTTATACATAAATGAAGCTACCCACAGATGAGACTGTACCTTCTTAGCCAATATTTTCTCAAGTCCTGTCCTTGTCTTTTCGGAGTCTATGCAAGTATCCTCTGGCCATTCCTGCCACGGTGGCTGCTCGCTTGGTGACGGGAAAGGCACTATGTGAACAGTCGGTAAGCAGTTCTGATTTTGCACAACGAACACAGGCCAGTCACCCCGGAACAATCTGAGCCGGAAAAAGCACCAGAGTGTAAAGGGCAGTGACAGGAGCCGATAAGTTAAACTCTCCGCCGGCTCCTAAGCGGCCAGAAGCCGCCGCTGGTGGTTTCTGTGTGGGTTACGGACGTTTCCTGAGGAGCGGAGACCGTTCAGAGGAACCACAGCAGCTCATCCTAACTCTGCGCCAGCCTCTGTGGCAAAGAGGAAGCTCTGCTCGCTGGTCCCCGGTTTCCAAGGGACCCGCATGCAGGCTAATCCCGGGCCCTCCACCCAGGCCGCAGGGCCGGCTCCCCCTATTTTGCCTGGAAAAATGCTAGATCAACAGCAGCGATGGGCCCCGGCTGGGAGGACGATGGACAACTGAACTCTGAGGATAAGCCAAAGCCAGCCAGTCACAGCCCTTCAGCAGGTCGTTTTAAAAAACACACAAAACTGCTCCATCTGCCTTCTCGCTTTGACTATTGCAACTCTCCCTCCCCAATCAGTAACTGGTAACAAAAATAGAAAGCACGAAAGCTCTGACCTCGGGTTAAACTTGGGGAAAATCTGGGAGAATACGAGGGGTCCGCTTTCCCTAAGTTGGAGGGCACCTGGCATTCACTGAGCTTGCCGAGTTCCTCCTCGGAGCGCCCCTTTCTGCGCCGCCCACAGCGCACCCCACGCCGGTGTGTGGGCGCCCCTGGGCCCCCTCGCAGCCGATGGGGGCGAGCCGCCTGCCCCCGCGCTCCCCGCCCCGGCGCCCGGGGAAGCCGCACGCTCGGCGGCGGGAGGAGGCGCCGTGCCGCCCGGAGCACCCCGAGCGCAGGCTCCCGGCGGCGGGCGCCCTCCCGTTACCTCCGCCGGAGGGGCGGCGGCCCGCGCTCCGCGCCAGCACACCGGGCCGGAGCGACCCGGCCCGAACGCCGCAAAGCCCAAGGCCGGGCGCCAGCTCCCTCCGCGCCGCCCTCCGGCCGCCCGGCCGCCCCGGTCCCCGGCCCCGCGCCCCCCCTCCCCGCCGCGCGGGGCGCACTCACCGGACAGCAGCCCGCAGCGCCGGAGCCCCGGGCGCCGGGGGGCCATGGCCGGGCGCGGGGCGGGCGGGAGCCGCGGCACCGGGAGGAGCGGGAGCCGCGCGCCGGGCACCCCGCCGCCGCCGCCGCCCTCCGCGCGGGTCCCGGCCGCTGTCTGTCTGTCGGTCCCGGCGGTGGTCGGTCTGTCTCGGTCGCTGTCTGTCGGTCCTGGTCGCTGTGGGTCTCGGTGGCTGTGGGTCTGTCCCAGCGGCTGTGGGTCTGTCCCGGAGGCTGTGGGTCTGTCCCGGCGGCTGTCGGTCTGTCCCGGTGGCTGTCGGTCTGTCCCGGCGGCTGTGGGTCTGTCCCGGCGGCTGTGGGTCTGTCCCGGCGGCTGTGGGTCTGTCCCGGCGGCTGTCGGTCTGTCCCGGCGGCTGTGTGTCTGTCCCGGCGGCTGTCGGTCTGTCCCGGCGGCGGTCTGAGCCGCAGAGGGTCCCCCGCGCGTCCCGCGGAGGGAGGCTGCCGTGCGCCCCACGCGTGTCGCTCGCAGCGCCGCCCCTCGCCCGGGCCCGGAGCCTGGCGGCCGCCCAGCGGCCAGACGTGGACAAATAAAGCCAAAGGGCCGCGGGGCTGAAGTCCGGAGCGGACCTTAAAGGGACATCTGCTCCGAGAGGGGATCCCGCCGCCCCGAGGTGCCGGAGGGGCGAGGCCGGCGGCAGGACGCGCCCCCGGAGGCTCCGCCTTCGCAGGGCCCGGGGCCGGGAGGGGGGCGGGGGCGGGCGGGCTGCCTTCCGGGGTCCGCTGGCTGCGGGCGGGCGGGAGCGGGCGGGCTCGGACCCGGCGCCCGGCGCGCACTTGGACTTGGCCTCCGCCTTGCGGGGCGGGCGGCGGGGGCGCAACCCAGACCCGCCTCCCGGGGCCCCGCTTCCACCCCGCGGGGCCCGCCGCGCTCCTGGAGGAGCCAGGTGACAGGGCTCGCCCTCCTGGGGGGGACGGGGTGACCGGGAGGAGAGGAGAGGGGACCGGGGCAGGAGGAGGAGAAGGAGGAGGAGGAGGAGGAGGAGGAGGAGGAGGAGGAGAAGGAGGAGGAGGGGAGGAAGGGGAGGAGGAGGGGAGGAGGAGGAGGAGGAGAAGGATGTTGAGGAGGAGGAAGGGGGACGAGGAGGAGGGGGAGGAAGAGGGGAGGAGAGGAGAGGGGACGGGGGAGGAGGAGGACGGGGAGGAGGGGGCAGCCCCTGCAGAGGGATGTGCTGGGCTCTGGGAGCGGGGCGGGCTGGGGGGCGGCTGGGGGGACGCGGACGGGGACTGATACAGAAGGGGCGCCGGGCTGGGTTGGTCCTCCTTTGGACCGTCCTAGGGAGGGCGCATGCAGCCACGTTCCTGTCCCTGTCCCTGCCCGGTCCCCGCGCCCCCTGCTCTCGGACCGGTCCTGGGCTGGGTCCTGGCCTCCCCGGAGACCCGCACCCGGTCTGGCGGCGTACAGCCTCCCTGAGGAGCCCAGAGCCCCGGGCAGGTGCTGGTCACGGAAACTGCTCTTGAAGCCGCAGGGGCTGTGTTTTCTAGAATTTCAAAAACAGGGAAGGCTGGGTATGTGGATGGTGTTTCCAGGCGCGGAGGTCACGGCTGCATTCAGCTCCCTTCAGGCAGGCCCCCTCCTCCCGGAACCCAGCCTGCTGGCAGGGCCGGGCTGGCAGGGCGAGGGCGCCACCCGCAGGCGGACGGTGGCCCAGAGGAATTCAGGTGCGGGTGCAGGTGACGCCCGCAGGGAGGACTGGGTACAGGGCCCAAGTCAGGGGGTTCAGGCAACCAGAAGGGGGGTGGGGGGCTGCTGGGGGGAGCGGCTGAGGCCATCAGATCGCAGCATCACAGCCATCCTCTCCTGTACCTATGGAGGTGACACTCCGGGGAAGTATGTCCAGAGTCCTCTTTCCCGGTCTCCAGCTTCCATTTCTTTTCTACGTCTTAGCACGGCCTTCAGAAACGCACAGAGAAGCCTCTGGAAAAGCCGCAGGTGCCGGCTCGCCGTTCCAGGCCTCAGCTTCCCCTGGTCCGCCGCACGGCCTCCGGCGTCTGTCTGCAGCCAGTGCCCGGGCCCAGCTTGGTTTCCCAGCCCGGCATCCTCTCCACCGTGGTGTCACCGCCTGCCTCCTGGCGTGCCCGTTGGAAAGGCTTTGGGGAAGGCCTTCCTTGGGCACATCTCCTCTCCCCGTCTACAGCCTCCGTGTTCCGTGCCTCTCAGTGAGACGCTCGGGGCTCTGCACAACCCTATAGAATAAAAGCCTAAATGCAAAGTGACCGACCTCCAGAACTACCAATTGCTGTGATGCACACTGACCAACAGGGGCAGACGCTCAACACAGGAGCTCCCCCCAGCCCACCTGACTGGCCTATGGCGGTGGGAGGGAGGAGGAGCCGGCAAGCGGGAGGTGCCAGGCCAGCCAAGAGAGCTGCTAGTGGGGGCTCCCCCGGTTACCCCACCAGTCACCCCACAGATCAGCGCTGATCACCGGCCAGGCCTGGGGCCCTGCCCATGCAGAAGTTCGTGCACCAGGCCTCTAGTCTATATGTGAAAGCCAAAGCCACTGAGCAGCCAGTAGCCCAGTTGCTATGACGTGCACTGATCACCAGGGAGCAGATGCTCACGGTGGTCAGTGTGCTGCCACAGTGGAGCACCGCTCCCTGACCGATGGGCAGCAGACGCTGGGCTCGCGGCTGGCAAGCACAGCTGCTGCTGCGGGAGCCTCCCCTGCCTCTGCGGCAGCGCCACCAGGCGGCAGCGGCAGACACAGCGGCCGGGATGGGCGGGAGTGGTGCCAGGCCCTGGCTCGGGCTCCTCCGGGCCGCCCGCCACTCCCCGCACTGCCACATCCCCGAAGGGGTCCCGGACTGCGGGAGGCACAGGCCAGGCTGGGGACCCACCGGGGCACACATCCGTGCTCTGGGCCTCTAGGGGTTAACCACTTACCCTTCGAGACGGCATGGAGGCGCCTGGAGAGTGTCATGCTGAGTGAAGTAAGCCAGTCAGAGAAAGACGAGGATCACACGGTCTCACTCCTACTAGTATGTGGAATCTAATGAACAACATAAACTGATAAGCCAAATGGATCCTGAGACACAGAAGCATGGGGCAGACGGAGGAATCTCAGAGGGGAGGGGGCGGGGGTGGGAGGGTGGGTGGGAAGGGATCAACCAAAGGACTTGCATGCACATGTGTGTCATCCATGGACACAGGCAATGGGGTGGTGAGGGCCGGGGGTGGGGGTGGCAGTAGGGGGCGGGGGCAGACTAGAAGGGGTCAATGGGGAGAAAAGGGGGACATATGTAATGCTTTCAACAATAAAGATTAAAAAACTAAGAATTGATTAATTGATTAATGCTTAGACATTTAAAACTATAACAAATATTTGATTCTAAACTATTGTTTTTTATTACAGAGAAATTTATCTAAATTGCTGTTTTCAAAACAGATATAGTATATATATATATATTTACACATGCATATGAATATACCTACATGGGCTTCTAGAAAATTGCAATATATTGAAGGAAATAATAAAAGAGACATTATAAAGTTATATCTTATTGAGATAAAAGTAGGTTAAAACATACTTATACTATGATTAACACTTTAGTTTCTGGGAACTTTCCCTTTCTTTGCGGGGGGAGGGGGGTGTTTAATAAATATTTTATCTCCTCTGCGACTTACAAACTAATGCTGACCACCACCACTACCCCGGCTAACGTTAGTCTTCAGGTGGGATATGACTCCTGTGGCAACATTTATTGACCTTCATGTCAAATCAAGGCACATTACAGGACTGCAGGGCCAAAGTGAGTAGGACAGTTGATTTTCTCCTGAAAGTCTACTGTCCCTTCATTTCTTTCCCTTGCACGTAGGACCAGAAAACAGTGGCTTTGTGCACACTGCTACCGTTTCCCCGAAAATAAGACACTGTCTTATATTAATTTTTTCTCCCAAAGTTGCTCTGGGTCTTATTTTCAGGGGATGTCTTATCTTTCCATGCGCTGGGTCTTATTTTCGGAGGATGTCTTATTTTCGGGGAAACACGCTGGCACCGGCGTCCGTTTCCACCTGTTCGGTGGGCCGTCCAGGGACAGCACCCCGTTCCTCGCCCTGCAGGCCCCTCAGGCTGCTGCTTCCATAAGCAGAGCACAGGCACCAGATGTGGAGCCGGGCTTCGCCACCGGCTGACTTTTTAAAAAGCGTCATTGCGTAATGTCCCTGTGAGTGTTTTTTCACTTAGAATGTCAACGAGGTGCCCCTCCGCCCTGTTTCCTGAGCCCGTCTGTGCCGGAGCCTGGTCCGGAGATGTCTGCGCCACGGGCTCTGAGGACAAAACTGAGCTTGGAGTCCTGGCGAGGCGCCGTTGTAAGAGACTCCCCGAAAGCTCTGGGCAGACTCCGGCGTGGGTGACACGCTCCGGCCCTGTGGGGGGCGGCCGGGGTGGGGGGTGCCTGGCAAGGCCGCTCCAGGCGTGGCACTGCCTGACTCAGAGGAGCCACCACGCACGTTAAATGGGAACGAATTCTGCGGTAGCCGTCAGGCAGTTCTCGACGATGAGCAGGCTGGTTTAGTTATTTTCCTTTAACCCAGTGGTGGGCAAACTCATCCGTCCACAGAACCAAATATCAACAGCACAACGACTGAAATTTCTTTGGAGAGCCACATTTTTTAAAGACTTCTTCTAACGCCACTTCTTCAAAACAGACTCGCCCAGGCCATGGTGTTTTGTGGAAGGGCCACACTCAAGGGGCCAAAGAGCCGCATGTGGCTCGCGAGCCGCAGTTTGCCGACCACAGCTTTAACCTATTTCTAAAACATGAAATCAAGTAGGCGGTCTCTAAAATCACAGGAGTGCAAGAAATAAATTATTAGGAATCAAACGAAAAAGATTGGCATTTCTTGTAATAATAAGACTAAATAGGTATGTGGGGAAATACTCTTCAGTGTTTAATAGAAAGCAAATACGTGAAGAGAAAGCATGTGTATAATTTGGCTCTAAAACAATTGCACGAAACAGCTCATTTTCTAAGGATGTGTCTACTTTTCATCTGCTCTACCAGACCGTATTCCACACTAAGATAGTTCCTCCTTTTCAATGCCAGCAGCCTCCGCCCCCTCCCCATGGAACTCACTCACTCACACGGTGTGGAGTTCCTTCTGCTCAGAGAAAGTCTTCTGCATCCTAGGGCAGTGGTGGGCAACAGAGCCAAACATCAACAGGACAACGATTGAAATTTCTTCTGAGAGCCACATTTTTTAAACTTAAACTTCTCCTAATGACGCTTCTTCTAAACAGACTCGCCCAGGCCGTGGTATTTTGTGGGAGAGCCACACTCAAGGGGCCAAAGAGCCGCATGTGGCTCGAGAGCCGCTGTTTGCTGACCTCGGTCCTAGGGATTCAGAGATGTTGACGTGTGCTTGACCCGGTGCACGAGGACATGAGGGGCTACCCAGAGACAGGCAGGGATGGTCTTTCTAATCGGGACTGACGATCCATAGACAAGAAGGCAGAGTCAGCAGGAGGAAAGCAGCACATTCCATAGAGATGGTGGCGCTGGAATTTAGCTGCACGGGATGTGGACACGGCGGAGGAAAAGGGTGCGGGCATTCTGGCAGAGCAGCGGGCAGGGATGAGTAGGATGGATGGAAGTGAGGGTAGGCAAGTGGAGTTGGGGCCGGATTTGGAAGGAGGATGCCAAGGAATGTGGACTCCTCAGAAGCATAGAATCCTAATATATAAAGAGCCAGGGTCCGTCACGACCTAAATGACTGGATGGACAACCGAATAGCAGGCTGTGCGGGCCGTAGTCAGTCCCGGGTCCCAGTCACGGTGGCGGCAGGAGTCAGTCCTGGGTCCATCACCTGTTAGAAGGCACCTCAGGGTGAGGACCATCACCTCAGCCAGAACTCAAGATGGACACCTGGCCCCTCCTCAGAGGCAGCCCCTTTCCTCCGTGAACACCGCAGAGGACAGACATAATAAAGCCACTTGCTGCGATGCCCACAGAAAGTTTAGATGCTCCAGCTGGAAACCACACAACAGGTATTTAAAAATTAGCCAAGGCCGGGCCCTTGTGGCTCTGTTGGTTGAGCTTCGTCCCATGCACGAGAGGTCTCTGGTTCAGTTCCCAGTCAGGGCACATGCCCAGGCTCAGTCCCCAGTGAGGGGTGTGTAGGAGGCCGGCCATTGAGGTTTCTCTCTCTCATCAGTGTTTCTCTTTCTCTCTCTCTCTCTCTCTCTCTCTCTCTCTCTCTCTCTCCCTCTCTCTTCCTCTCTCTCTCAAGTCAGTACAAACATATTAAAAATGAGTACAGATATATGATCAATATTGGACACTGTAAGCGTTTGGACCCCAAAGTGGATTCCTAGGGTGAAGGAGGCCATGAGCTCACAGTCCTCCAAGCCTCTGTGTGGGCCGGAGCCCACTAACAGGGGACCTTGGACGTTTTGTGGGACAGGCCACGGCTGGTTGCTCCATCTCCTGGGCAGGGAGTGCGGCAGCTGAGAGAGAGCCAGAGACTGCGAGGTAAAGGCCCCCCTGGGTGCCAGGTGCCAGAAGGCGAAGCCCTGGGTGAGCAGGCAGTGGCAATGAGAGCACCGTGGACCAAGGTGTGAAATTCAGAGCCATGGCCCCAAATACCAGGCTCTGACTGGGGTTCTGTTCCGGCGGCTCCAACGGGCCTCAGAGGAATAAGAGGAGAGTTTTATGGACCTCCCATGGAGCTCTGGCTAGATTTATCCCAGCCATGAAAAGCAACAAGACAAGTAATTATAATATCAAGTGCATTAGTAAGGCTAATAAAATGGAAATATTAAATAATCGTGTTTACATTGCAGGGAAGAATTTCACAGCCACGAAAGTGAGAAAGGAGGCTGTTCTTCTGAGAACACGTTTCTCTCTCAAGGCCCCGGGTCTACTGTGCTGAGAGTTAACTTAGTGTTCCCCTTTCCCTTTCCTTTCTCTGAGCTTGACTTTATTTTTATTCCCCACTCACCCCTTATCTTAAGTCCCGCTGAGAAGAAAAAGGAAAATGGAAGAAAATATGACCAAGAGAATGAGTTTTCCTTTTCAAAGAGCTACAGAAAGTTGTTGGACTCCTTGGATGAAAAAGAATCTTAAAAGTGATTAGATTGGAGAGGCGTTGGGGATCCTAAGCTTGGGTGGGTCCAGACCTAGAGAGACTGTGGGACGGAGGTGGAGAGCATCCAGACACCAGCACGTACTGGCACCCACAGCTGGCCCAGAGCCTGTTCAGTGCCTGCCTTCAGTCACAGGCCCACCAGATGCTTTGTGTAAGCAGAGAGTATCACCGTGGGAGGACGCAGTGACATAAAGTCCCCCATCGGCGTGGCCAGCTGCTGCACTGTCCTGGGCATGGCCTGAGTCACTGCACCCATGAAGACAACATAACTGCAAGGAATCTAGGCACTTACAGCACCCTAAGGTGGGCTCTGTGTGCCCAGAGGAGAGGTGGTCATGTCGGAAGGAAACAGCCTTCCTTCCATCACACCTGGCCTTTTGGGGGGCTGACTGGAACGAGATTAAATTTTTATTTGAGTTGGGACATAAAAAAAATGCATCCCTTATCTAGACTAATAAAAGGGAAATATGCAAATTGACTTTACCTCTGTGACACCCACCAGCCAATCAGGAGTGGGGATGCAAATTAACCCAACAAAGATGGTGGGTTATTTTGCATATGCAGGTGCGGAGTGGCTGGGGGTGGGGTGGCCGCTTGTGTGTGGGCCGGCACCAAGTGGCCTGCGTCAAGGAACGGGCGTCCTCAGGACCCAGGCACTCTGAGCCTGTAGGTCCTCACATAGGCCTGGAGTGGATCCCCACATGCAGGCACAGAGCAGCTGGGGGCAGGGTGGGAACGTCCACCACATCGCCACGATGTTCCCACCCCACATGTGGGACAGGTGTCCTCGGGAGCCAGGCCACTCTGAGCCTATATGCCTGCGAGTAGGCTCGGAGCTGAGGAGCCCCACCTGCCAGAGGGATCCAGCTCACTTCACAGATGCCCTTCAACCCTGGCTCCACCCCAGGTGTGGCTGGTCCAGGAGGGATCTCGGGAGGTTGGCTCCAGGGCATGTCTGGCCTGTCTTGCCCAGTCCCACCCTGCCGCCCACCTTCTAATTAATTTCCTTTCAGTGTGCACGAATTTGTGCACCAGGCCTCTAGCACATTTATGAAAACTAAGTGATATTAAGTTAGTCTAGGAATCA
>CM072926.1:99926854-100209354 GCA_036971965.1 Nyctalus aviator | reverse complement strand
ATTACATAGGATGGAATGGAATTAAAATCGGACAAAACAGAGACTTGAAATGATTGTATTCCAGGGCAATCTTACGACTTTATTGCAATAGCTTAAAAAAAATAGAAGGCTTGCCTGTTCTTCAGTCAAAAACTAATAAAGTCAGAAAATTGAGTCTGGTTGGGTCTTAACATTGAAAACACATGTAGGATCTGTGAGCCTGCTTACAAGCCCTTACACACACACACACACACACACACACACACAGATCCCAGAACATCATCCACACTATGACACTGGCAACACAGAGACGCAGGCCAGGGTGAGGACCGCGCCACCACGTAGCGTGTGGGTGGCTCTTTGCGGTATTCCACCCTTTCGCTTCCTCTTTCACCCTTGCATTAGAGCTTCACCGTGACCTGGTCTTTCACCGCTGTTTGCAAGGATGCAGTGTTTTTCCGAACTTAAGAGGAGGTCAACATTCCTTTCACTTCGTAACTATTCGCAGAAGAACACTGTAGTATTATTTGCATGACCTTTTATAATCCTTGAGGGTTGTTTCGTTATCATTGCATTTAATTCCACATGTTCCCCATCAGGGAGGCTGGGCAGGTATCTCTAATTTCCTCGGTTTGCGGGAATTCAGAGCCACCACTGCACGGCTGCCAGGACTCGCCCCGGAACCGAACTCTGGAGGGTGTGGCCTTTGTTTTAAACGTCTGTGTGCCCACAGTCCGGGAACACTGTCAGGAGAATTTGTTTCACGCTAGGTTGTGTTTTCATTTGTGTCTGCTTGTGGTAAATATACACAAAATATTAGGAAATAAATCTCTAGGACACATCTGTTTCCTGCTCATTGTGCGCATCAGGTAGCGGCTCGGGAATGAAATTGGCTTTTGAAAACCTCAAGAAATGACAATAGCAGCCGCAAGGATGTTTGTCTGGGCGCTGGGACTGTGGGGCCGGTTATCACTCTCAAAGCTCTCACAGAAGAAAGCCAGCCTTGGAATGTCATCAGGGAGGAAGGCGACCTGGAAATGACACGCTTTCCAATGGAAACAAATGAGGGTCTCAGCAAAGAGCGCAGTGACCTTTAAATACCAACAGCTCTCAGGGCCTCACCCAGCAGAGCTGGCTCAGCAGCACGCTCTCCTGGCTGATGCTGGCGTGTGTGCAGGGCACGGGCTCTGCGTTCTGGCCACACCTGTGCTGGAAGGCCAGGCTCCCGCTACCTGTCCGGGCGCACAGCTTCGGAGTGGCGGGATGTGACAGTCAGGTGGTTCACTTTCGACTGGAAAGATGCCCTTTGTTTTTAACTTGCTAGATTAAGAAATCTTCGTTTGAATCTTAAGAAACCTTAACGGAGGGTTTGAGAGTGAGGATTCCGTTGGCGAAAGCAGCATGCCTGCCTCTGTTTTCTCTGCTCCAGAATCTGTGGGTGACAGGAGGCAGGAGGAAACAATTGTGTTCAGGCGGAGAACACGCTGCCTCTGTCTCGTTTCCTCCCCTCCCTTCTCTCCTCACTTCCCTGGAGGGAAAGCTTTTAGGTCATTGTTTCTGTAGAAGTCCAAGTTCCCTCACTAGGAACGAGACCTCTTGAGTCACACGCATACACATATATGTGCATGTATGTTTGCAAGTGTGCATGCATTTGCCTCCTGGTTTGTCAGCCATGACCCAGAATGTAATAGACGTTACCAGCAGCCTGGCTTTTGGACAGAATCCAGGCAAGGGCCGATGGGGAGCCTGTGCGTGTTCCAGGCATGTGTTACATAAGAGGGAAGCATGACCCGTGTGCTGCGTGAAGATAATGCCAGAACGAAGCCGTGACCTGGCGGCGGAGCGCAGGGCAGCCGCCCAACAGGCCGGAGCGGCCGTAAACAGGGCCTGGAAGTCCGCTCCCTGCGCCCTCCACCCCCTTCCTGTCACACAGGATGCCGGCCTGTGCCGGAATGCGGGTGACAATGAGGGGCTGGCAGGGGCTGGCTGTGCTGGCGGTGTGGTCGCCGTGGGCTCCGTTGACAGGAAATCCAGTGACCGTCGGAGG
This sequence comes from Nyctalus aviator, assembly GCA_036971965.1. Lineage (NCBI taxonomy): Eukaryota > Metazoa > Chordata > Mammalia > Chiroptera > Vespertilionidae > Nyctalus > Nyctalus aviator. Next base: position 100,207,328 of record CM072926.1, on the reverse strand, counting down.
TAGGACGTGTTGATGTCAAAGGAGAACATTTTCGGTTTCGTTAGGAACACACCCAGCACAGAGATGAATAGCTCATAGGCGCCAGGAGCAGCTTGATTGAAAAAGAATTGTGCTCACAGGTAGGTGCGCAGTCCACCGCTTTCTCTGACCCGAGTCCAGGCTGTGGGCTCCTCCTTCCTCATGGCCTCCCAATGTCCTTCCTGGGAGAGGGGCCTCTTTGCTCAGGAAATGCTCATTCCCGTAACACTTCTTGTTCCCCTCGTGACAAAAGAGGTCTATCAGACAATGAATAAATAGTGTGCAAATTACGTAATAAGTAAACTAAGTATACAAATTAGACGTTAAATAAAAATAAATACTACGTAGTCTCGCCACCCAGGGATAACATGTTCATAACGTTTACAGCCTTTTAAACGTATGATGTACATATGTCCACATGGATATTGATTACATTGTGATCAAGCTACGCATACTATGTTCTCATCATCTGTTTTTTCAGCCTGTGATTTCACTATGAAATCTGTTTTATTGTGAACACACTTACGCGATTGGAAATGGCATATCCATGACTTTCAATGACTCTGTTTCATGGCACGGACTTGCCCTACCCTCTTGCATTGGCCGCTGAAGTCACCTCCAATCTTGGTTATTATACACAATGTCTTTACACACCTGTGGAGGGCAAGCCGGCAAAAGCAGCACGTGTGACGCACACATGACGGGGTCAGGAGGTCAGGGAAGGCTCGTCAGCAGCGGAAACCTTGGAGCTGACACCTGCCTGCTGTGACCCGAGGAGCCCAACTGTAGGCGATGGCGAGAGATAAGACCCACAGGGAACACCCGATCTTCTCCTTAATCTCCTTTAATCAGTAAAGGATTCTTGAACTCTGTCTGCTGCTTCTGTTTCAGGTGAACAAGGACACAGAACGCAGAGCCCGTGCCCTGCACACACGCCAAACATTCTTGAAATGCTTTCCTCTGCTCACTGATCCTCAGGGTCCCGATACAATGGCTTTCCTCTGTCTTTGCTCCAGTCTCTGCCAGAGGAGTAACCGTGTAGCTGTCTGTAGTACAGCCAGCACCGTCCTCCTTTCTACAGGACATCACTGAGCGACCTGGTTATCCAGCCGCGCTGCTGGCATTCTCTGGGTGCACCTGTGACAGCGGCTCCTCCTGGTCAGGCACCACCAGGCCCTCAGATGTGCACTGATGTCCACAGGGTCCTTTCAGGAACGTGGGCAGCTCTGGGTGCCGGCGCCCAGGCGGCGTGACCGGTGAGGGGAAGCCACTTCCTGCGGCCCGGGGCCTGCGCATTCGGGTGAATCTTGAAAACAGAAAAGTCAGCGCACATTTGCTCCTGCTTCTCTCATCTGACTCTTCACCGCCCTCCAGTCCTCTCCCAGGGTCCCCTGCTCCCGGGCTCTCAAGCTGTGCTTGTGGGCGAGGCGAGTTTTAACCGGGCCCCTCGAGCGGGGCCGGGGAGTTGGGGGAACCGTGGAATAGTGAACATGAGGCAAAAGAGTAAAGAAGTTCATGGGATGAGAATGAAACTTGTTTTGTTTTGTTTTTTAAAAAAAGTATACTTTATTGATTTTCTTACAGAGAGGAAGGGAGAGGGACAGAGAATTAGAAACATCGATGAGAGAGAAACGTTGATCAGCTGCCTCCTGCACACCTCTTACTGGGAATGTGCCCGCAACCAAAGTACATGCCCTTGACCAGAATCGAACCTGGTACCCTTCAGTCCGAAGGCCAACGCTCTATCCACTGAGCCAAACTGGTTTCGGCAAAGCATTATGTTTAAGCTCGTGCCAGGAAGACACGTGAAGCACGAGACAGAATCCAGTTTGGAAGGTAAATGTCTCCATGAGACACGGCTGTGATAGAGCCCGCACCACGAGCCAGAGGAGATACAAAAAGAGGATTCCCAGGTCACACAGAGCAACATGCCAGCTGAGCTGCTTTAAAACCGGTGTCTCTGCCTGGTGTCCCTTCAGCCATGAATCAAACAGGGATTGATTCACTAACATCGGTTGGCGTAGGTCCCTCGGATGCGGGAGCTGGCTTGGAGCAGTAATAGGAGGCTACAGGCTGCTGAGGCAGCATTCTGCCTGCTGCTTCTGTTTCAGGCGAACAAGGACACAGCCTGCACGAAACTGGCCCACACGCTTGGGGGAAACAAGAGGAGGAGAGGCTGTAAAGAAATACTCTTAACATTTTTTATTTTTATTGATTTCACAGAGGAAGGGAGAGGGAGAGAGAGATGGAAATGTCAACGATGAGAGGGAATCATTGATCAGCTGCCCCCTGCACAGCCCCTACTGGGGAACGAGTCCACAATTCAGGCATGTGTCCTGACCGGGAATCCAACCGTTGACCTCCTGGTTCATATGTTGATGCTCAGCCACTGAGCCACCCTGGCCGGGCTGTAAAGAAATATTCTCAGTTAGATGGGCTGTGGCCACCTGCCTCCCAGTGCAGACCATCTGAAGGCTTTAGCAATGTTGTAAGAATAGGATCATGACGTAAGTGTTTGCCAGCAAACCTTGGAACATTGATTTACTTCCTTGAGACGGAGCGTGGTAATGAGACCCAATACGATTTCAACGGTGTGTTCACACGTTCCCCAAAATGTGAGCGCCCTGTGCCAAGTTATCAGGCGAGGCTTGCGAGGAGCTTGCCAAGGTGGGTTCAGTCCATGGGAGGACACAGGGAGTGACTGACAGCAGAAACGGTTGCACATTCATGGCCATACCTGTAGGGTAGGTAGGAATTCCAAGCAGGACCAGGGCAATCTGCTTATTTCTCTTGTGTCAGCGGGAGAAGAGGTGAACACATGCTGAAGAGATCAAACTGCCTGTTGATATCACAATGTTGAGTGAGAGAGCTGTGGAACCAATTTGTCAGACCCCTCAGAGCGTAGCTCAGGGGCTCCTGGCTAACATTAGAAAGTGACGGCAGAGATTAACCCAACTGGACAAGGAGGGCCCCTCCTCTCTGAGGAAGTGAGATATTCTGACTCGGACCGAGCTCGGGAGCTGAGTGAATGGAGACTCAGTTCCTGTTTCCCACCTACTTCCAAGGTTGGTAACGCCATGGAATGCCCACACTGTCGGTCTGTTGGTATAAATAGGAGTCCAGATTTACAGGAATTGCTCAAGTTCCAGAAAACACGGAGCGCTGTGAAGTCCTGGCAGCACTCCTTGGGAGATCAGCCCGCGATCTTCCTGGGTCATCTCAGGTCTGGCCGCCCGCGTGCCTCAGTCTCCCAGGAACGGGCGAGGCTAGGAGGGAGCTTCTCTTCACAGGCTGCCCCCCACCAGCCTCCCCCTGGAATTCTGGACTTGCCTATGTGTCTAAAAATCAATGAAATAGGAGGCTGTGACGAAACTGGGCAAAAACCAGCAGAAACTGCCAAATACACCACCTGAAGTCATAGCTGATGGTGGTTACCTGGATTCTGAATTGGGATGAGCCCTAAAAAAAGTTCTGTGACTTTAAAAAAAAAAAAAATGCTAGCACTGCATTCTCATTATTTGTTCATGACTGATGAACATAATAAAAGGTTAATATGCTAAGTGTCCAGTCATCCATTCAACCAATCAAAGGATGGTATGCTAATGATATGCTAAGGCCACTCAACTACTACTATGATGTGCACTCACCACTAGGGGCAGATGCTCCAACTGGTAGATTAGCTTGCTGCTGGGATCCAGCCAATTGGGACTGAGCAAGATGGGCCAGACACACCCTGGAGCCCTCTGTAGTCCCTCCCGGCCCTGATTGCGCACTGGTGGGGTCCCTCGGCCTGGCCTGTGCCCTCTTGCAATCCGGTGCTGCTAGGAGGATGTCAGAGAGCCAGTTTCAGCCCAATCCTGCGTGCCAGGCTGAGGGACCCCACTGGCGCATGAATTTGTGCACTGGGCCTCTAGTACCATATATTTAAAAAAATTGATTAAACCATGTTTGGGTTACTTTGGCAAGTTTTCCTCATTTATTGTCTTATCCTTTACCAATATTATCACTTAGAGACTCATGCAACCACCATGGGGACTTCTGGTTTCATGAACAACCAAGGGAGGCCACGGGGGACAATGGAGCTGCTGAGCAGAAGGCAGTTCCCTGAAATGTAAAATACATAAATAAATCTCTTTTGATTATAACGTAATTTAATTTAGGCTGATGCATCTATTTTGCAATGGAACGACCCCTTTTCTCATGGCCCACTTCTTTTCTCGTTACTACCTGGCCATTCTCATAAAATAAGGAAATTTGAAATGTTACAAATATAACAATGCACATCGTATACAACCCCAACCCGAAGTCTGGTGAGTGAGAAGCCAGGCCCCCGCAGGGCCCGGAGGTCTCCAGGTCGCAGGAATGCCACAAAGGCCGACGCCTCTGCCAACAAGAGTTTGGAGCTATTTCCGTGAACGTGAAGTTTGCACGGGCTTGTGTGCGCCTGCGAGGTGGGTAGGCGGTGAGCAAGGGAGTTTCTGAGACATGAGGCCTGACATGAGGCCCCCCGTGGTGCTCAGCCGGAGGACTAGCTGTTCTTCAGGAGCCACGCAAACAGGAAGCCGTGGCTTTCAGCGACTGTCGCCGCAGTGACAGTCATAGTAACCATGACTATGAAACAGACCACACAAACGCAAACACAGCATGGGCTGGAGCCGGAAAGAAAGCCATCTTAAGTTGTTTGCACACCCATCATGTGCACATTAAAACACATACAGGAGCATGCTTTCTTTCCAACAAAATGAATGTGATTCTTCTCACTGAAAACCATTCCTTACCATCTCAGTGTATTTATTTACTTTCTCACTTTGATGGCGACATGGGGACTGAGAGAGGTTTTAGGACAATAAAATAAAAACACACGTAAAACCAGACAGCAGGGGGACACGGCCATTGTTGGCGAACAGGGCAGAGAGAATGGGGGAGCAGGAGACGCTAGGTCCTGTACCGAGGGAACGGTCGCTACCTGATCCTGGTGGTGGCTGTCATCCAAGGTGTGGGCCTCGGGTAGCAATAGCTTCCCATGTTTTAAAGGAATCCAGAAATCTGCAATCTTATCAAACTGGAAATCATCTAATTTTTATACATTGGCCCTCCCCTCTCTCCCAAATTCCTCAAGGAAGCCCCGTGTGGAGGTTGGGAAGAGTTCACGGGTCTCTGACCTGTGACCATGTCTGAGAGAAAATTAGGTAGACATCTCCCCTTCTCTGTATGTTTCTGAGTCGTTCTGTGACTTTATTTTTAAGACATTGGGACTTACACAGGGATTAAAAAATGAGCTTGTTTGGGGGATAGAGAGGGTGGTGGTGCCAGGGAACTTCCACCCCACGCAGCCGGCAGATACTCGAACAGCTCATTCCCACACCACAAAATAAACACTGGGAGCTTGAACAAGGTGGATGGAATCCTTGAGGCATGAAATGAGGAAGAAAGAGGTACTAAGCAGAAAACAGTTATAAGTCAGCTAGCCTTGTCACTAGCTATGTGAGCCTGTGCACGTCTTTTGGGTGTAAATTGCCAAATCTGTGGATTTAAGGGACTCGACCAGAAGTTGTCAAACTTGTAGGACAGGGAGACCCTGTAGCTCAAATCCTGGCTTTCAGACCCACACGTGTCTAGGGGAACCATGGAAACACAATCTTCAGATTGACTGACAGGAGGGGAAGTGGCATTGTAGAAAATGCGGTTACACAGAGGCACAGGAGAGCCAGCGCCATCTGGGTGCGCCCGGGACAAACCCAGCCGCTGCAGAAAACCTTCCTGGACTGCTCCCCTTTGATCTGTTTGCTTCTGACTTACTAGTTTTTGATGTCTGTTAGTACTCATTAGTTGACAAACGAGCACAATACCAATACCTTAAGAGAAATTTGTTAGAGAAAAAAAAATTATTTGAGAAAATTATTGTTATTAACTTCCCATTTCTGCAAATGGGAAAAAACATTGCATTTTCAATGTTATGGTGGGGAATCTTGGTCTCCCTTTGTGGGAATGTCGTTTTGACCCCTGGCGTGGGTTCCCAGCGGCCCAGCCAGCTGTAACATTCCTTGCTTCTACATTTTTCAAGTGCGGCCAAGCCAGATCCATGCTTCTCAGTTGAGAGAAATTCTCTTAAAAACAATCCTTAGTTGTGGGCCAACTTAGGAATCAAAATTGGAAAATTGCATTTGAAGACAAGTAAATTAGGGTCTGGCCAGCCTGGCCAGGGGGAGGGGACATAGGCGGTTGACTGGCCTGCCTGCTGGTCAAACTCCTGGCTGGGGGGACAATTTGCATATTAGCCTTTTATTATATAGGATAGACTCTGAGTGGCCAGATTATTATGCATCCAGAGATCATCATAATCTGGCTACTCAGAGTACATGTGTTTAGCTGGTACAACTCAGAATTTTTCAAATGACCTTTGCCTGAACTTAAAAAAACAAATGCACACTTTAAAGGAAACGCATATTTTGGTCTATTTTCGCTTGTTCTTCCAGATTTTGGTTCGAGGAGGACTGTGGTGTCTGAAAAGTCTTTGGGGATTTTCAAATGAGGGTTAACACGAGCTTTCCTGTCCGCCATAGGGACTTAGGTTTAGGTCACGGGCAAGTGGTCACAAAACCCCCAATGTTTTAGGCTGCCTTCAGAGCTCAGCTTCGCCAAGTTAGAGTGGGTGTCAGACTTGGCAAGGGATGTTTCATTCATGGACCTTGTCCATTAATGAGCTCTTTCCAAAGAGAAAGAAAAGTGTGGGGAGATTTACAGTAACAGCATTTAACTGGGAGCTATTGTGCAAGCAGAGTGCCTGCCAGGGGATCGCGGAAGCTGGGCGAGTGGGCCACGGGCTGTCCTGGGAGGTGGTGCGGCGCGCTGGTGAGACTGCCCGCTGGTGCCGGCCCACATCAGGGCGCAGTCTGGAACCTTCCAGGACTTTGTAGAGCAGCACAACCACATAGTCACTGCTAGTGCATCACTTCCCATGACCTTCCTGCTCTGACCACCACGGAAGGCTCCGCTTGCTCAAAACTTGCCAATCAATACTCTGAGACATCCAGGTACGGTGTTCTCAACCTTGTGCTAGATGGTATTTGGCCAATATCTGATCCAAAAACCAGCAATAAGATATGTAATGAACAACATAAACTGATGAGCTAAAGTAGATCCGGAGACATAGAAGCTTCGAACAGACAGACCATCAACTTCAGGGGAAGGGTGGTGGGGAGAGGTCAACCAAAGGACTTGTGTGCATGCAGATAAGCCTAACCCTGGACACAGTCAGTAGCTGGGGTGAGGGCAGTGCGGGGTGGGGGTCGGTGAATGAGCGGGGAGAAGTCAATGGGGGCGGAGAAGGATTCACATGCAATACTTTAAACAATAAAGAATTTAAAAAGGGGGGGAAAAAGCGATCCTATACATTGCAATCTTGTCTTAGAGCCTGTACTATTGCAAAAACGTTCACAAAGTTATGCCTCAATTACACAACTTTTCATGACACCTATAAATAGACCCCTTTTTTAGGCCAGTAAACTGACGCTCAGTTTATCAGAAATAAACCTAGATGCAGGATCATGTGCAACTGACTCCTATATCAGAGGTCTTTTTAATAGAATATGCTGTTGCCTACTTTTCCTTGAGTTTGCATTTAAAACTACAGTAAATGTTACTTGGGTTATAGTGCCGGAAACCAATCACTGTTTCACTAATAGAGAGATGCGGACAGGAAGCCGGGAAGGCTGGTCAACAACCTTAATTGCTCTAACCACTCCCGGTCTAGTTGAGGCGTTGTGAGCTGAAGCAGCTCCATCTCTGTCTTATGTAAATCCCGTCATTTCCTGCCTGAGGGACGTGGTGTTCCCTCAGCCTCAACAAAAGGATAGCAAGGCCAGAGCAGTCAGTAGTTGTCCCGCTAGATGTGGGCTCCCAACTGGCCCCAATATCGCCAAATTAATGCTTTTCTATTCTCTCTTCATTTGTGTGCGGCCTTCTCCAGAACCCGAACCCTGAAACGGAACCCTGAACCACGCGGGACGTGAGAGGGCATGCGAGCGGGAAGCAGGAGCCTGAGCTCCTGGGGCCTGCCTGTGAGCAGGCAGCTGTGTCTCAGGTCCGTCCCGTGCGCCGGGCCACCGGCTGCTGGAAGTATTTGCTGTTTTCATCTCCAACCTTTCTGACAAATCCTGTCCCCGGGGAACACGCTGCTCCTCCATAGAAACGGACTCTCCGGCTGCTGGTGAGCGTTCCTCATGGTGCCACTGTGCGTCCACCTCCAACCAGAACACTAACGTTTTCTCACTCACCTGTCTGATCTACTCTGAGGTGGCAACAGCCTTCCGGACAACGTGGGTCTCTCCCGCCCCCCCTGGTGCTTATTTGTATTAGAACCAGTGGGCGCTTTTCTGATTTTCATGTGAGTCCCCACGCTGTGCTAGTTTTCCCCTTTAATTATAAATTCTCCTTCATAGGAATTGCAAATTCCGGGGCGTGCATTTCAGGGAAGTTATTGCAGTTCATTTGAGGATAAAACCATTGGCCTCTGACCTTTGCAGCATGCTAAGGCTTCTCAGAAATGTGTTGCCTTGTCAGGCCTTCTCGCTAATGACATCTTCCTGTAAACTTCTCGAAGGCAGAGCAGCCAGGCAGCAGTTATTGACGGGTAAGAATTAGTGTATGTTCCTTGGAGTCTTGGCCATGAGCGCCGCCGTCATCAGCCTCCGGGGATAGCGCAGAGTCAGAGCGCTGGGTGCGGTGGGGGAAGAGCCTTTCTCTACGGCCGACCTGAGCCTGACCATCAGCTCCTGTGTTCCGGGGCTCAGGAGGAGCGATCTACTGCCCCGCCGACCTGAGCCTGGGCCTCCGGGGCACTCAGCCCCCCAGAACTGGGCGCTCGGATCGGATCGTTCGCGTTACCATGCAGCATCGTGCCCACCACAGGGGGCCGCCCTCGGACCCGGGAGGGCGGCCCTGTTCAGGGGAGCAGCTCCCTCGCCACAGGGCACGTTCTAGGTCTCCCTGGAGAGCCCGGACCAGCGGGGCCAGCGGGGCCCTTAGGGAGGGTCCCCGAGCTTGAGCAGGGAGTGGCTATGTTTGCTCACAGGCCTGGTGCTCTGTCTGACCCTTGACCGAAGCGTCAGCAGGACAGAGTGCGGCCTGGCCCACCGAGGCTAGCCAGCTCCTGGCCTGCTCGGAGGTTCTGCCTCGTTCCTCTGGCCTCTGTTATGCCGACAATAACCTACTGTGAGGTTCACTGTCAGTGTCTCCAGGGAAGCACACTTGTTCCCCTGCTAGCTTTTGAGATCATCTGCCTTGATCACTATGATGTTTTCAAGTATAGATTTATTTTATTTCTTTATTTTTAAAAAATATATTTTATTGATTTTTTACAGAGAGGAAGGGAGAGAGCTAGAAATGTCGATGAGAGAGAAACATCGACCAGCTGCCTCTTGCACACCCCGTACTGGGGATGTGCCCGCAACCAACGTATATGCCCCTGACCGGAATCGCACCTGGGACCTTTCAGTCCGCAGACCGATGCTCAATCACTGAGCCAAACTGATTTCAGCTCAAGTATAAATTTATTTTCATTTAATCCCCCTACACCTAATCCTTCTGTGATTCTGGAAAGGTCTCAATAATTAGTTCTTTAAATATTGCATTTCCACTACTCTCTCTTTTTCTTCTTCTTCAAGAACTCCTATTTTGTAAATTTGGAATATCTCAGTCTACTTAACTTCTTTGCTGTGTTTTCTGATTCATCTTCGTCTCATCATACTAGAATTCTTCAGTTCTCTGTTTTGCTCATTCGTTTTTGGGTTGTTTTGCCTGGAAATTTGCTATTGCATTTTCAAATTCATTACTTATTTTTCACTTCCAAGATTTATATTTGGCATGCCTATTTATCATCTATCTACCTATCTACCTGTCTCTGATCTTACTATGTTTGTTTTTGCACAACAGTGTTTCTATTTCTATTCTATTTAAATAAGAACCACATCTTCAGTTATCTCTTGGACATTCTCGGCATTGAAACCCCTCCTTGTCTGAGTGTTCTATAAAATGAGTATTACATGGAAGAATCCCCCTAGCTGATTGTTTCTTTTGTCCATCTTTTCTTCACATTAGCTTCTTTCATACGGTTTGTAACTTTTGTAGGCTGGTTAACCTTGATAAGAAGGCCTCTCTGTCTGTCTGTCTGTCTCTCTTTCTCTCACATACACACTCCTCATACACATACTCTGGGCCTCCGCCACCCTCCACTGCTCACCCTCTTGTTCGGCCGGCTTGCAGCCGCCTCTGCACACTTTGGGTCTCCAGGACGGGCTAGGTTTTATAATCGGTGTGGACCTCCTGCCTCGTGGGCCAGTTGGGAGCAGGACAGGACCAGCTGAAGCTGGAGGCAGCGTGGTGAGCTCAGAGCGCAAACCTGGGTCCCCTCTCCCAGTGCCTCCTCCGCCCACAATTGACCCACACCCTTGGCTCTGTTCAGCGAGCGGGGCGCTCTCACAGCCTCGCTCCCTTCTGCAAGTGGCGGGTTCCCCAAATCACAGCTGGAGCATGGTGGCTCCAGCCTCCATCACTGCTTTGTCCACCACATAGGTGTTTCTAGTGTATTTGAGTGCAGTGTGTGCGTGTGTGTGTGTGTGTGTGTGTGTTTGTGAGTGTGTGTATGTGTGTGTGAGTGTGTGTGAGAGTGTGTGTGAGAGTGTGTGTGAGTGTGTGTGCGTGTGTGTGTATGTGTGTGTGTTTGTGAGTGTGTGTATGTGTGTGTGAGTGTGTGTGAGTGTGTGTATGTGTGTGTGTGTATGTGTGTGTGTTTGTGAGTGTGTGTATGTGTGTGTGTTTGTGAGTGTGTGTATGTGTGTGTGAGTGTGTGTGAGTGTGTGTGAGAGTGTGTGTGAGTGTGTGAGTGTGTGTTTGTGTGTGTATGTGTGAGTGTGTGTGAGAGTGTGTGTGTGTTTGTGAATGTGTGTATGTGTGTGTGAGTGTGTGTGTGTTTGTGAGTGTGTGTGTGAGTGTGTATATGTGTGTGAGTGCGTGTGTATGTGAGTGTGTGTTTGTGAGTGTGTGAGTGTATGTGAGTGTATGTGTGTGAGTGTGCATGTATGTGTGTGAGTGTGTGTATGTGTGTGCGTGTTTGTGAGTGTGTATGTGAGTGTGTGTGTTTTTATGAGTGTGTGTGTGAATGTGTGTGAGTTTGTGTGTGTATGTGTGTGAGTGTGTGTTTGTGAGTGTGTATGTGAGTGCGTGAGTGTATGTGAGTGTGTGTGTGTGTGAGTGTGCGTGTATGTGTGTGAGTGTGTGTGTATGTGAGTGTGTGTGTGTATGTGTGTTTTTATGAGTGTGTGTGTGAATGTGTGTGAGTTTATGTGTGTATGTGTGTGAGTGTGTGAGTGTATGTGAGTGTGTGTGTGAGTGTGCGTGTATGTGTGTGAGTGTGTGTATGTGAGTGTGTGTGTGTGTGTGCGTGTATGTGTGTGTGTGTGTATGTGTGTGTGTTTGTGAGTGTGTATGTGAGTGTGTGTATGTGTGTGTATGTGTGTGTTTTTATGAGTGTGTGTGTGAATGTGTGTGTGTATGTGTGTGAGTGAGTGTGTGAGTGTATGTGTGGAACACCTCACCCTCATTGCTACGTGTTGGAAAGGTTTGAAGCATACATTCTCAGCAGCCTGTTGGCCTGGAAGCCCCTTTCTCTTCAAGCCTCTTCTACAAGTGCCATTTTCAGTGTCTTCCTCGGACTTAGACCGTCCTGCTGCAGTCAGTGTCTGCTCAGGGGCATCAGTGAGCTTGTTCTGGCCAAAGTCAAGACGCCCTGTATCTCGGGAAGACGTTCAGCCTTCCTTTCTTTTCTGCTTAATTACATTTATTGGGGGCTGCACAGGTTAATAAAATAATCTAGATTTGGACGGATAATTCTACCATCCGTCCCTCATCCGTAGATGGCATTGCGTTCTCCATATTTGTTGACAGAGCGTTCCCTTGCTTTCATGCTTATTCCTATAATACACTCTCTTTTCTAACCCAAGTGCACTGCTGTTCCTTGCACCCTAACCCCTGGTGGACACGAAACTGTAAGGAACGGGCTCCTGAGATTTAAGGGAAGTGCAGGCATGACTTGCATTTCCTGGATGCTGTGGCGACTTGCGATCTCAGGCCCACTGAGATAAAAGCTGGAACCGCTCAGGATGCCCTCCCTCCTGCACTGCACCTCCTCCCCTCCACCAGGCGCCCCTGCAAACTCCGGCTCAAGCTCACCCCGCACCCAGCTCGCGGGCCTGCCTCTCTGCAACTGCCACTCCCTGCTTGGCCCGAGAGGGCCTCCCACTCTCGCCCAGGCCTCCTGCGAACGCCTAATCTCCCCCAGCAGCCTGCCCAGCCCCTGTCGTGCTCCCCTAGGAATGCCTTCACCCCCGCATTCACTACACGAAAAGATGCCGATGGACAGCTACCATCCCGAGAACCCAGAATTTACTGGGCGAGAACAGACATGCTCTGCGCCCGGATGGGGCTTCCGTGCGCCTGGAGGAGACAGACATTACACAGCAGCCGCCGGATAAACGGGAACATGCATCCGGGGAATCACTTCTGCCGAAGACAAGGTCGCAGGCGGTGTGAGCCTGCGGTGAGGACATCCAGCCTCGGGATGGAGATTCCCCTGACATTCCCACAGAATTAAATATTCACTCCTTCAGTGTGGTGTACGTGGTTCTGTTATTACAATGACCAGAGTGAATGTAATTTCCATGTTTATATGTCTGCTAGAGGCCCGGTGCATGAAATTTTTTAAAAAAATATATTTTATTGGTTTTTTACAGAGAGGAAGGGAGAGAGATAGAGAGCTAGATACGTCGATGAAAGAGAAACATCGACCAGCTGCCTCTTGCACATCCCCTACTGGGGATGTGCCCGCAACCAAGGTACATGCCCTTGACTGGAATCGAACCCGGGACCTTTCAGTCTGCAGACTGACGCTCTACCACTGAGCCACACCGGCTCCGGCCTGGTGCATGAAATTTGTGCAAGGGGCTCGGCTGGCCCTCGCAGCCCTGGTTTCGTCTGGAAGGTCATCCAGAAGGATGTTCGGATGTCCAGTCTAATTAGCATATTACGCTTTTATTATTATAGATCTCCATCTAAGCTGTGGGGTGCTTTCTGAATCTCTGTGTTGAGCAGATTATCTGGAAGATAGTGGGAATATTTTAAATATGAAAAAATAATGAACTATTTTCCGTTTGAGTTAAAGTTTCACTTCAGTGGTGGACCATAGGGAGACATATAGCAACATTATGCTTTTATTCCTATTATTTACTTCCTCCAGAACAAGACGTTCCGTGTCTAGCTCTTTCCCTAAACACTGCCATTCTCTAATGATTATAAGCTTCTTAGAATTCTTTCTTATAGGTCACAGACTATTCCAGCAGTTGCTTGCTAGCTCTGAGGTTGGAAAATGAGGGAGCAGCATTCACTAGTTCAATTATGAATTATTTCAAAGGTCATTGCTGAGAGCTCAAACTACACTGGTGCCTTTCAGAGGCTGGAAAGCGATGAATGTGGAACATGTGTTTGATGAAGTAAATATTGTAAACGAGGAGAGCAAAAATAACCTCTACCAGTAGAGCAAACATTTCTGGAATCAACAGGAAATGACAGGGCAGTGGGAAATACGTTCCTATAATTTTCTGATCTTGTACATTTTAAAAGACTGTGGCAGGAAAAAAGATTAAAATAATAATAATAATAATAATAATAATAATAATAATAATAAATTTAAAAAAAAGTGACAGAAAGGATCAGAGAAGGGACTCTGCATAGAAACGAGCCCATTTCTTTCCATAAAATGAAGCCCATTGAGCCAGCCAGGAGGACCAGGGCTATTTTCGGGCCTCCTCGCCCCACCCTCTTCCCCCGCTGAAACTGGGTCAGAGAGAGAAGTTGCACTTTGGGCCTCGCTTCCTGCTCCCTTCCCTCATGTTCCTGCGCCAAGTGCTTCCCCAGGCAGCTGCTTGCCGGGCTGCACACCCGGCGCTGTGAGCAGACAGGCTGGCGGGATGCGTGCTTCGTGCTGACAGGCTGGGCACAGGGGCCTGGTCCAGGGATGTCCCAAAGGCATCTGTAAGACAAAGGATGAGACAGATCTCTCATCCTCTTTGTATCTTCTGTTCCCTGGACAGCCGAAGAGCTCAATCCCCTCCCAGCTGAGGCTAATGGTTGTTATCCTCTATTTGGGTCCTGGCCATCCTCGTGGATATAACGCAGCATCTCACTGTGGTGGTTCTGATTTGGCGTTTCCCGATGATTAAAGATGGTGAGCATCATCGAATTGTGTGCTCAATGGTCACCAGTATACCTAGTTTAGAGAAATGTCTCTTTGAATGCTTTGCCCATCTTTACATTTTTAAAAATCTTATTATTGTTGAGCTGTAAGAATTTTGGATAGGATATACACTGAGTGGCCAGATTATGATGATCTCTGAACACATAATAATCTGGCCATTCAGTATATATATATTAGAGGCCCAGTGCATGAATTCGTGCATGGAAGGGGTCCAGCCAGCCTGACCAGGGGGAGGGGACTTGAGTGGGTTGGCCGGCCTGCCTGCTGGTTGAACTCCTGGTGGAGGGGACAATTTGCATATCAGCCTTTTATTACATAGGATATACACTGAGTGGCCAGATTATTATGCGTTCAGAGATCATCATACTCTGGCCACTCAGTGTATATTCAGAATAATAGACCTTATCATATTTATGATTTGCAATTATTTTTCCCATTTGATGAGTTGTCTTTTCACTCTTTTGATAATATCCTTTGAAGTGCAAATGTTTGCAGTTTTGATGAAGAACAATTTTTTTTAAAATTTTTATTTGCCTTTGGTTGTTGGGCTTTTAGTGGCATTTCTAAGAGAATGCTAACCCAAGGTCATGTAAATTTACAACTGTGCTTTATTCTAAGAGTCTTATTATTTCAAATCTTACATCTGGGTCTCTGGTCTATTTTGAGTTAATTTCTGTATGTGGTGTGAGTCGGGGCCCAAGTTTATTCTTTCCAATATGGATGTCCAATTCTCCCAGCACTGTTTGTTGAAAAGACTATTCTTTCCCCATTCAACTTGCACTTTTGTTGAAAATTAATTGTCCACAGAGGTATGGGTTTTTTTTGAACTCTCGATTTCATTTCACTGGTCTATATGTCTGTCCATTCCACCTTCATTACTGTAGTCTTGTAGTAAGTTAAAAAAATCAGGACATTTCTCACAACTCCTCCACCCGTGTTCTTTTTCAGGATTAGTTCAGCTATCCAAGATCCCTTGTCTTTTCACATTAATTTTAGGATCAGCCTGCTCATTTATGTTAAAAAAAATCAGTTGAATTTGGTACAAATTACTGCATTTGTAGGTTAATTTGAATGATATTGCCATTTGAACAATAGGAAGCCTTCCAATTCATCAACACAGGATGTCTCTCCATTTTAATTTTTTTTTTTTTTTTTTTTTTTTTAGATCTTCTCTAATTACTTTCAACAATGCTTTGTGGTTTCTCTCAGTTCTTCATTACCACAGCCCAGGTGGCCAACCTCAGAGCCTGGCGCTTTGTCCTGGGGTGGGGTGCAGTAATGAGTGTTGGGGTCTAGAAGTAGAGGTGGGAGAGTGCAGGCATCGAGGGGTTGATCAGAGTAATGGTAAAAGAAAAAAAAAATTCAGGTAAAAACCAAGAAATAGGAAAAGAAATTCCATTTATGGTGGGTGGAACTTAACTAGTTCATGAACCAATGACACATGACAAGGTCAAGCACTTGAAAGTAACCTGGTTTTTGAAGCAATAACCACTTTTTTTTTTTTTTTTTTTTTTACAAAATTATGCTTGAAAATTAAAGTCAATGATGATCCCCACCATTCCTCAAATAATGGATAAACCTGTTGCATCTGAGATCGTGGCAGAGTCCTAAGAATGTTCGCGTGGTGCTGGTGTCTTTTGAAGATCACTGCTACACTATTAAAAGAAGGGAGATGCAATTTTAATGTAATAAAGGTGCTTTCTGGAAGTTGAAAATTGATATAGTGACAATTTACTGAAATATCTGTAAAGAATTTTTGTGAGTTTATTTGAGCTAAACTGTCGACATATGCTGGGAAGCGGAACTTCAATGAATTGAGTTAATGCTCCGGAAAATGGCGGGTTACATGTATATTTATACACTGAAATCAAAGGAAAGGGATGTAGGTGAGTTACATGAAATTCATTGGTGATAGATTAGGGAGGGGGGACAGAGCCAAGTGGGGAAACCTCTGGGATAGGGTAAAAGGTGAAATGATGGACAGGAGCTTCTTTCACAGAGATGGATACAGGATACTCTAAGGTAATTAACAGTTGACAGTTAACTTGATAACAATAACAATGAGGGAATGTCCAGGTGCCATTTGCTGAGGCGTCTGGGGGGAGGGGGAAAGGAAATTACAAGTTACCCAGACACCTCACAGATATGTTATCTTAGAGGCAAAAAGGCAAATGGGCTCAGTAAAGATCTGAGTTGATCTTTGTCAGGAAAAACATCAGCCTATGACATGAATACCCACTGTAACCTGTTTGTAGTTAGATATTTAATTTCCAAACCATTGTTTGTGGTTATTTTAGGTCTCTGAGTTTGCAAGACTGCCACGCAGGCCTCCCCTGAGCTGTCAGGTTGCATGTGGCTCTTTCCGTCCACATATTAATGAATGGTTAGTTTTGGAGGTATATTTTCCTTCCAAGTTCCTAGAGAGTAGGTAGTCTCTTTCTTCCTTTTTCTTAGGGAAAACTATTGTTTCTTCATTGAACAAGTTTTCCCGTAGGCAGACTCTTTCCTAGCTTTGGAATGTTTATATTTTAATGACATTAAAGGTTGCTGGCAGTGAAGAGGCAGAAAGAAAAACTAGAAGGACTCAAAGTAACAAGTGACTCAGACTAGGGAGTGAAATAAAACCTTAGATTTTTGGGAGGACCGGGGGTGGGGGGGGAGAAAAGGAGGGAGGGGGCAAGGAGGATGTAGGGCCCACAATCTGCTCCCTGAAAGTGACACAGGGAATTGGCTAAGTCCTCTCTGATCATTCTTTTTATTATTCTGGCCATGGAAAGCTACCTCATCTGTCCACACCTCACCCCACAGAGCGCCCACGGAGGACAGCGGCCGGTCCGAGCAAGACCCTGCCCTTCCTCACCGGCTGCAGACTTGCCTGCTCGGCCTGCTGAGTTCTGTTATCTCCTCAGGGCTCCTCAGGGCCTTAGGTTTCTTCATTTTTCTTTTCTCCAATTCCAGTTGAGATTTGGTGTGTGCAGTGGTTAGACAATCATATATTTTTACCAGTTGTCCCCCCCCCCCCCCGATATTCCCTGTGCCCAGCGGGCAGCATACACGTTATTACATATCATTGGCTCTATTCCCTGCGCTGCACTTTACATCCCCGGGACTATTCTGTAACTGCCACTCTGTATTTCTCAATCCCTTCACCTTTTCACCCAGTTCTCCAGCTCCCTTCCCTCTGGCAACCGTCAGTCTGTTCTCGGTATCTTCCAGTTCCTTTCTGCTCTGTTTGTTCATTCGTGTTGCTCTTTAGGTTTCACACGTAAGTGGAGGCACATGGTACTTGTCTCTCTGGGTCTGACTCACCTCACTGAGCATAATAGCCCTGTGCCTTCGCTTTCCCGTTTTGTTCGCGTATCAGCGTGAGACCCTCTCCGATGCTGCGGCCTCTGCGGTGTGAGCTGGATTCTGTGCTGCTGGACTCTGCCTTTCCCAATTGACCCGATTCAGAATTTTGCATTTTTCCAGCTGAGAGCGCTGTTGTTCAGTTGACAGACGCCCACCCAGCTAGCTTTGGTCCCCCAGGTCTGACCACAGTCAGGGCGGACCCCAGTGTGACCATCACAACCAGACATATTCATTTGCCCAGCAAAACCACCCACCCTACTGTATTGTCTGTTTATTTCCAATGAAACTTTGGGGATTTACAATAAAATGTACAAAAGCCATAGAATTTTCTACTAGGGACAGAATGGGGGATTATGATTCCAGAAAAGAGACTAGAGAAACAATTTCTTTGCTGTAGATTGACTTGTGTCCCCCAAATTCATATGTCCTCTGTTAAATAAGAATGAGATCTTATTTGGAAATAGGGTTCTTATAGATGTGATGCATTAAGATGAGTCATTGTCGGGGAGAATGGGGCCCCTAACCCAATAGACAGGTGTCCTCACAGAAAGAGGACATTTGGACACAGTCATTCAGGTAGTGAGAATGCCACGTGACCATGATGGCAGAGACTGGGGTGATGCATCTGTAAGGCAAGGGATGCCAGCAATGCCAGCTCCCCCGGATGCTGGGGGAGAACCTGGGCAGTCTTCCTTGATGAGCACAGGAACAAGCCCTGAGGACACCTTTATCCCAGACACAGCCTTCAGACTGTGAGGCAATGCACCGCTGTCACTGCATCTGTGATACACTGTAATGGCACCTAGATGCTCCTAAACATAAAATTGGCATTCCTTTTTTTTTTTATTTTTTTAAGATATGTTTATTGATTTTTTAAAGATCCTCACCCAAGGATATTTTTCCATTGATTTTTTTTTTTTTTTTTTTTTTTTTTTAGAAAGAGTGGAAGAGAGAGGGTAAGACAGCAGAGAAATATTGATGTGAGAGAAACACGTTGGCTGGTTGCCTCCTGCACTTGCCCCGGGGGCGGGGAGGAGCCTGCAACCTGGGTGACCTTGCCTGGAATCCAGCCTGGGACACTTCTGTACACAGGTCGACGCTCCAGCCACTGAGCCAAACTGGCTAGGCCTAAATTGATATTCCTACTTAGATGGAAGACCTTTTCACAATTGTTTTGAATTTGATTGGCTGTGTCATATATGACATAGACTTTTATATATTTTCTCGACCATCTAAACTGGATGATGAATCCTTCCTGATTTTTCTAAATTCTAAAATATTAACAAGTTCAACATATAAAGGGTAAGAATTGCCCTCTTGGTTCATAAGCTCCACCTTGTCCGTATACAACGGTGCAAATTAAATTCACAGATATACCACGCTGAATTTATGCTATTCTCATTTCCCTTTACTAGTAGTTTGACCCCGACTTCACTCTGATTTCCATTCTTTATAAGGGCAATGGTTGGCATGGCTCCCAGCTATATTTGGTCTTTTGCAAGTTGAGTCTTCCTTCCTTCCTTCCTCCCGCCCCCTCCACCTAAATCAGCAATAGCTTGTTAGCTGCCATTTCCATCATCTCCATCCATGTTCTTCTCAGCAGCCGCTTCCGAGGCGCCCATGTTAGCCAGGCCCCACGCTGGGCCGTGGGACACAGCAGGGAACAAGGCAGGAGCTTGGCCGTAGGAACAACGCAGGCAGCTCTCCGGGCACAGCTGGCACTGTGGGCGTGTGGAATGACGGAATCAAGACTTCTTCCAGCCCCATATCCCCAGTAGGTCACTTCTCGTGAAGGTCACTTCTCTTTTTTGTTAACTTTTTGTTTTGTTTTAGTTTTTTAATCTAAGTAACATATACACATAATTTAAGAAATCATACAAAGCTAAAAGTCTGTTGTTGAAAAGCTGTTCCTTCTCCTAGCCTACTCTATCCCATGTTCCAGAGGCCACAACTTCCTTTTTTTTTTTTTTTTTTTTTAATATTATCTTTTATTTTATTGGTTAAGGTATCACATATGTGTCCATATCTCCCCATTGCCCCAAAACACACCCCCCGCTCATACCCTCACCCCTGTTGTCTGGGTCCATTGGTCAGGCTTACATGCGTGCATACCAGTCAGAGGCAACAACTTTCAACTCCTACAGCTTCCCCCACTGCTTTTTTCTCCATATTTAGAAATACGACTCCTAGCTGATATTTCTTGAAGTATCAATTTCAAGTTTGATTTATGGACTTCCTCTTGCAGTTGTTGAGTATTTCCTCCTCCCTCGCCCTCACTGCATCCCCAGTTCCTTGTTGTCAGCCTCCCACACATTTCGGCTAAACAGGCATGCTAATATTGTTATGGTTATGTAAATAATAACATCGCTGCTCTAAGTTCCTTTCTCAGATGACTGTCGCCTGTGATTAATTATTGCCTCGTGTATTCACTTTGAAGGGCCTTCATTTTCAGCGGGGGCCTCCCCAGGCCCTCGTCTGCCCCGGGGGCTGGTGGCCCTCATCCCAGATGCCTTGCAGAGTGCTCTGCGAAGTGCAATGACTCACTCTCCTGGGGGCTTCTCCCCGCATGTACTTATTCACTTCCTCTGCTCTGCTCAGCGGGTCACCAGACCTGCATCGACTTAGAGGCATCGATACCGCCTCCTTACGTTATCCTTTTAAAGAGATTTGAGGAGAAAAGGACACTCAAAATTTTTCTCTTAATGAATCATATATTTATCGGTGTGGACTCAGGACTAACAGGCATCTCTTTCTCCCCAGGCCACCCCAGAGGCGGGCTCATTCCTTCTCACCTAAAGCATCCTATCTAATAAAAAGGGAATACACTAATGCACTGCCCCACTCTCAAAGATGGTGGTGCCCAGTCTCCTCAGCCCCCCCCCCCGCTCCCCGGCCCCCAGCTGCCCAGGGCCAGCCCAAGGCACAGGAAAGCCTCAGATGGCGGCCACCCGAGGTTCAGGTAACCAGGGCTGGCCAAGGCTTGCGCTGTTGGCAGTGGC
Source organism: Nyctalus aviator (assembly GCA_036971965.1). NCBI lineage: Eukaryota > Metazoa > Chordata > Mammalia > Chiroptera > Vespertilionidae > Nyctalus > Nyctalus aviator. The sequence goes on along the minus strand of CM072926.1, from coordinate 100,186,652 downwards.
AGCAGCAGAGGTGTAATGGGGCATCACCTTCTCCTGATCGCCAGGTTGCCTCCTGCCCCTGAGGGACTGTGAGAGGGGCACAGTGGGCTGAGGGACCTCCCTCCAGTGCATGCACTGGGCTTTTATTCTGATATAATATCCTATTTCCTTTCTTCATCTCCTTCCTGCCTCCAACCTTCCACGTTACCAGTGGCCCTTAAATGGAGGGAAAGAAGCAGAAGCTACAATCGGCTTCTTGGGTAAAGATGCTCACATATATGAGTTGTAGCCACTGTAGCAGAAAATTGGAGACTCGGTCATCCAGGATGTAATGACTCCCCTGACTCCAGGTCATCTCTGACGGATGAAAGTTTCTAGGAACTGATGGCGCTGCACCGTTCATCCGAGAGAGAAGGGGGCTTTCCAAGCCCACAGGGCGGAGGGGTTCACTTATCTCACTCCATTCTTCCCGATGCCCCGAACTCACAGGCCCCATGTCTCTGAGTAACTGAAGGAGATGCCTGCTCTAGTCCAAGGGTTACAGGATCAGAGAGATGCAGTCTAACTAGATTGGGCATCTTGAGCAAAATGCAAGGGTATTGAGTAGGAATGACAGCCTTCGGTGGTTGATATGCCCAGACGGTTCCACTCCTAATCTCATCGGTCACTTGGCATGTCTATCACCTGCCATGAATTCTGATAAGTAAATTAGCTGTCCGACAGAAAAGTAATCTTACAATGGGCTAGTGCCAGCTAATAAATTGATTATTGATGAGAGAAGCAGTGCCAAGCAAGACCAGGAGGATTCATGCCCAGGCTCTTTTGAGACATCCTGCCTCCGAGGAGCCAAGGACTGTATCTTTCTGTTCCTAGCGTGGGGCTTGGCATGTTTTATTCCAAAGAATCGCCAAGGTATACCATTGACCCCACCTGATCCAGCCCAGGCAGGAGGGAGCCTCCAGGGCTGCCCTCCCGGCCTCGGATTCCACCTTCCTGGAGAGCAGCTTCTCCCTTCCGGAAGTTGCCCTGCCTCACTGAGTTGTAAGGACTGCAAACATCCAGGATGTCCCTAGAGGCACCTTCTGTCATAAATACATCCTATCTGAGAACAAAAGCACATATTTCAAATTAGGATGCCATGTTGGGCAAGGCAGACATAGGATCGTAAATGTCTGATTTAACACAGTATCCCAAATGTCTAGCACAGCATGGACACGAAGCCAACATTTGCTAATTGGCAGCAGCCTTTGCCATTTTATAGACTTACAGCTGGCAGAGGAAACCACATAACAAGCAATTCTAATGAACCGTCATGAGTACAGAGGGGCGCGGGGGCTTTCCGGGGAGGCACTGAGGCCAGACTTGGGGAGTCAGGCAGGAGCTCCCAGAAGAAGGGATGTGGGAGTGAGAACTGGAAGAGGTGGCTGTGTGGGAACGGGGGCGGGGGAGGGTAACACTGCAGCAGGGAATGTTCCAGGAAGAGGGAAGAGCACGAACCAAGGCTTGGAGAAGTGACAGAATTTGGAAAAAATTTGACTGTGACTGCACAGTAGGGTGAGTGGAGTGGCTAAAAATAAAGAAGATGAGGCAAGAAGGAAGAGCCATAAAAATGTACTGGGAAGCGTGTGGAGTAAGTGCCCATCGAGGGGTTTTAACCAGCGAATGACTGAACCTCGCCTGTCAGCCGGACCCATGTTCCCCGGAGGACTTGAATTCTTGGGCTTCAGAGGGAAGGCTGAGGGCAAGCAGTGTTCCTCTCCTTGGCCTTATTCCAGGGTGTATTTTTGAGTTATTGGCAAACTGAACTTCATAACTCCCACACAAAGCAAAATAACGTCTCGGATCGAATCGTGCCTATTCTTAATTACTTCCCAGATTCTGTGTGCAGTTGACACCTGGTATTTATTAAGGTGGAATCCATTTCTCAAAACTGCCGGAAGTCAGGGCAAGTTGAAGGGGTTGCTCAAGTTATTTCTATCCGGCTGTCTCCCCAACGACTTTTGGATAACATTTCTTAATCTTCTGTGGTTTGAGCATTTGTTTCAAAAATCCATGTTGGACTAGATGTAATACCCAAATTAGCAGGCATCGTTTTAAGAAGGTGAAATGCCACACTCGCATCCCTGCTTCTCCAGGAGCACCAGGACTCGGGGGCGGGGCATTGGCGGCTGCCCATCCGGGGGGTGAAGGAGGCCCCGGAAGTCTGCCCGGCAACAAGGAACCTGGTGGCTCTGTGAGGAGCGTCTTTGACGGAGAACTTTCCCTCTTGGCCAGCAGGCCTGGGCTGCTAGTGCCAATAACTCAAAAATACACCCTGGAATAGGGCCAAATTCTGTCACTTCTCCAAACCTTGGTTCGTGCCCGCCAGTCTGACTGCCAGCCGGCTAGCGGCGGGTTGGCCCTCTGGGGGTTTCCTCCTCCAGCACGTGGGGGCACCTCTGACGCCCGGGCCCTCTGTGCCCCCTTCTCCTCCCTGGGCTCTGGCAACAGAATCCAGGGAAGAAGCCTGGAGAAGGCTGGGATCAGAGGACCTGGGCTGAAACGATGACTTTGTTATCTGCTCATTGTGAGGGGAATAACTTCTATTGTCTCCGCTTCCTGTCCTCACCTGTGAAACGAGGGTGGCGACACCCCGCACACAAGGCCGTGACAGGATGCAGTGAATGGTCTGAGCCAGGCGCCCACGTGGTGCCCGACGCAGGGATGGCCGTGACCGCACCGCAGCCGGGAGGAGAATGGCAGCCCTTGGCGCCCTGACTTGATGGAGATCGAGTCTGGGCTTCACACGAGCCAGGGCTCCGGGCCAGAGGAACACGCATCACACGCAGATGGGCCTTCCTCTGAGGAAACCCCTCCCCAGCTGCTTCCCGGCAGGGTAGCCGAGCTGTCCTGGGGCCGAGGGAGACACAGTGTGGGTGAGACTTCAGAGGTTGCTTCATTTTTATCCTCAGCGTCCCCATCTTTAAATTAACATTTTAGATGACGTGACTTCCAAGTAGTTTTAATTTTATGTTTTGGAACTGCCAGGGACATGTGAAAGCCATATTGTCATTTGACTAAGGGGTGAGGTTATTAGAGATCTTCTAGGAGTTAAGGGCACAGTTGTGTGTGTGTGTGTGTGTGTGTGCGCTAGAGACAGACCCTTGGACTTGAAGAGTGGCTGACTGGAAGGAGACCACAGAAAGTCCAGCTTGTGCCAATGTGTCTCCTCCTAATCCGAGGTGAGTCTTTCTTCGGTGCTGCATAACGGGTGTCTCTTAGAAAGAGTGTGAACCCCGTGACTTCACTGCCACCTGCACACCAGCCCCCTGCGCCGCCTCTCTGCCTCTGGGGAAGTCCTGGCCCCAGGACACCTGTTTCCAGCGCAGCCGGCGCCAGTGAGGCCGGCGACGGATCTCTTTCCTCGCCGATTCTGAGGGCACTTGGCTCGCTCCGTGCTGCACGGAGTTTTGTCCTTTGGAAGTGCATCTTCCTTCGTGCAGTCCGGGCTCCGGCGGGCGCTCAGGGAAGCCACGGCGGAGTGTGACACGGCCATGGGGTCGGCATCCGTGTGCTGGGCGTGGATCACAGGTCAGGCTAGACATCGCCAGGGGAGGGACCGGCAGCAATAAGCAGCACGCTCACAGAGGAATGCCTCAATAGTTAGAGAAGCTGCAAAGTGCCTGGGCTCCCATCGCGGGCTGACGATCCTGTCTCACACTGAATAGTTTGAAGACACCCTTAGACCAGGCCCTTGGTGGCCAGGTAGACGTACATTGAGAACGAACACATGTACAAACAAGTTTGACTCTGATCAAAATTGCCTGCAGGAATTTGGTTCAGAAACCTCCTTGAGTCAGTGAATAATCAACTTTACTGTCTTCTTACCAATTTGATATTTTCCCCCTAAAAACAAATCAAGCCATTCAACTGGTTTGTGTTTGAAAAGAACACCCCTCAATTTATATTCACGAATAGCCTCCCTTTTTGGAAGCTGAATTCCAATGTCTTTGTTGTCAACATGTTACTGACTGAAGGGTCCATCTGCCCGCGTGATCCAAGCCCACGCAGGCGCACGAGGGGTCTGCAGCCAGGAGAGGGAGCGTTCACTAGTGAGGACGTGACGCCACCGAGGACCACAGGTGAGCTCGTGCTCCGAGGCCTGAGCCGATGGCTGCCAGGGCGCGGGTTCCGCAGGGGGGAGATCACTAATCGTGGGGCTAAGGGGTTGGGGTCTGGGCTCCCCTGATGGCGGGGCCAGGGGAGGGGGAGGCGGTCGTCATATCAGGCCCTGACGCCAGCCTTTGTCTCGTTCTGTTTGGTTTCCTGAGGGTGTGGTTCTTGAGGTCCTTCAGCGATCGTGGGCTTGTGGCCAACACACCGAGGTCAAGATGTTAGCTCTGCCCCTGAGGTCAGCAGACCTGCGGCTTGTTCTTCAGACAGTGTGCTGCTGACCGGAGCCTGCTGACTCAGAAGGGGAGTGGACAGGACACAGGACAGGTAGACAGGAGGAAGGGTCACATTACAGAAGTGGCGTTTCTGTTGCATTGCAAACATTTCCCCCGAGTTTACATCCATTTCTCCTGGAAGTCACCTCTTAGTGGGTCTCTGCTTTCATTCCTAGTAGCCTCATAGTCAGAAATTTACCAGGGAAATACTGGGAAAGGGGCAGGGAAGAGAAAACCGAAGTTTAGGCCAGGAGTAGGGAAGGCATGGGTGTTGTGGGCTGGAAAGAAACTGCAGGTGAACGTCTGGTGGGAGCCAGCATCGTGGAGAATTTGAAAGCAGGCGGAGGGCGTGACGCTGAGTTCCAGATGTGGATGCGACAGGTATTTAAAGCAAAAGGCTTGAGCCAGCGGAGCTACAGTGATGGGGGCTGATAGCACCGACGGTCAAAAACAAGAGGCTGCAGCTGAGCAAGAGGAAGGAGAGACTAGGTGAAAACCAGAGGTCAAGACCAGGTCACAGTTAGAAAAATCACCAGGAGAATAGCAGCAGACACGCGCCCAACAGATAAGAGAGCGCTAACACCAAGGCCAGTCTGCTCAGCAGGAAATCTCTATTCTTACAGAAGCAGGAAACAGGTTATGTAATTTATAGAGCAAGTGTCCCATGGCCTTGAGGGTCAGGTCAATGTCACCCTCAACAAATTCCCATCAAACAGACCCTGAGAGGGGGTGAGGGATGGGCAGAGCCGCCAAGGTGCTCAGTGAAGGCAGCCATTTGTATGGACTTTGTAATGACATTTCCGAAGAAAAACCTGTCCTGGGTGGGTTGACGTCATGGGATAGAGTCTGACATTGGGAGAAAAATATTTCATATTGGGACTCTCTCTGAATACCCAGGCCCAGCAATTGCTGCAGTTACCCTAGACTCTGGACAAGAATGAGAAGGTGACTTCACACAGCATAAGAGAATGATCATATCATCATAACCCTCAGCCTCCCACAAAAGAGACTGATATGGTTCATGGCTCCAACAAGAACACAAAAAGGGAACCCATCTTACATTAAACAGAGTTGAGGTGCTTGGATAGGACCTCAAACCTCCCCCTCCCTCACCAGAAAAGACTCTCAGCCTAGGAATCCTGTACTCATCATCAATTTGTAGACAGTATCAGTCATGGAGTGCTCAGTGGGCCATGTAAGATCTCACAATGGAGAAAGCACGAAGAGCGAGAAAGTCACTTATGATCCCTGTAAAGGGAGATTAGTCTGAGGCCAATAATGTCCCCGAACTCTGCTGGCGAAGCAAGGGAACTCGGGGCCCTTTAAAAAGAAACCCTGTCCCAAGCTCCTGTCAAGGCGGGGACGGCAGATGGCTTTCTGGGGAGGAGGGGGTTGAACTACTGTCAGTAACGTGCTTGGATTCTCACACACACAGACACAGGGAACCCCGTGAGCAGCTCTGTGTCTCAGGGGAGTTTCCTTACGGGGTCACGGAGCAGGGAGGAAATCCAGGAAGATGGATGTTATCAGAAACAAGACACAGGCGGGCGGGCCCATTGTTTTCTTTGTGATCTCGACTAGTTGGGAATAACTTTAAAACATTCCATTTATAAAACTCCCGTTCCAATCCAGTCAGTGATCTGACAGCCACCCACCTGGTGACGGAAACAAGTGGCACCGGCCTTCCCTCTGAAGCCGGCTCTGGGATGTGCTCCTGAAGGCTGACCACATCTGTGAATTCTGCAGTATTTCTGGTTTACCAGCAAGAGGTCCTGCTGTAGTTGCACAGATTTCCAGGAAACACCTTGAATTTTATCTCTGACCGCAGGTAGGAACTAGACCAGCGTCCCCTTTCCTCGCGGGAGACAAGATCCCGAGATCACTCACACAACCTGCTCAGAAGGGCCCGCTGGTCTGAGCCACCTTCGTTGCTGGTGCAATGTGGGGGCTCCTGCTCCCAGCTGGTGTGGCTCAGTGGTTGAGCACTGACCTATGAACCAGGCAGTCATGGTTCTATTCCCAGTCAGGGCACATGCCCGGGTTGTGGGCTCGACCCATGACTATATACCGTGCCTGGCTTACCATGTTCCTTCCTCGTTTTCATACTGCTGCACGGTGTAGCCGAACAGGTCCTCCAGGGGCCGCTGAAGGTCATCGAATTCTTCACGTCCACGCTGAAGGACAGGCAGAGGCGGAGGACAACTGTGGGAGGGGAGAGAGTCAGGTGACACAGGGTTAACGGGGATCCCGTCGTTTTCAAGTCACGGAAGGGCTCTTTGAACGAGAGCCATGGCGCTCAAGATTGAGGGCACCGGGGAAGGTCTGTGAGCCCGGCCTGTGTTGCTCAGTGGGTGAGAGCTGCCCTAGGAACCAGGAGGTCACGGTCCCATTCCCGGTCAGGGCGCAGGCCCAGGTTGTAGGCTCGATCCCCAATGGGGGGCGTGCAGGAGGCAGCCGATCCATGGTTCTCTCTCATCACTGATGTCCTATCTCTCCCTCCCCCTTCCTCTCTGACTTCAATAAAAAAGAAATGTATTTTAAAAAGTGGGGCCCTGGGCCTCATTCTCAGATGCTGACATCGCATTTCTGGGGAGGCATCCCGGAGCCAGAGCCCCCTGCCCGCTGCCAGGCGGCCACCGCCTCCATATGCCAGGGACGGGGTTTGGGCCTCTGCTCACTGTCCCCACTATGCAGAGGCGTTGCCAGTTGCCTTGACCATCCAGATCCGGGGGAAGAGCGGACTTCCCGGGCTTCTTATCTTATCTGAGCGAACACCACCGCCCGCTCCCAAGGCCTGGATCTGCAGTGCGGCGCTGGCTATGCAGTTTCCAGAGGAGATGGTTTTCCTGTTTCCTTGTTGTGAGTCCTTGGCTTAGCGGTTTCCTCTTTATGGGTTTTCCCTTTTGGTTGTGGGGAGAGACTTCATGGTGCGTGTCGTTTTTATGCCTTATCTCTGTCTTTCCCTTTCATTCTGCACCTCTGTAATTTCACTATCAGTGGAGGAATAAGTATATTTAATTTTTAATTTTTTGCCTGGGTGTTTCTCACCCTTTCCTCTTTCTCTGTGCGTTCTTGGGTAGTTTGGAGACTTAAAAACAAACAAAATACCCCCCCCCCCCCCCCCCCCCGCCAAGAACTGTAAGCGCAGGGAAGCTTTGCTCAGGCAGGACCAGTGTTAACCTTCCTGCAGGCCCCCGCCTCTCCTGTCCAGCGGTCTGGTGCTGAGGCGGGGACCCTGGCGCTATTCCTTTGACGCCGGGAGATGAGCTGAGAGGGCATCCCTGCTCCAGGTGGCCGTGGCTCGGGCTCCTGCTTCTGCAGATGCCAGTTTCCCCGCACTTTCTCTCCTCTCACCCAGGATTCAGAACAGAACCTCATGGTGCCTGCGGCTCTTCCCTCCACGACAAAAAAATCTCATCTTGGATTTTTCCTTTTAAGAAAGTAATTGTATTGAGTTTCCCCAGAATTTTCCATGACTCCGGGAGACCAGAGAAGCAGGAGCGGAAGTTAGGAAGGAACTCTGGGCCACTGCTTTTCTCAACACTTGGTAGCACAGGCCCATAAAAGCGGTTAATAATTTCACAGTCTGAGCTGGACTATGCACGGCATTTCCCTGGGGAGATAGAGGGTGAAAGTCTGAACAGAGCACTTGTATTTACCCTTCCTGGTGTAGACGCCCACCCTGTCTGCGATGAAAGGGGGTAATTACAGACACATAATTAAACTGAATGAAGAATCCTGAAACTTCATTGTACTCAATAGTTTCAGGTTTTTCTCATAAGTGTAGTTTACAAGTAGATCTGATTTCCTTCTTTTCTCTTTGTCCCCTCCACTTCAGCTCATTCCCTCCGAGAACCCCGAAGTCTGGGTGCTTCCTCTACGGTGATGACCCTGATTTCAGAAATCGCTGACTCGGAGTGGTATGCGGTGTGCTGCTAGGTCCGTTTTTCTAGAAAATAGATTCAGGTTTGCTTCCTGTTGGATCTGACCAAATAATTGAATGGATTCCCTCTCCCTTGGGTATTGACTGAAAGCCACTTCACAACTAGCATTCCCTGTCGCTTAGGCCTCATTCTGCTTGCTGAAACCATTCTCTCTCCCCTCAGGACCCACCCAGAGAATTGTCCGCCCGGAAAACCGCCTTCGGTCCTGTAAGATCTCTTGACTCCCTGTCTCAGGTAGCTGGTGCTCAGCCAATCTGGTTTTCCAAATGACCTAATAAATTCTTCACCCCTTTTGGCATCCTGTGTTCCTCCTTCGGCAACCCTAACACTTCACGTGACGGAAGTGAAAACACGGTGATACTGATATTAGGATCGGGGTCTGTGCGACCAGCCTCTCAAAGCTTGGTATGGATCTGGGAGTCCACACGGTAGGCAGGCTCTATAAGGGGGAGACCCGGTACAGAGAAGAAAGGACAAATGGCAGGTCCTCTTGCCGACTGTGTGTGGTAGTGACTGGCGGTGACCCTAGCTGCCTGGGAGCGGATGCTAAGTCGCCCACTAATGAATGACGTGGCCATGAGCCAATCGTCAGTGTCTGTGCTCTGGATCCTCCACGGGAGCAGAAGGTAATAGATTGCCGGTTCTTAACCTGTGCTGGGTTTCCTCACACAGAGCGGCGGCATCAACCAGCCACCTCTTAAGGCTGTGATGATGATTGCATTATTTCATCTGTGTGGCCACAGCTCCGCCATGTAGAGATTGTTCGGCTTGTTTTAAGTAATCAAGGCTAAGATGATTTAACGAGTTTGTTTGAAGTCAACGGTTTGTCTAGAGCCACTCTGAACTCAGAGCCAGGATTCCTTCACTGTGTTTCTCAATGACATTGAAAACAGTCCCGCCAGGACCCGTGCCCAAAGCAAGCACAAGTAAGCGGATGACAAATCAGTGTTTCTCTCCCCCTCCCCACCTCCCTTCTTCTCTCTCTCTAAAACCAACAAACAAACAAAAATCAATCAATCAATCAATCAATCAAACAACAACACTGCAGGCGGAGGAAAGACCTGGGCTGCCCTCTCTCCCCATGGTCCTCCGCTCGCCTTGCTCTCTCTGAGGGAGCAAGCAAGGCCCGAGGGCCCCCGTGTCCTGGGGACAAACACCATGTGGCTCGTGTGGGTAAGGCCGGAGATCTTTGCCATCCCATGGGGTGCCTCCTACGCCACGTTCCCACCAGACCATAAACTCCCGAGAGCATCGGGGTCTTCCTCACTGCTAGCCTGGCAGGTCGGCAAGAAGCTCCATGCCTATTTCAGGTGATTTTCTCCTTCTCTCTCCCTTGTGCATTTACCATTTTGTATGATAAGCATGCGGCAGTTTTTTAATGTAATGAAGTCAAGCGATTTTCCTGTGAAAACGCACGTGGGTGGGTTGGCTGGTGCCTTGCCATGTCAGTCCCTTTGAAATGCATCCTTCCTCTGGTGGGCTGGCCAGCCCTGCCCAAGGGTCCTGACTGATCTCCTCTGGTGGCAGCACGGCTCGCCCCTCCTTCCCGTGGGAGTGGGAGCAAGGCCAGGCCGGGAAGAGCTGGTCAGAGCCCAGGCCCTGGGGGCCGGCTCTTCTTCCCACAGACTTTCTCCGGCTGCGACTCAGAGTGACCGGGCTCTGTCCTCGGCCTCCTCTCTCCTTTCACACCTACTGCGCCAGAGGCGACTTCCCAACTCTGATCAGGCCGGGCAGCCTGGGACCCCAGCTTTACTGACACGAAGGAGGCAAGTGAAGGGAAGACAGACCTTCTCCAGCATCTGCCAACAGGGGTTTTTGAGAGCAACCTGGTGCTTTTATGACAGAAGATAGATCAGGGTGGGCCAAACTACCTCTTACTCCATTCCCTCCGGAAATCACTGCTACCTGGGCATCTTCTCTGTGTTTTAAGAAGTGTGTGTGTGTGTGTGTGTGTGTGTGTGTGTGTGCACGCGAGGGAAAGAGCTGTATCACTTTCCTTTTATTGTTACAACGAGAGAAATGTTGGAGATCTTTGCTAATTCCCTTTCCACAAAGTTAAACCAGAAGTAAAGTACACATTTTAGTAAATAATGGTTATTGGCATTGCTGAATATGCAGGGCAAAACCTGGGTAGCATTTCCCACAAAACAATGATGGTGGATCTGGCAAAGGTGGCCAATAGGAGGAGGAAATATCCAGCCTTCGCCCAGGACCAGGGTGTCCCTCTGAGGCTCCGTGGTGGTGCACGGGGCAGGCACCAAGGAGGGAGAAACAGCAGCAGAAAGGTTGACCTGTAGGAATCTCTAAGGATGTCAACATTCAGGCACGGATGTAAAAGCAGAACACAAGTCACCTCTATTGTTGAAGAAAATGGATATGCATGTTTTCTATCACATGGGTCCTTTTGTGTTTCAAAAGTAATGGAGGCCAGCGGTCGCCAAGCAGCCGTCTGAGGGACACGGGTGGTCCGTGAGGCCTGAAAGGTTGGTGACCGCTGATGTAGGCAGTTGAAGTAACAGAGACAGCACAACCATCATGCTTAGCAACACTTACTTAACTACCTGAGGCTTCAATTTGGAGATTGCATCGTCTAGGCCTTCATTTAATGAAAATAGTTCTAGGGGAATTCTTACGTGGAATTTCCTTTAAGCAGTTTAATTTTAAACAGCTGGGACTTGTGTGAAGCTGTAGTCTATTTCACTTTTTGAAAAGAATGATATGTATTGTTTTTTCCACGTGGAAGTGGAACTTTCTGGAAAGTCTAAACACATCCCCCTCCTTAAGCCTCCAGAGCAGCAGCTGTGGGGGGCCGCTGCTGGTTCCAGCCATGACAGTGGTGCTGGGGTGAGCACCTACTCAAGGCTGAGGGACTGCTGCCTCCCGGGAGCCCGCTGCTCACACCTCCCTGTCATCGAACATCCTGTGTCTGTCCTTCCAGATGTTGTTAAAGTGGATCAGGAACCCAGGTGTGTCACTTCCTGCAGGTCCCTGTCATCTCAACGGTTCAAGAGTCCACAGGCTAGTAGGAACCACGCTGCAGAGCAAGAAGGAGGGGATATTTATGGCCTTGACTCCAAAATAGGGTGAGAGCACCTTGCAAAACACAGAAGATGAAAAATGGCAGCAGGTCGTTGACGGTTTCATCATGATTTTTTCTTTTTTGTTAATCCTCACTGAGGTTATTTTTCCACTGAATTTAAGGGAGAGTAGAAGAGAGAGGGAGAGACAGAGAGAAACATCGATGTGAGAGAAACACATCCATTGGTTGCCTCCTGCACGAGCCTGGACCAGGGCCCAGGTTGGGGATGAGCCTGCAACTGAGGTACCAGGTACGTGCGTGCCCTTGACTGGAATTGAACCCAGGACTCTTTGCTTCACAGGCCAACGCTTTGTCCATTGAGCCAAACCAGTGAGGGCCATCCTGATTTGTTTTACTGACAATGGTCTCCAGTGGGAAGATGGATCCTTCTTCATCAAAGATGAGAAGCAGAACATGGCCCACCCTGCCTCCCCACCTTGCTCTTATCAAACAGCATCTGACAGAAGAAGCAACAGGAAGCTTTGCTGGAAGCTGTTAATAGCTGGTGGGGGGTAGCAGGCCGAGGGGGAGAGGCAGTGTGGTTTAAGTGTTGACCTTGCCTCCACCACAATGTGGAAGGTTCGAGGATAAGAATAAGACAAGTGTGTTCTAAAAGCAAAGCCCTGGACTGGGTTTTGCTTGTGCTGTAGTCTTTGGAGAGCATGCCTTGTCTGACATGGTGCATTGTGTCTCAGTCATACCGTCCAGGGGCACAGCTAACCCTTCCCCAGAGAGAGGAGGATGGAATTCCAGGTGGTTGCGGCTTAATGCAAGAAAGGTGTCACTAACACATTTCCAGGCACAAGTCAAAGCACCAATAGCGCCTTGACAGGTGCTCTCTACTGTCCCCTCACGTTGGGCCTGTTAGGGCTTAGATCTATCTGGATAGAACTACCGATGCCATGCCACTCATTCATCAAATTCATTCATTCAACAAATCTTTATTGAATGCTGTGCACTCAATATTGCATACCAGGACTCAGGACTGAAAACTTGATAGTCACAACTTCTGGTGATATGAATTCATAGAGAGTCTATTGCTTTTAACCTCAGTCTTCTCTCTAAATCAGCCTTTCTCTACCAGTTACATAGGAAAATTAAGTGTACAGACAACAATGCGAGTGACTATTCTTGACTTGGAAGCAAAGATGGAAGTAGTTGGCTTAATTACAGATGCACAGGAGATAAGTTAATTCATCCCAAACAAGGGAAGGCTTAGACCATTAGGGTTTAACTCATCCTTCTTGATGAGAGTTTCCCATTTTCCTATACCCACCCCCCCCCCCCCCCCCCCCGACAACCTCGGCCATCTGGTCTGAGGAGACAACGGCATTAATGGTCAGGAGAGCCACAACCCCCCCCACCCCCTCGCCACTGGCCTGGAGGAGAGAAAGGACAGGTGTGAGTCCGTAGGTTCTCTTAAGAGAAATACCTCCAGCTGTTGGGCAGATCAGTGATAGCTCATGGGGGAGATGCTGCTGAAGGTGGTCGGCAATAAGGCAGGAAAGCAGTTGTCTGGAAGGCAGAGTGTGGACCCGTGGGGACTCGAGAAAGCTGGGGACCAGATATTGAATAGAAACTGCTGTGAATGGACGGCTCACTAGACTGTTTGTAAATGTTTTGAGAGGTGCCAATAAAGATGGGAATCCCCGTTATTTGAAGCCATCTCCTCTCCCCGGCGGGTTTTGGTTGGGGGAGAGTTACACTCTCATGAGCTCGGGCACACCTGCTCTCCGTTCTCTGAGGGACCTGTGATCTGACGCTGGGCCGGGCCTCGGTTCCAGCAGGCTCTCTCCCGCGTGTATTCCCCCCAATCACCTCTTTATCTCTCACTCCCTTTCCTCCGCTGGGGTTCTCCAGAGAAATAGAACCAAGAGCACATACATTAAAACATCACACATTTAATACAGTATATATATAAAGTATAGAGACGGTTTTGTTTGTTGTTGTTCAGAATAAGTGAAAATAATATGACCAGTGTATGCTCACGACATTTGGGGTGCGTGTTCTTTGATTGGATGCAGAAGTAAACACGCTCATTAGACAATGGAGCCCTGGGAGGCTTTTAGGTGAATTTATTCAGAAGCTGGTCCTTTAGCTTTCCATTTTAAGCAGATGCCTCTCACTGACGGGATGGCAGAGGCCTGGGCAGGGCCGCGTGCTCCCTGCAGATGCCCTTGTCTCCTTGCTGCCTCTCCCTGGAGAGCACCTCATCTCCGAGGCGGAGCACCCTCCCTGCGCTCCCGTCGGGAGTGGTCAGCAGGGTGGTCACCGTACGGCTCACTCAGACACTCAGGCCACGCGGGCCTCTGATAAAATGATCCGACAAGGAACCTCCTGCTGAACGCATGAGCACCACGTTCCAGACGCCATTTGAGAGACGGTGCAGTGAGCAGGGCCCTGCGCTGACTGGCCTGGATGGTCAGCGCTTTTCCACACTCACCGAGGGTGCTGGCGGTCAGTGTCCCCCGAAACGAGGCTGGGTGGGGGGCGGGGCCGGTCGCTGGGAATGGAGGAAGGGGCTGGGGCAGAAGGGAAGGGCTGCCATGAGGTCTCAGCAGCGCCTCTTCAATCCCATGGGGAACTCCGAGCTGGGGTGGCCCCACAGCGCACTTCCGGCCTGGGAGAGCGGGAGCCGGCCTGGGAGAGCGGGAGCCGGCCTGGGAGAGCGGGGAGCAGGCCTGGAGAGCGGGGAGCAGGCCTGGAGAGCGGGGAGCAGGCCTGGGAGAGCGGGGAGCAGGCCTGGGAGAGCGGGGAGCCGGCCTGGGAGAGCGGGGAGCAGGCCTGGAGAGCGGGGAGCAGGCCTGGGAGAGCGGGGAGCCGGCCTGGAGAGCGGGGAGCAGGCCTGGGAGAGCGGGGAGCAGGCCTGGGAGAGCGGGGAGCCGGCCTGGGAGAGCGGGGAGCCGGCCTGGAGAGCGGGGAGCAGGCCTGGGAGAGCGGGGAGCAGGCCTGGGAGAGCGGGGAGCAGGCCTGGAGAGCGGGAGCAGGCCTGGGAGAGCGGGGAGCCGGCCTGGGAGAGCGGGGAGCTGGCCTGGGAGAGCGGGGAGCAGGCCTGGGAGAGCGGGGAGCAGGCCTGGGAGAGCAGGAGCCGGCCTGGGAGAGAGGGGAGCCGGCCTGGAGAGCGGGGAGCAGGCCTGGAGAGCGGGGAGCCGGCCTGGAGAGCGGGGAGCCGGCCTGGAGAGCGGGGAGCCGGCCTGGAGAGCGGGGAGCAGGCCTGGGAGAGCGGGGAGCAGGCCTGGAGAGCGGGGAGCAGGCCTGGAGAGCGGGGAGCAGGCCTGGGAGAGCGGGGAGCCGGCCTGGGAGAGCGGGGAGCAGGCCTGGGAGAGCGGGGAGCAGGCCTGGAGAGCAGGGAGCAGGCCTGGGAGAGCGGGGAGCCGGCCTGGGAGAGCGGGGAGCAGGCCTGGAGAGCGGGGAGCAGGCCTGGAGAGCGGGGAGCAGGCCTGGGAGAGCGGGGAGCCGGCCTGGGAGAGCGGGAGCCGGCCTGGGAGAGCGGGAGCAGGCCTTTCCGCTCCTGCAGGAGCCCTGGTGGAGCGTGTGCTGCCCCTGAGAAGCGGGGATCACGCTGGGCAAGGTGGGTGCCCCCGCTAAGGCCCCTCTCTGGAGAGGGCCTCACTTGCAGGTCCAGACGCTGAGAAAGGAGAGCTTCAGCCCTGAACGTACATCTGTGCGGTTTGTGCCCGCCGACCTTCGAGCCGCTCAGAGTGCTGGCTCCCAGGAGCTCTGGGGGCACCTTTGGGTGCTGGGGAGTGCGTGCTCCAGGCCCCCCAGCCCCCTCCCCTCCGCCCCGAGCGCTCTGGGTTCGTCCCGCCTTTGGCCTGGCTCTCTGCTTGTCCCAGTGGCCTAACTGGCAGGGTGACCCAGACCCTGGTCACCTGAGCGGTGTAAGCCCAGGTCACCGGGCCCTTTGCCGGCCATTGCTGACGCATCTGTCCGTTATCTGCAGCATCGGTCATGGCGCTCGGAGGGGCCTGGGAGCGCTGGTGACAGCACCGTCCCCGCCCTCCTTGTGCAACGGTCGCTCCCGGAGATGGCCATGCATCACAGGGCCCCGGAGGGTGACTCCTCTCCCCGCTTCCTGGCGTCTGGGAACCCGGAGGCGAGTGGCCAGAGGCTGCAGCATTCGTTTGGATGAACCTCTTCCTGCAGAGCCCATATTTGTCGGGTCAAGAAGTACAAATCCTCCAAACAAACTGCTGGGAGTGACAGCGAGCGGGCCACGCCCATGATGACTTCCCGCCACTTCGGCTGGGACATCCCAGCTGCCACATCTGGAAGCGAAGCCCTCGGTTTGGATGACCGATCGCTGGCATTCTTTCCGCTGCTGGTAACATATGAGTCTCCATATGATCGCAGATTACTCACAGCTCAGACACTTCGCACAGATGCGCGAGGCGACATCAAAAGGACCGAACATTGACTGTTTGCAGTGCTTCTTCCGTCCAAAACGAAGCCCTTCTTCAGGACGGGTAATTCAGATCTCCCTAAAACAACGAAGGACTGAGATAAGATAAATACCGATGACTTATTCACTTATTTTCAGTGTACCAGATTATAATTCAATATCTGTTCACAGTACAGCAGTCACTGCCAAAAATAGAGTTTCTATTTCACCGTTTTACCCTCCCCAGCCCCTTCCTCTGTTACCACCAATCTGTTACATCTATTGTGTGTGTGTGTGTGTGTGTTCATTTGTTTTTATTTTATATCCCACAAATGAGCGAAATCATATGGCTTTTGTCCTTTTCTATCTGACTTATTTCACTTTGCATAAGATCCATCCATGCTGTGGCAAGAGCTCACAGTTTTTTATGGCTAAGCAGTATTTCATGATATACATATCTCACTTCTTCTTTCAATATTATCATTTTTATCCCTTAAGGTTCAGCCTGAATGACCTAATGGGCTAGCAGTGCTAGAGTTATTCTAGTTCTGCACTTCACCCGGTCTTCCATTTCACTGTTGGTGCTCATTTTATTGTAACCTAAGAAGTTGGGTCACATTATTTCTTTGGTCTCATGTATGAAAGAAGGGGCCACAGTAAAATATCTATCCATACCTTCCCAAATAAAATACTGTATATTTCTTTTAAAAAATATGTTTTATTGATTTTTACAGAGAGGAAGAGAGAGGGACAGAGAGTCAGAAACAACGATGAGAGAGAAACATCGATCAGCTGTCTCCTGGACAAATCCTACTGGGGATGTGCCCGCAGCCAAGGTACATGCCCTTGACTGGAATCGAATCTGTGACCCTTCAGTCCACAGGCTGATGCTCTCTATCCACTGAACCAAACCAGTCAGGGCAAATATTGTATATTTCTATGAGTCATTTCCGAGACGTATTTTCTTAAGTGATATTGTCACCTAGTATTTTAAAGCACAACAATACTTCATTATCATTAAATACTATGATTGGTGCTTATGATTTTCAAAGTGGGTAACAGAAACATCAGATTTATAATAATAAAATGTAATATACAACTTAAAAACTCAAACCAGTATGAGAATAAAATGAAGGAACACAAAATTCATTCACCTACTTGCTGAACCACACTTGTTAAATTAATAAAACACAAATACTTCAGGACTGCTGTTCACATCTTCCCAGTAGAAAGACTGCTACCTTGACTTAAAACCACGAGATGGCCATTCTTGTAGTTCTCAGCTCTGGGGACCCTATGCACAAGTAAACAGGGCTGGCTATTTAAGGACTCCTTTGGTCTGAGTTCCTTTGATCTTTCAAGCACAGGTTTTCCTTTGAAGTGTGCAATGATCAAGCCCTCAGTTGCAAAGCACAAAGAGGGCCATTCCACTACATCGACGAGGAGACTTTATTTCCAACCTTTTATCAGCTGCCACATTTTTAGCTATGTCCATGGTCAGCTAGCAATGTCTAAGATCTTTTGGATAAACTCATATAAAATAAAGCAATGTAAGACATGCATGTATTACATTTACATACTCATTTACATCCTATATAATACAAACCTAATATGCAAATCGACTGAATGGCAGAATGACCAGCAGAATGACCGGTTACTATGATGTTCACTGACCACCAGGGGCAGACGATCAATGCAGGCGCTTCCCCCAGCCTACAGGTCCCAGACCAGCCAAGGTGGGTGCCAGTGGGGCCCCCTGATCACCTGCCAGTTGCCCCACAGATCAGCCCTGATCACCAGCCAGGCCTGGGGACCCTACAAATTTCTTGCACCTGGCCACTAGTATAGTATATAAATGTACATACACATACATGTTTTCCTTTTATTTAGTAATGCTTTCCTGTAATTACATGTGGTAATGGAGGAAGCTTAGGCTGGGGCGTGGACGATTTAGAGTTTAGATTCTATTTCTTATTGGCTCCATGACCTTCGGTAATTTCCTTAACACCTACAGGGCTTAAATACGCCCTTTCTAAAATTAGGGGGTTATTAGTATTTAATCTCTCTTTTAAAACAAGCAGAAAGAGTAGCTACACCATCATACATGCAATGGATATGGTATTTAACCTTCACAACAACCCTACGGGCAGGCGCTCAGAGAGAAACAGACTCTCATGAAGTGAGAGAAGGAACTGCGACCTGAACACAGCTCCGGCTCGTGCACGGGCGGCTGGCAGTGAGACCGGCCCCTCCTCAGACAGGCTGGTCCAGGAAAGGGACCCGGTGTCACCTGCTCTTCCCCGGTTCCTGGCCCGCACGCCACGTGTCTGCAGTGATTTTCAGAGTGAGATTGTTTACTGGAGTCATGGAGCAAATACCGACGGAGCCGTCTGTAGACCGGGCACTGGTCTGCGCTGGGGAAGCAGCACAAACGAAACCGATAAGACACCCACGTCCCACTCACATCCTAGTGGAGAGAAACAGTCAGCAGAGAGAAGGGCACTTCCACAGGCCGCCAGGAAGCAATGCAGACCGTAAGGAACCGGGGAGGCCCGCAGGGAGGAGGGGAAGGAAGGCTGGGGGAGAGCTTTAAATTGGGACGCGGAGGCCCCATGGAAAGGTGGAGCTTGAGGTCACCTGCTCTTTGATCAGGTGAACTTGAATGTCCCACCAGCTCTGCCTGGAAAGCTCAGGGAGTCTCACAGAAGCCCCTCAGAACGGTACAAGCTGCTGCACTGCTCAGATAACCCTGGCCCACGCTGGACAGGGCCTGCCGGGAACGCAATGCATGGAACGTGAAAGGCCGAACGGGAAGTTCGTGCCTGGTCCTGGGACTGCTCATCGCACTGAAGGCCCAGCGCCTCGCACCCTTTGGGCTGCAGGAGGGGAGAGGGGGCGGGTGCAGGACAGCCCTCCCTCTGGCTGGGGCGCAGGATGGAGCGGCTCCCAGGGACGCACCGGCCGGCTTGGACACCAGCTGCATTCCTGTGCGGCCTGCAGCCAACGTTCCTAAAAAGGACATGCTGGCGGGATGGCCCGGGCCCTGCGGGCTCCGTCCATGAGTCACGTCGGCTGCTGGGTCACGTCGGCTGCTGGGTCACGCAGTGTGTGCCCTGGGCCGTCTCCGGGGCTTTAAGGAGGCCGGCGCTGCCTGACCTGTGAGCGCTGACCTACAAACCAGGTCTGCTTCCTGCTCCGGCTCAGGCCCAGGCGAGGGCTCCATCCCCAGCAGGGAGCATACAGGAGGCAGCTGGTCCGTGCTTCTCTCTCATCATGGATGTTTCCTATTTTCCTCTCCCTCTCGCTTTCTTTCAGAAATCAATAAAAATATATAAAAATATCCCAAAAGAAAATAGAGAGTCCGATGTTTTCCCCTGCCTTTTCTTTACATACCAGTGTGTGTGCTTTTAGGCCAGAAAACTTTCACGCCCAGGCTGGGAAGAAAAGGCCTAAAAGCCAGAGAGGGTAGGATCTATCGCCTGGATCTGCAAACTGAGTTCCCCAAACTGAGGAGAAACAGATAGGAATTGAGGCTAATTCATATCTGTGCCCAGCCCAGCGCCAGCCATGTGAATAACCAACCACATGCAACACCCGAATCCCGTAGGGAGGCGGTAAGTATCGGCTGCAAGCGGAATAAACGGAGTTTCTGTACCTGACCACTTTAAGAACAATGGACACATGAAACCGATATCAAACCCGTTAGCGCAAATGAGTATGAAATTCAGCAACCATAACTTTTGGTGTAAAATAACCAAGGAAACCTACTCTGCTAGAGTATCTTCCATTGAATTCGGGATTAGGATTAAAATAAATGACCAAATTGCAAGAGTTTCCTTCCTTTGTGCTTTCAATTCTTAGTATTCATGTTCTCTTCCGGAAAAAAAAGAAAAAAAAATTTTTTTTTTTTTTCACAGAACGTGCAAGAAGACAAGTAGGAAATGGCACGTCAGGAGGAAATGAGCACCAACAAACCAAACCGCAAAACCCACCACGTGCTTCTGAACCAAACGACCCTGCTCCCTGCACGTTGGCAGCCTGGGCCTGCCTGGTGCGCAGCTCTTCTGGTCTCACTGGGCAAAAGCCGGGGAACATGGGGAAGCCAGACACCAGCCCTCACCCGGCTGTGCCCTTTCACCTGTTAACCGAGCGGGACGTATGAATACGTCCAACGTAAACAATATCGGTACGGGTAGGACGTATGAATACGTCCTTGAAATATGTCGTGCCCTGAAATGGGCAGGACATATATTTCCAAACAACAAAGGTATTAGTCACCCATACATGTCTCCGCATGAATTTAAGACACGGAGGGAATCAGTATACTTTCGCTAGTGAGAGCTGTGGACGTGTTCTGGGTGAGCAGTGACGGGTACGTGCTTACACTTACCTACCTATTTTCGTATTATATATTATTTACTTATATTTTTTATATCTCCAACCTTTATATAATAGAAAAACATATAAAATTGATCCAATCATCAATAATTTGTCAGAAAAGTTTAAAAGTTTTTATGTATGTGAATGAGAAATATGCGTAGATGAATCTCTCTTATTATGGAAAGGGAATTTATCTTGGAAACAGTATATATCTACAAAAAGAGCTAGATTTGGAATGAAGTTGTTTATTTTGAGTGAAAGCCAATCTGGATACGTACAAAATATAATTTTATACACAGGCAAGGACACAAATTATGGTTCGAACTACCCACAAGAAAAACAATCAACAAGAATTGTTTTGGAGTTAACACATGACTTACTGAATAAAGGGTATAGGATTTACTTAGATAATTTCTATATGTCAATTCATTTGGCTGAACTCTTGTGTCAAAACAATACAGACATTGTTGGAACAATGAAGATAAACAGAGTCAGAATCCCCAGTGAAATAAAAACAAAAAAATTACAGAAAAATGAACATATGTAAGAATCAAAGACAAACTTATGATTTTAAAATGGAAGGATAAAAAAGACGTATTGATTCTCAGTTCTATTCATAATGACGAAAAGACCATGATTGAAAAGAGAGGAAGAAGGCAAGAAAAACCGAATGTTGTCCTGGATTATAACAAGAATATGGGCGGCGTAGATTTGGGAGATGGAGTTATGGTGGCCTACACAGCTGCCCGTAATAGGGTAAAAAAAATTTATAAAAAAATTTTTCTATGATTAATTGATATGTGCTGCTTCAATGCATATATTATATACAAAAAAGATAAAGGTCATTTGGATCGATTACACTTTTTGATAGAGTGTGTAGAGAAATTGGTAGATAACAACATAGTGAAAACCCACCCAAAGACATCAACAAACAGCTCTACATCTAAACCATCATGCTTAGTTGAAAGGCATTTTCCAGAACAAATGAAAAGCAATATAGGAAAAACTAAATCCAGGAAATGCTGAGTTTGCTACAAAAAAAGGTGTTAGGAAAGAATCTACATACTGGTGTCTGGATTGTAAGGTAGCACTATGTATCAACAATTGTTTTAAAATATATCACACGGAAATTGAGTTTTGAATTTTTACATCTATATTTCAATTTTTAAACTCAATATTTCTATTTTATTTGTGTGCTTGTTTATTGTTCTGTAAAATTGTTAACTTTTTAATATTTTTTATTGTGTATCAAAATAAAAAATATATATTTTTGTAATCTTTATAATTGTTTGTAAAATTTATAATTTTTTAATTCGATGTTTCCATTTTTTGTTGGTATTCTTTTCTATTTGTAATTTTGTATTTTCCTTTGTGCTTTATATATAAATAAATGAAAAAATATATAGTTCATTTATTTTAATTAAGTATAAATAAAAAAAATAATAATATAAAATTACGTCCACTGGGCGTGACGTACTGACACGTCCTAGTGAAAGAGTATGCGCCCGTTGTATGTTGCATAATTAAAAAGGAACTCCCCGGTTAACAGGTTAAAGATGGGAATTAGACTGGAAATCGAAACGGATGGGCGGGGAGTCGCCTGCCCGTGACTGTGACATCCCCGTCTTCTCCGGCTCCCAAGAACCAATGGAGACGCCAGCCTGACACGCAGAGGAGTGGCCGCCTGAGGCCTGGGCACCCGCTCACCGTTCTCCAGGGAATTTGGCATTTTAGGCAGAACCTGGCAGGGTTCCTTCCCTCTGCGTCACCTTGTCCAGATTTTGAGAAAAAGTGACTTTTCCTAAATGTCATGTTTGCTTGGCCTTTAAAAGACTGAATGGAATTATCACCATCACTGCTAATGAAATCAATCTGTGACATCTCCCCACCCCCCTTTATACAAACAGCTGCTCTCATTCCCTCCTGACCAGCCCTACGTGTCTGCTCCACGTCTGATGTGTTTCAGCCCCAGGCTCAGGCAGAAACACAGTAGATGAGAAGTGACTTCCCTGAGCCGCTGAAAGGAAGCCTCTGATGGAAAAGTCTAGAAGGTAGGCAGCCGGCTGTCCTCACAGGGACATGCCCCGGCGGCGCCGAGAGGGAAGGATGGGAAAGCAGGGCCTCTGCCAGGCATCAAAGGGTTCCAGACAGGGCGAGCGCCTGCAGCGTCTGAAGGGCAGGAAGCCAGGGCACCTCCGGGCCTCAGGTTTGCTGCCTCCGGAAGCCAGGGAATGGCAGGAAGTGGCTGACAATGCCCGGGCCGCTTCCAGCACCAAAGGGGGTACCTTCCAGGAAATATGCCTGGAGATTGGTGTCCCCCCTCTGCCCCCCCGCCCCCCCTCCTCAGCCTTTGCTGATGCCCAGGAGCCTCCACTCCAGCCTCCGGAGCCCTCTTTCCTTGGCCCCTTTGCACTTCTCCTTCCAAATTTCACCTATTTCACCTGCTGTGCCTCTGGTCTAGAGTGGAAACCGGAGGCAGGGATGCTGGGAAATGTAGTTTCCAGGCCTTAGGCCTCAGGGTCAGGGAGAGCTTACAGGGAGAAGGTGATGCGGAGGCACCAGCAGATAAAATGTCACTGGGGCCAAAACCGGTGTGGCTCAGTGGATAGAGCCTCGGCCTGCAGACTGAAAGGTCTCAGGTTCGATTCCGGTCAAGGGCATGTACCTTGGTTGCGGGCACATCCCCAGTAGGGGGTGTGCAGGAGGCAGCTGATCGATGATTCTCTCTCATCGATGTTCCTAACTCTCTATGTCTCTCTCTTTCTCTCTGTGAAAAATCAATAAAAAATATTTTTTTAAAAAATGTCACTGGGAGCCACGCTATGCTGGAAGGAGGGGGATAGGGAATCCACAGCAACATCTAGTCAGATCCACTAACCCATGGTTTGCAAAGAGCCCACGGCACACGGTGCTCTCTCCCAAGCCCGAGCTCAGCAGGAGCCAGCGGTGCTCCCTAACCGTCCTCTGTCCACCGGCCCCTGCAGCCTGGGTGTGAAGGAAGGTTTTACAACTGCAGCAGCCTTCCCGGTGCACAAGGAGGAGCTGCTTGACCTGAGGCAGCTTCCTCTGAGAGAGGCACTGGTGATGGCCAGCAGCTGTCAGGAAGTGCAGGGGGGAGCCCCAGCCCCCGAGCAGCTCTGTCCACCGGGCTCCTGAGCCACACGGGCGTCCCCGGCCACGCCATGTGCCCGCTGTGTATGATGACTTAGCGTGTGACCACAGAAGTCACAGGAACGCCCGTGGGCATCCGTCCCCCCCCAGGACACTAGGCTCCTGGCTCAGCAGAAGCCGCTGGAGCTGGAGCTGGTGCCGGAGGCCCCTCCCGTTTGCATCCAGGTTCAAGGCTAAAGGCGCTGCACCCACTTCGGGAATAGGATGCTGTGGGGCAGACGCCTGCTCCTGCCCGCTTCACTCATGCGAGCAGCTGGAGCGGAACCCTGAGGCAGAGCAGCGATTTGGACTTGGAGGGACGCACAGGCTCAGCTGCCTACCAAACGCTTCGGAGTGGGTCTCCCGGGACCTCAAATGCCCACAGTGCCACGGCTCTCACTCGCCTAAGCCAGAAAGGCCTCCTTCTCCAATTCTCCCTCTCTCCCTCCCGCACAGCCAGTCTCAGCTCCTGGCACTTCCCCCTCCTCACCCCCCAGCACCTCCCCCGCCTCCGCCCGCCTCCGCCCACACTCCCACGGTCCCTGCTGGGGGCTGTCATGCACCCCCTCCTATTGGGGTTTGCAGCTTCTCTCCACCTAATCTAAGATTTAGATGAAGCCTTTTATTATTTTTTAAAATATATTTTTATTGATGTCAGAGAGGAAAGGAGGAGGAGAGACAGAAACATCATTGATTGGCTGCCCACACCTGCAAATAGCTTCTGGAAGTCAGTGTGCCTGGAAAAGTGGTGTTTGGCCCACACGATCACCCAGTTCCCCCCAACCCTCCATAAAACACGCTTTCAGGCCTCCCTCCTGGTCTCTTCTTCCGATGGCCTCCTCGGAATACAGCCATCCCACCCGGAGAAAACGCCCGAGCACCCCTGGCCTCCCACCACGGGAAGAGCGGGCGTGAAGGGGAGCCATGGCCACGTCCAGCACGTGCTGGCTGGCGGCAGGGCGAGGCCGTGTGACCCGGGACCTCGGTCAGAGCCCTGGAGAGAGCAGAGCCTGCTGTGGGTTGTGCACTTGGGCACAAAGGGTCAGAGGGCGGGGTGGGGCGGGGCAGAACTGTGGAGCCTGAGCCCCACCCCTGGGTCACATGCCTTTTCCTGCAGGAAGGGCCTCCTTCTGGGGGGCACGTTTCCTGGTGGAGGCGCCCCTCCCGCGCCCGCCTGGAGGGACCCGTTACCCTTCGGTGCGTTATTGTCCCTGAGCCTCTGTGGCTTCTGATGCTGACGCCTGGCTCTGCTGCCACTGACGGCCTCCTGGGTTGGCGTTTGTAATAGAATCAAAGGAACTTGCTAGAAGCCAAAGAGAAACAGGGATACAGATACTGAGTATGCCATGCCCTTGGGCTTGTGTATAACCATGAGAGTTGTGTAACTACTTTGAGTAAATTTTTAGCTTAACCCTTTTATTGTATTTTTTAAAATATATTTTTATTGATGTCAGAGAGGAAGGGGGAAGGAGAGATAGAAACTTCAGTGATGAGAGAGAATCACTGATTGGCTGCCTTCTGCACGCCCCCCTCCTGGGGGTTGAGCCTGCAACCCAGAGATGTGCCCTTGACCAGATTTGAACCCTTCAGTCTGCGGGCTGATGTTCTAACCACTGAGCGAGACTGGCTAGGGCGAGATCTAACCTTTTAAGTAGATGGGAACTCTTGCTTGTTATAGAATCTAGAATCTAGTGCCTAGGCCAGGAAACAGCTTTCTGGGACACATTTCTCCTTGCTCTCATGAAACTTGAAGAACACAGTTCTGTAGGACTTATGGTATATATATATATATATATATATATATATATATATATATATATATTTTTTATTTTTATTTTTTTTAATTGATTTTTTACAGAGAGGAAGGGAGAGAGATAGAGAGCTAGAAATGTCGATGAGAGAGAAACATCGACCAGCTGCCTCTTGCACACCCCCTACCGGGGATGTGCCCGCAACCAATGTACATGCCCTTGACTGGAATTGAACCTAGGACCTTTCAGTCCGCAGACTGACGCTCTATTCACTAAGCCAAACTGGTTTCAGCAGGACTCGCTTTTGAAAAAGATTCAGGTTCATTGCCTTTGAGGAAGCCCTTTGAACTATGCTGACCTTGGAAAACATGAAACATAGCGCTGGAAATAGCACCAGGGAGGGAATCCTCCTGAGGGTTCTGATATTTCCTGCGGGTCTGGCCGCAAATACACAAGAGTCATGCCTTTGGTATTTGAGCACTTCCCTGCTCGGTCTCCCCGATAGCCTGGCGTGCGGAGGTGTGAGAAAATGCAGGGTTTCCATCGGGGTGTGGGTAGGAGTTGGGGTTTGGGATTTGTAAACTCCGGGCTTTGTCTTTGATACTCAAATTTTACACATGGTCCCACTGAGAGCCTCTCTTCTTGACTTTAGTCAGTTGCTCTGTCATCTAAATTCGTGGAAATTTAATTGAAACTAGTGAGTTCCTGTACACAGAGACTTAAAGTTTCCCTAGAGATTGTTTATCTCAAAAATATCTAGTCGTCATATGTAATACTTTCAACAATACAGAATTTAAATTTGAAAAAGAATTAAAAAATATATGACAGTACTGACAATTTTTATGAGAATATTTAACAAGTGGTATTGTAGCAAAAGGGTATTGTTGGTATTTTTCTCAAGAAATACTCAACTAGATGTACCTACATGTACCTAGTGAAGCAAAATCAAGTTTCAAAGCTATTGTGGGTCAAAGAAAATAACAAGAAAGCAGTTGTTCAGGTTTTTCATTGATTTCTTTATCTCATGGGTCCAAATTGCCTGATTTCTGCCTGTGAAACACTTTCAACTTAGTCTTTGGTCCTGAGACTGGGAAAGAGTAAGAGGTCTTTGTGCCTTAATTTAACAAGTACTGTGCTTACAGCTGAATTCCAAAGTGAGTCTATAATTAAAGGTTGACCCAATAGGTATGATCTTAGTGATAAGGAAATACATTCATTAATGGCAAAGATGTTTGCATGTATGCATGTTCATGTGTGTGTGTGTGTGTGTGTGTGTGGTTTAATGTATATTTTTGCACTTGTATAAATGACACTGGTACCTTTGCAAAGTAAATGACACAGTAAGTCTCCCATTTCTAGGCCCCAGTCCTTCTCCTTATCAGGGACGCGCTCCTTTCTCTGAGGCAGGTGAATCTTTACGTCATTAACATTAGGGAAGCGACCCTAGCAAGCCTTCCACGGAAGGCCAAGTGGTGGGTTTGGTATTTTGAAGCCGCGTGTTACCAGTCCTGGTCCCTGTTAATCAGGTCACATGGGCAGCTAGAGGACGCTCTCAGTAAGAATTACACATTCCCATGCCTTCCGAAATGGCTTCTGCGGCTCTGCCTGGTTGTTCAGTGGATAGAGCATTGGCCTGTGAACTGAGGGGTCCTGAGTTCAATTCCAGTCAAGGGCACATGCCTGGGTTCTGGGCTTGAACCCCATTGTGAGGTGTTCAGGAGGCAGCTGATCAATGATTCTCTCTCATCACTGATGTTTCCCTCTCTCTTCCCTTTCTGAAACCAATACACTATATATATATATATATATATATATATATATATATATATAATGATTTTTTTTAAGATACATTCTCTAATAGTTCACAAAAGAAAATCAGCCAAAATATTCTTAAAAGTAGTCACTATAGCAGAAACTGGTTTGGCTCATAGAGCGTCAGTCTGCAGATTGAAAGGTCCCAGGTTCAATTCTGGTCAACGGCATGTACCTTGGTTGCAGGCACATCCCCGGTAGGGGGTGTGCAGGAGGCAGCTGGTTGATGTTTCTGTCTCATCAATATTTCTAACTCTCTATCCCTCTCCCGTCCTCTCTGAAAAACCAATAAAATATATTTTTAAAAAAGTAGTCACTGCACTCTTTGCCTATGTGCCTTATAACGAGAGTTGTTCATGTGGGAAAGGGACTCCATTCCCAACCACAGCTAGACAGACAGACAGACAGGAACGAATTTGAAAGCTCTGGACAAAAGCAAAGGCCCGGATGCTCCGGGCCCGGCTGCTCCAGGCTTGGCCGCTCCCGGCCTGGCTTCTCCAGGCCCGGGAGCAGCCAGGCCCGGAGCGCCAGCAGCTGGGCCCGGAACAGCCGGGTCGGGAGCGGCCAGGCCCAGAGCAGCAGCATCCAGGCCCTGAGTGTTAGCAGCTGGGCCCCAGGCAGCAGCGGCCAGACCCAGAGCAGCTGGTTGTGGAGCGGCCCGGAGCAATGGAGGCCAGGCCCTGAGCAGCCGGGCCTGAAACAGCTTGCTTCTCGCCAGCCCATCCCCCAGGGTTGCTTCTCAGACATGGCTGGAAACTTTTGGGGGAACTTGAGAGTCTGCTGAATCAAGTAATGAAGGCTTAGATCTGGATGTGTTGAGTTGTTGTAGCGCTGGGGTGTTGATCTGTGAGTGCTTTGTGTGGGGTCTGGATGAGGTTGGTTGATCTATTTGGAAGTGTCCTTTGTGTGAAGTGTATCCTTGGGCATGTGGAGGTATTATTGATTTGAGAAAATGCTAAGTAATTAATTTACTACCTAAAAAACTTGAAGTTCTGAAAGTTTAAGGTCTCTTGCCAAAAAGAGATTTTAAAGCTAACACCTTAATTTTAATGGAGAAAGGGGAGGACAAGCCCTTCCCACCTAGAACAGGTAATCCAATTCCAGCCAGCAGCTATGTTTAAACAATGTGTCCATTTACACTTGAATGGCTATGCCCTTTGATAGCCTAAGGGCAAGTTTACATGTAAACAAGTTTGCTTTTCAGTTCCCAGGGCAGAAAAAACAAGGTTTAAAATTATTAGATTTTAAAATTTATTCTTAAAAATATAAAAGGTTATTAATAAAAAAAAGAAAAAGGAAAAAAAAGGAAATTAAAAAACCTGATGAACAATATTAACTGTTGATTATAATAGAATCAGAGATACGGGAGGGGAGTGGACTGACAATTCTCAAAGGGGGAGTGGTGGATGAGGGAAGAGACAGAACATAAACTGTGCACCTATGGATGAGGACAATGGGGGCTGGGGAAAGGGCAGAGGGTGGGGTGGGAACCTGGTGGAGGGGGGAAGAAATGAGGAACCTTTATAATAATATGAACAATAAAGATTGATTAAAAAAAAAAAGCAAATGCCCATTCAGGAGAGAAAATCAGAAAGAATCCTATCTGATGGTATTTGTCTCCCAGTTCCGATACTCCTTTTTATTTTATTTTTTAATTTTCCAGTGAAATACACAATCTATTTAGAGGTAGCTGACTTCAGAACAGGTCTCAGAAGTTGTTTGCTTCTTCCCTGTACTCACTCGGTTTCAGCAGCGCTGTTTTATCACTCCATCTTCGGTCATTACGAATCGCTTTTCCAGAGCTAAGCTCTGACGCATCACACACATCTGGGGATGCTTCAAACGGCAGCTGCCGAGTCCTTTTGAAAGAGAGCATTAGCCTGTAATCTCACCATATCAAATGGCCAGATGTAAACAGGCCTCCTAAGATGTTCAAAATTATTGTAGATGTGGTCTTTTGATCATCCGTAGTTTAAAAAAAAAATAGCCCAAACCCCAGCCCATTCCAAATGTCAAGTAATAATTACAGCAGAGCATAAGCATCTGAATGTCAGTATTGTACTGTATTTGGCTTCTATTGTAATGAGCGAAATACCGTTGCTGATAGCATTAGAAAGGGCCATTCAGATGAAGAACTTCTATGCAAACATGCATAATCCATGGACACAGACAATAGTGTGGAGAAGCAGGGTGGGGAGCGAGGTGGAGGGGGTCAATAAGGAAAAAAAGAGGGACATCTGTCAAACTTCCAACAATAAAAATAAAGAAATAAAAACAATAAAAATAAGGAAAACAAAGAAGAAAGGGCCCTTCAGGGCCTATGCCAAGTGGGTTGGGATAGAATTGGGAGAGACACTTCCGGTCGGGCCATTCCGGGTCCTCCTGACGTCACCAGTGCTCAGGCAACACATGACCTTGGGCCTTCATTGTAGACCTCAGTCCACCTGTTTAGACCATCACACTATTCTGTCATATAAATCAAAATGTTTTCCATGTTTATCGCAAATGATGCATCAGAGCGTCTCTTTGTGCATAGTTTTCTGATTAATATTTTAATATTTAATAGGAGGCTCCCAAGAGGTAATTACTCTGTACGAAGTCAATGGATATGAGTAGTTTGGTTTCTTAATACATATTCCCCTATTTCTTGGAAACAAAACGTTGAATCTAAATTTAAATCTTTCTGCTGTCCCACATTGCTTCCGCCAGCAACTGTGACACAAAGGGATCCTACAGGAACGATCTTGTCACTAAACCACTGTCCATGCAGTCTGGGTGGCAGCTTACTTCGTGATCTTGGGGTTTAAGTGCCGTGACCCCCCAGGTTGGGGTGGGCAGACGGAAAGTAAAGGTCAAATTTGTTCAAGGAGAATAACATTTTAGGGAAGCACTAGTATAATCTTAAGAGAAAACAAATCAGGAATTTTAGTCAAATTCAAACATAGACTATTTGCCAAATCTCCTTTTAAAAAAATAAATTCTTATCTAGAACTAATTTTTTCATTAATGGTAACAACCAATAGTGTTTATTTATGTACCCATGGAGTTAGTTGTGTGTATTAAATTTTGAAACAAAGCAAATATGTCCTAAAACTCCCAAATGCGTACAGACATACTTTATGCTTAATATACACTTGAATGTCACTTACATTAATGAATGTTGTATATGCAAAATACAATTTAGGGCTCAGTTTCACCAATAGTAATAAAAATCTATCAACACAACTTTAAAAATTGTTGGAAGAATCATAGTTCATTTCAGTTGGAATGAAACAAAGTTGAAAAATATGTAAAACAGCATTATTGTAATGAGAAAGCCGAGTTAAGTTCTTGTGACCACCAAAACATTTGTTTTTATTCAGTTCAAATTGCTTAAATATGTAGAGCCTTTGAGGAAAGGAAGTGCATACATAAAAAATAGTACTTAAGCTACTCCCAGTGGGACTGGGAAATATTTACAGGAGTAAGTTTCATTAAAAACCATCAAGCCAATCTGCTGCTTCCTACTTATGCTTCTAAAGACAATATATTTAGTGAAAAGCCTAAATTGTAGAATCTTTCAATTAAATGCAGTTTGCTTAATTTCAAATAATGTCTTTATATATCACTGAACTTTTAGCAACTTTAATTATCAAGAGAAACTAAACACACACGTATCTAAACACGTACACAAATAAATAAGAAACATCTCATAACAAACAACATTTACAGAACTTGCACCCTTTCCCCAGGTGTGAAACTATAGGCCCCTTAGCCCACATTCTCTTGACTCAGAATGAAAGGTAAAAGGAAACACTGCCATCTATAATAATAAAAGCGTCATATGCTAATTAGACCGGACGTCCTTCTGGATGAAATTCCGGATGAAGCCATGGTGGCTGGAGCCAAGCCCCCTTGCATGAATTTCATGAATCGGGCCTCTACTTTAATATAACAGATTACACAATAAATAACAGTGTACACAGCACACTAGAAGGCCTGCCTCTGACATGTCTGGGGTTGTGTGTTCCTGCATCGGTTTGATTTCTGAGTGTGGAGATGTTAAATATGGACCTCTCATAGTCAAAGGAGGCAGTTTTGCACATCTGTATCCTGCACTGTCAGAGAATAAAACTTGGTCTTCTAAATGACTACCTTGTGTTGTCAAGAAAATACTTTAAAATTATTTTTAAATACGCATGTCTATATTTAAAGGGGGAGACTTGTGAACATGCTGCGAATAATTCCGTTAAATAGCTGTAATATCAAAGATGCATTGCTTACAATGGTACTTTTTACTTATCTGGAAAATCCATGTGACTAAATATTTCATTTTCATATGCTGTTTTAAAAGTGGCTTTCTCTCTGTATTATACATATTTTAAATATAGATATAATATAGATTTCAATACAATTGTGTAATACATAAAGTATTTTATAACATGTGCTAGAAATATCAAAGGCCTATGTTATAGCATTTATTCCAAGTACTATATTAGATGAGAATCATGCTACCATGAACTGAATTGTGTATCCCCCAAATTTATATGTTGAAGTCAAAGTCCTGATGCTCACCATGATGATATTTGGAGACAGGGTCTTTATGGAAGAAATTAAGGTTAAAGCAGATCATAAGGATGGGGCCCTTGCCCAATAGCATTATTAGTATCCTTTAAGAAGATAAATTAGAATCCCCCCCTCCCCTTCCATATGAGGCCTGAGGGCATAGTGAAAAGGCAGGATCCCAAAACTAGGAGGAGAGCATTCACCCAAACCAAACCACGCTGCCATATTGATCTTGGCTTTGCAGATTCTAGAACTACAAGAAAACAAATTTCTGTTGTTCCAACCCCCCAGCCTGGGATATTTTATTCTGGTGACCCACGCTGGGTAAGAAAATGTACACTGATTGTAAGATTCATAGGTTCTGAGGTCAGTGAGGCTCCGGTGAGCTTACTCTCTTCATCCTTAATGGTCTACAGACGTTTCCATCGTCTTTTACAAACACGGTTTGTCCCGTCCATGTCTTCCCGAGGCTTTGGGATAACGTCTAGCTTCCAAGAAAGATGCAGTTTGCAGAAATCTGTTTACTTGTCGGCTGATTTATAGCACCAGTTGTCAGGTCTATAGGACAGTGATCAGTAGAGAACACGTCTGAAAATATTGCTTACTCCAACTCATTAAAGCTTGCCTGAACTTAGACACAGCTGAATGGCCCGTGACAAGTGTTTACAGAGCCCTGTCCCTGTTGTCATAGCGATCGCCATAGGCTCCACGTATGGGAGACACAGAGTTCTCAGCAGAAAGCTGCCGTCAACCCATCTGTTGGTGCCAAGGTCAAAGATACCAGTGCAAGACTCAGCAAGCACAGGGCACATGCAGAGAGGGACCAGCCTTATCTGCCTTTTTCCCTTGAGATGCACACTCCACAGTCTAAGCAGAATCTCAAGACCTTCCACCACCGCTTTCGTGGTCAGAGTGTGATCTCCACAAAGCACCTCTCTGAGGGGGAGGCTTCTGTTTTTTTTAAAAAATATATATTTTATTGATTTTTCACAGAGAGGAAGAGAGACGGATAGAGAGTCAGAAACATCATGAGAGAGAAACATCTATCAGCTGCCTCCTGCACACCCCCCACCAGGAACATGCCCACAACCAAGGCACATGCCCTTGACCAGAACCGAATCTGGGACCCCGCAGTCCGCAGGCCGACGCTCTGTCCACTGAGCCACACCGGTTTTGGCAAGGCTTCTGTTTTTGTTGCTGTGTCACTGATAGGGTCTGCTCCTTGGGTCCGGTAACTGCCTGCTCAGACCTGTGTCCTCACCAGTAAACACGTTAAACTAGGTCACAAGTGTTCGCATCGTCTCAGTGGCAGTGAGGACGATGGGTGGCCGAGAGCTACATTCTGTGGTTTCACACCCACTTCTGTGCTCATCTTCTGAGATGCTTTTCCAGGAGGAAGAGCACCTCTGTTCTGTGATTCCAGTTTTCAATGACTGAGCGTGGTGACTTCACATGTCACATAACATGCGGATGCCATGATTTCCCACAGGTGCTCCTTGCACACATGGGCTTCCCTGCTCAGAGACCCCGAGTTGCTCTTCTCACTCCTAGCGCCATGCCGAGACAAAGCACGTGGTTAATGGTGGGGGTGCGTTAGGAACAGTGGCTTTCATAAAACTCCTGGAGAGAACAGGTAGCCTTGGGTGAACTAAGGAACCTCTGGCTCTTGAAGATGATACTTCATCCACATTTACCCAAGCCTTTTAAAGACTAACAAATTTCACATGTGAAGATTTGTGAACACTGATAGGCTAGTACCTATTTGAAAACAGCTATCAATGACATTACCTTGAAGATAGTCTGCTTTTAGAATATATATATATATATATATATATATATATATATATATGTTATACACAAGTATATCATATATACAAACACACAAAGAAAGAAAGACCAAAAAGCATGGAGAACAACACAGAAGATTTGAATGACTAAGCGATAATGTGTCCAAGTCAGAAAGAGCCTTTAAGAACAATCATCTGCCAGATAAGCCCCTGGGCTCTGTGTATGACAGCGGATGGACGATGTCACCTCACAGCTGATGAGGGAGAAGAAATTCGGCAAAAACAACAGCGGTGAGTGGCACAGGTGTACGTGATCAGAGGGAGGCTGTAACCGCATTAAGAGGCCGGGAAAACAGGAGCAGATGGCTGGGTTAGAAATGGGAAGATTGATGAGCCGGCCTGCAAACAGTGGATGTGAGCTCACTGCTTTCCGTCACCCACCACACCTCACAGGTCCACGCCTGGCCTCTCCGATTGGGGGGCGGTGTGGGGGGGTGATGGAGAGAGAAGGGCCTCGGGTGAGTGGCCTTCCCAGGGCAGACTGCTCTGTGCACAGAACGGAGGTCATCTGTTAGGGGGCTCGTCCATCTAGCATCTGGCGAATACTGTGGGAAACAGAAATGACACGCAGCGGCTCTGATGCATGCAGTGGGCCGGGGCCATGTTGTGCAGAGATAAGATAGCGGGCCCTGAGTCATGGCTTCAGGCTGTTCCCCGGCTGATAAGAGCGCCGGCGAAGGACTGCGAAGGGGGAATAACAGTGCTCTGGGTTTGAAAAAGGGAGCCCGTAGCGGTGATGTGCAAGGATGAAGCTCAGCTGCACGGAGAGGCGAAGGCAGGTGAGGCCAACAGGCAGTGTGCAAGTCTTCTAGAACATGTGGCTCATCAGGCCGCCCTGTCTGGTTCTCTCATGGAGTTAATTTTCTTACAGGTCTTTTGCTGGTTATCACACTCAGCGGAGGAAGGCTGAGTAGGGACCCACAGGCAGTCTCCATTGGAGCCGCAGCCTGACTCCTAGCAGGACCGGCTGCGGGAGAGCGGGCACACAGGGCCCACGCCTGTTTTGTGCATTTGAAGGCAGTGGGAGGAAGAGACAGAGTCAGCAGAGAGGAAAGCGGACAGGAAGGAACTGCATGGAAAGACCTTGGGAGCAGAGATCACTTCAGAGGGGAAGTCTGAGGATGTGGGAAAGAAATGAAAGCGACCAGAGAATCTGAAGAATGGGAAACGGTTAGGAGCAGCCAGAATGCGACTTCAGTGTGCAGTGTGGGAATGGCTGTGAAAGGAATGGGGTGGCCACGACTGGTGTGTGAATGGGGGAGGATCCCTCCCCGGCAGGCAGTCCTGAAAGAGCCCAGCAATGAGGGCCTCTGGAGGGGACAGGGCTCATTTCACTTCTAACTTCTAAAATACTTTAATTGATGTTTTTGGAGAGAGAGAAGAGGAGGAGAGAGGGAGTGAGAGAAACATCAGTGATCAGCTGCCTCCCGCACAGCCCCTCGCTGGGGGCTTCCACTCAGGGATGGAGCCTGCAACCTGGGCGGGTGCCCTGCCTGGGAATTGAACCAGTTACCCTCGTGGATGAGATGGCGCCCAGTCAACTGAGCCACACCGGCTAGGGCAGACAGGGCTCATTTTAGGTAGCAGCAGAGATGCAGTCGGGTAGAAGATGCCATCCATTCGCCATCTACCTTGTACCAGGCCTTTGTGTGGGTTACGACGCGTGGTTCTCACAGACAGGCATCGTTTTCACACACAGGGAAACAGACAAAATGCGGGACTCACCCAGGGTCCTCACCAGGCTACTGAGAAGCGAGCGACGCGCGCCAGTCCTTGAGCCCAGGCCTCTCCACCACCTCAGGCTGCTTCCTGCCTCGCTGGCCCCCAGACCCCGAGTCCGATGGAAACCTCAGTGACCACCGCCACCCACAATGCCCTGCCGCGGCCAGTTCGAGTGAGAAGCAAAGACGAGCTCCAGGTGAAGGCGCTTGGAGTCGCTTAAGTAGAACCCAGCTCACCTGGCCAGGAAGGAAAAGACACACAGGGGCAGGAAGATGCTGTGCCGAGGGCAGCAGGCTCGGGCGCTCGGGACCCCAGTCCGGGCTCAGCATTCTCAGCGTTGGCTGCACAGCGGGACAGCGGGGGCTCCACACCCTCCTCAGGCCTCCCTCCCGCCCTGGAGGTTCTCATTTCCTCGCTGGGGTCATCGGGGTCTCCCCGCTGACATGTGTCACTGGAGCCGCACCAGGAACGGTGGCCCTGCCCGCGTGGCTGGACGGCGCGGCGTGCCCGTTAGTGTGCCTGGTGCTTCATGGAAAGCAGATGCTGAGAGAGTGTTTGGGAAGTGAACGTGATGAGCAGCAGCGTGACGATCCTCATCAGCCCTCATGCCTTACTGGGTGTTATTTCCAGCAATGCTTCACGCTTCCGTGTAGCGCAAGCGAGCCTCCGAGAGCTGGGCAGCGGCGGACTTCTGAACCGGGGCACCTGTGCGGTCTCACCCGCAGCCAGCGCTCTCTTTGGGTGTGGAACCCCGACGTGAAAACACTGCAGGACTCCCGGCCTCAGCATCCTCGGGGGGAGCATCACAGCTCAGCTGCTCTGGAGGCCGGGGAGGCAGGAGACCCTCAGAGTGAAGGTCAGAGGTCTCTAGCTCCGAGGTCAGCAAACTGCGGCTCGTGGGCCACATGCGGCTCTTTGGCCCTTCGCGTGTGGCTCTTCCACAGAATACCACGGCCTGGGCGAGTCTGTGTTGAAGAAGTGGCGTTAGAAGAAGTTTAAGTTTAAAAAAATGTGGCTCTCCAAAGAAATGTCAGTCGTTGTGCTGTTTATATTTAGCTGCGTTGACTAATGAGTTTGCCGACCACTGGTCTAGTTCAAGCCCATGGTGACTGTGGGCCCATTACTTGGCCTCTGCGTATCCGGTTTCCCCGCCTCTTCCCTGAGGTGAGGAGCGATCGTGCCTGCCCGCCAGGGACGTGGTGGGGCACAGAGGGGTCTGCCTGTGAAATACTAGACTAGTGTTCGGAATGGGGAAGTGCCACATAATGGCGTGTGATCACTGAGGGGAGAGTATTTTATTGGCCTGAGTGCACAGGGCTGTCTGTCAGCTGCTGGCAACACGTGAGAAGATTCTCAGCAGAAGCTGCTGCACCCGGAAGACTCCTCGGGGACATAAGAGCGGGTGTCAGGTGTGTGAGCACAGGGTGAGCGGCCGGCGGCCGGCTGGTCCGCCCTGAGGCAGCCTCGCTGGCACGGCCCACATGGGCGAGGGGCCTGGTGGTCACGCTGCGAGCAGCCGTGCAGAAGGCTGGGCCGGCAGCTCCCGGGGCCTTGTTCTCGTCCCTTCCTTTTGCTTCCAAATGAGAGTGAGGAACACGGCGGCCCAGGCAGCTGTGGAGAAGATGGCTGATTGGGAAATACTTTTGAAGGATCCAGCGTCCCCTCCCGCCCCTCCCCCCATCAGGCAGAAGGAAGCCTTTCCAAGTGGGAGCAGCGGGAACTGGCCCATGTGCGGGGCACGTGGGGGGCGGGACATGTGTACTCCAGGGGCGCCCGTCCAGGTGCCTGCACACGGCTTCTGGGGCACGCGGAGAGCAGGATGGAAGTCAGCTGCCGAGGGAGATGGAAACGAGGGGAATCTTTCATGTTCAGTAGCCATAAGTGAGATTAAGTAAAGGGGGACAAGGAGCCTCAGCCCGAGCAGCAGGTTCCCTCCGGTCACCGGGGCCCTGGTAGAAGTCGGGAGGAGCCCCTGTGAAGTTCGCGTCCCACTTTGCTGTCCTCTCCCGGAGGTAATAGATCAAAGACAGCATCTGAGGAACCGGGATGGGTTATTTTGGGTTTCCAGCTGCGAATTTTCTGGATTTCAAAACTCCTGCCTGGATATTTATTTTTTCTCCTGGGAGAGAAGGGAAAAGTCCCTCGCCTGCATTCCCACTGTCTAGGATATGAGCTGTGACAAGCCCTGCTGGCTGACCCCTCGGAAGAGGACATGCATCTGACCAGCTCAGCGTTTCTTCCCCTTTCTCACTGCGCCGCCGCACTGTGCGCGCCCCCTGGGGACCCGCGTCGCCACAGAGGAGCCTGGTAACGCGACCCGCACAGAGACAGGCCCCGCCAGGCCAGCTCCCGGCTGGTGGGCACGCCACGGTTCCCAGGCGCCACACAATCCCAGTGACCGCCCGGGACGTTCTGGAAATGCCTCCTCTGGCTTTGGCTTTAAGAAATTAATCTGCTTTTTTAAAAAAACAACAAAAACTTCACATTCCATTTCTCACGCAGTCAGTGTGCTGGCTGGTTGACAAGACCCAGACAATGCCCGGGCCCGTTCCTGGCCCGGATGTGGGAGACCCACAGCCTCCACGGCCTCTCTCCTAGGACACGTGTGCATGCAAACCTGCACCGGCACACGTGCCGGGGCCTGGATGCCGGACTTCTCTGCAGCAATGGGGCATCCTGTCCGCTGAAAGAGGCCACGCATGTACTTCAAATGTTCTGTAAGGCATCCAGGCCTGGGAATAATGAAACTCCTTTAATTCTATTTTCTCTTTCAGTAACCCTTCCTAGTGGGACACTGGGCCTTCCCACCTCATCCTTTCTCTCTTTCTCTCTCTCTCTCTCTCTCTCTCTCTCTCTCTCTTTTGGTCAATTTGTATTGAATTCTGGGAGACTTCCTTGGATGGGTCTTTCAATGTATTTGTTTATGTTTTCTTTGTGTTTATTCTTGTGTTCAACATACTGATTTCTGTCTTTCAATTTTATAGATAGGTGCGGGGATGAGTTAACGCTCCAGAGGTGAGCGGCCCACACCTCTACGAAGGTGTCCAGCGAAGGCCTGTGCTCTGACCTGGGCTAGGGAGCTCCTGGAAGTTGAGCTCTGAGTCTTTGGACCCTTCTTGGGCCACACAGTGCCAGTGTGACCGATGGTCTGTGCTCTCCAAGGTGGCTCATGGGGAGCCCGTTTGGCTCGGTGGCTGGAATCTGAGGAGGCTAAGTCCTGCCTGCCTACTTGGTTGACCCCAATAAAAAACGTGAACAAGTGAGCTCCCCTGAGTGACAACGCATCACAGGTGTCATTACACTTCATCTTCTATACTAATAAAAGGTAGTATGCTAATTAGACCGGAGACCTTCCAGGAGACCTTGCAGATGTCCTTCTGGACAAAGCCATGGTGGCAGGGCCGAGGCAGAGGCAGTTAGGGGCAAGCAGGCTGTCTGGGGAGGGCAGTTGGGGGTAACCAGGCTGGCAGGGAAGGGAAGGCATTTGTTGGGGACCAGGCCTGCAGGGAAGGGCAATTGGAGAAACCAGGCCGGCAAGGGAGGGCAGCTGGGGGCAATCAGGCTGGCAGGGGAACAGTGAGGCATTGATCAGTCTCGCAGGGGAGTGGTTAGGGGGTGATCAGGTTGGCAGGCAGGCAAATGGTTGGGAGCCAGCCGCCCTGGATTGTGAGAGGGATATCCTACTGCTTGTCCGACTGCCGGTCAGATATCCCCGAGGGGTTCCAGATTGGAGAGAGGAGCAGGCCGGGCTGAGGGTCACCCCCCTGCATAAATTTTGTGCACCAGGCCACTAGTTGTTTGTACAATTATGCACATTTGAGTGACTCTCTGGTGGAGGACACCTGGAGGTGTGATCTGGTTTCTCTTGGAATTCACTCACGTGTCTTTTCTCTCCTGACTTTAATCTGTAGCCTCTCTCTGCATCCAGGAGTTTAACACCTTTCTGAGACCCGAGAATCCTCCCAGTGGATCACTGATACACAACACACATTTCTCTCTCCTCATATTCCATCATGGTCATTTTCTAAGCAGACATTGTTCACAGTCTTCTATTAGTATGGAGACATTTCATTTCTAGTCCTTTATTTCTTAGAACATTTTAAACTTATTTGAAGCTTCTTTCTGATTTTTAAAATGTACTTTTTTGTATTTTGTCTGCAAATACTTCCACTTGTTAAAGCTTACTGGTTCTCACCTAAGTGTGTCTAGCACTCAGTCATTTAGCAGTCAGCTACCTCTGCAGCACCTGTAGACTCCATGGTGCTGGTGCCCAGGCTGTGGGGACATTTCTAACGGTCCAGTTAATTTTACCGGTCAATTTACATCAGGACCCCATGAGTTTCTCTGGCTCATTAGATTTTAAATGCACAGAGAGAATAGGATTGGGGTTCCACTATTGTTTTATTCAAATCTTTCCCGGTGTTCCCTGCCCTTGGTTTCAGCAGGCATTTTTACTACATTTCCAGGTTAGTGGGTGGCACTTAAAGTTTCCTCCAATTTTTGCTTCATACGATTAATGAAAGTTGGGAAACAATATAAAATCTCATCACCTCTTTCCATGCTCAGTCATGCTTTAGTGCTTATTGTCCTGAAATAACTGCCATGAGCCACTCTCTTCTGGGCTCAGCTGTCTGAATCACAAGGACACTTACTTGTCTCAGGAGTCCAATATATTTTTTAAATAAAATTTTATCATTTACTTCAAATTTATAGATACAATCTGAATACCATCTTGTTTTAGTGTCAACTTTCATCTCTTTTTCTTACATGTAGAGAGCTTAAGGTTATACATACATGGGCATACTTTCTTTGTGTGTAGAATTTTAAGAGCTGAAGTTATCAATAGTGGATTGTTTTTATAGGGCCTACGCTTTTAATGGCATCTTGTCTACCTTAGTTTTTTCTAAGCCCAGGCCAAATCATATTTCTTATAAGAATTCTTATTAATAACGCAATTAGGAATATAAAGAGAACACTATTTACTAGCTTCTAAAGAATTTGTAGACCTAGTCCTTTCAGAATGTGAACAATTATAAATATCATTGGCATTCAGAAGTATGGAAGGGATGTGGCTACTATAAAAAAAAGGAAAATATTAAAGAAAAAATGAAGACACTGATAAAATGTCTAATAAATTCTTTAAGTCAGTTACCATGGAGATAATGGAATGGACAGAAAAGCCACAGATTTCCTGGGAAAGGGTTTTGAAAGTTCTCACACACCAGTATGAAGGTTGAAAAGGAAGTCGGACGTCTAAACACTGCAGAGACTCCAGGGAAAGGCACGGCTTCTGAGTTCTAATTGATGTGACCAGCAGTGTAAGCAAAACCTTAGAGATAAAGCTGCAGTGTCATGAAGAAGAAAACTGTAGATCAAAAGGGCGAGTGGGTGTTTTTGCCAAGATTTCAAGAGGCATCACTACTATGTAGCTTCATGTTGAGCATGGGGAACAGGAGTGCTTTGGAGTGTTTTTCAAGAAGTATACCACTTTTCCAGGTTCTTGTACCCTTTCATGGGTGATACTAGGTGTCTTTGGAACCTCTCAAGCATCTATATATATAAAAGCCTGATATGCAAAGTGTCCCCTTGGAGTTCGATCGACCGGAGTTCGACAGCTCACTCTGATGTGCATTGACCACCAGGGGGTTGTGTGAACCAAGGAAGGCCCGGCTGACAGCTGGCAGCCATAGCCAGGGAAGGGAGGCACCGGCTGGCAGGCAGCAGCCACTAGGGACCTTACCCATGCACGAATTTCATGCACTGGGCCTCTGATGTGAAAACAAAGGAGAAATATTCATAAGACTTGTCAATAACTTTTAAAAATTGACCTAATATGTTGTTCTACCTGAAAGAGCAGGTGTCAGT
Source organism: Nyctalus aviator (assembly GCA_036971965.1). Taxonomy (NCBI): domain Eukaryota; kingdom Metazoa; phylum Chordata; class Mammalia; order Chiroptera; family Vespertilionidae; genus Nyctalus; species Nyctalus aviator. The sequence goes on along the minus strand of CM072926.1, from coordinate 100,145,770 downwards.
GTCTAGTGTGTGTGTGTGTGTGTGTGTGTGTGTGCCTGTGGAAGGAAATAAAATTTGAAACCTCCCATCTTGCATAGTGTATGCAGTGCTATGCTTACCTATTGTAATGTGCCCAAGGGTTTTGCGAGGCAGGTCTTTGCTAATGGCTGTCCTGTGGAGTTGGGAGGGCTGTTAGGGACAAGGGAGATAACCGTGGAAAACAAACAAGGATGGTTTAGCCCGCAGCTGCATTTGTTCCATCACGGCTGCCTTTTTTACGGTAACAGACTTCAGTGCCTGTCTTCCTGTGTCTCTGCCATTTCCCAGGCTCCTTCAGGTGCCCCTTACGTGGTCCTCATTTGTTTGCTTGATGCATCTCCTTCTTCCTGTTTGTGCCGCCCTCACTGTATGCGCTGTGGGACACTGAGGCCCACTTTGTCGGTGATGTTGCTCCTGCATGCAGACCCCCTGGGTCCAGCCATTCTGCCTCTTGCAGCCAACTTCACCTGCTCTCTGGCAGACATTCTTTGGAATAAAATGGAATTAAAACGAATAAAAGACATCTACATGGACCACAGGCATCTACACATGTGATAAAATTGTGTATAACTGAATGCACACACACACATACAAACACACACACACACACACACACACACACAGAAGTGCATACTTTTATAAGTGTGTTGGTTACAGTGCATGCATCTTAAGGCTGATGGAGTGTGTCAGTGTAACTCTCCTGACTGGGATATTGTACCCTGGTTCCACACGGCATTGTTGTGGGAGAATACCAAATAAAGTGTTCACAGAATCTCTGTTATTTCTTCCACAAGCATGTGCGTCTACAATTATCTCAGAAGGAAAAGTGAAGAGAAGACGTGTTAGTGTGAATATAATTGAGATCTGGGTTCCGCTTGTCTTCCCCTGAGGGAGTAATCTCGGACTAACCACGGGTAACCATGCTGCCCTCACAGCTCCCCGGTTGTGCGTAAAGCAAATTAAATGCTACACGCATTAGGGTCCTTCCACTACATTTGCTGTCAATGCTGAACTATTTTCACTCGTTTACTCTGTCCGCTAATAATAAATCCTTACTAAGACCTGCTATGCACCACTACCGTGGAGGCCCCGGAGTGGCGGGCATGCGTTTTCCTGGATCTGGTTTTCCTGGCTGGTTTTCCGCTCACATATGCGGGCTGCTTCATGCTATCTCCTCATTTTGTGTTCCGATACGTCCAAGTGGACTCCAATGGCTTTAGACAGAACCCGTGTCTTCATGTAGAGAAAGGTCAAGTTTAAAAACAAACAGCAAACCCCACCAAGATTCCAGGAAGCAGAGAAGCACAAGAGCTGCTGTGGGAGGGGCCAGTGTCCAGGACCTAAGGAGACTCTTTCCTTTGCAAAGGCCCGTGGTCAGCAAAGCGCTCACCTCCTCACAGGGACGGAGGGCATCAGGCAGAGCTGCTGGGATAAGCCATCACTGACAAGAGAGGAAATCTCACTAATGTCTTTTTGCTCTTAAATTCATTTTTAAAAATATTTATTTTTATTTTTAAAAAAATATTTTTATTGATTTCAGAAAGGAAGGGAAAGGGAGGGAGAGCTAGAAACATCAATGATGAGAGAGAATCATGGATTGGCCACCTCCTGCACGCCCCACACTGGGGAGCGGAACCCACAACCCAGGCCTGGGCCCTTGACGGGGAATCGAACTCAGGACCTTTCAGTCCGCAGGCCAACACGCTATCCACTGAGCCAAACCAGACAGGACTAAAAATATATATTTTTATTGATTTCTGAGAGGAGGGGAGAGGGAGAGAGAGATGGAAACACCAACGATGAGAGGGAATCATGGATTGGATGCCTCCTGCATGCCCCACAGTGGGGATCAAGCCTGCAACCCGGGCCTGTGCCCTGACCGGGACTCAAATCCTGACCTGCTGGTTCATAGATTGACACTCGACCTCTGAGCCACACCAGCCACGCCTCTTTAATTCACTTTTCATTGGAGCTGACAGACGGTGTTATATTAGTTTCCGGTGAACAACATAGTGACTCCGCATGTTTACGTCTCACAGAGTGATCGCCATCAGCCAGCGGACACCTGTCACCTGCTGTTACCACGGTGCTCCTGGCTGGCCCCGCCTCCTCACGACAGTTCATAGCCGACCTTGGGCTTCTCACCCCCTTGTCTGCTCATCCTCTCAGCCACCTCCGCTCTGGGGCCATGCGCTTGCTCTCGGGATGTTGAGTTTGGTTCCGTTTCTTTTGGTTGCTTTTGTTAAGATTCCACATATAAGACGGATGGTATGTCTTTCTCCGTCTGACTTATTTCACTTAACCAAGACTCATGGTGAGCAAAAACGGGGATATCTGTGCATCTGACGAGGCCCAGGGCACCCATAGCAGGCCTGACGAGCACAGTGACCGACCGTCAGCACCGAGGGTGCTGATCTCAGACTCGCAGCTGGGCAGGTGCTGGTGCGCTCTGTCCGTTGTTCTTGCGCATCGAGGATAACATGCCTTGGAAAGGTCAGTATTGTTTTCTGGATCCTTCAAGCCATACCCGCAGGCTGCAGAGGGCAAGCCCACCAGAGTCCAGCCACAGAAGCCCTCGTGCTGCCTGCGTGCCCGCATGCCGTCTCGTGGGCTGGGAATGCCCAGTATGAGCTGACAGCGCCACCAACGGGAAAGCAGTGCCTACCGCTCCACCGGCCTCTTATCCACCCCAGGTTTCCCGCTTTGCTTTCTCCCACCTCCTTAATCTACCACCTGTGGAGCTCATGTGCCTTCCTTACGTTTTCGCTGTTGATTCTAAGTGCCCGAAAGAAACTGCAAATCTTCCACCACTGTAGCATTCTCTCACAAACTTGGCTCAAATAAACTCTTATAAAACTTTTTTGTAGGTTAGGATGCTATTCTGTGGACTCTCATTAAACTATTATTTTTTTCCTTTTATAAAAACGTACTGAATTTATTGGAGTGACACTGGTTAATAAAATTATAGAAGCTGCAGGTGTACAATTCTATAATACATCATTTGTATATTGTGTTATGCGTTCACCACCCACTTACTAAATTCTCAACGTTCTTAAGTTATAGACTCTATTCCTAGCCTCAAGTACTGGTCCACTCATTACTTCATCCCTGGATAGAGGCTACCCTATTTTAAACTGGAGTCGGATGATGGGAGATAGGATTGATTCTATTTTTATTTCAGGAGTATGCATGGGGGAATACAAAGGAAGAAAAATGTCAGAAGAGTTTCTCTCTAATTGAACACTTTCCTTATTTTCCCAATCCCACACAGGAAATGGGCTGGGGTTTGTGTTGTGTGTGTTTTCCCAGCCTCTGCCTGGAGAGCATTTTTCCCAGGATGAGGAAAGCTGATCTTGGAGACACAGCAACGGCATCAGTAACTGCGATCACTGGCCCGTCCACGGGTGTTGGATAAGGACCCCCTGCCCGCCCCCGGGGCCGGCCCCGTCAGGCAGTGGAGCCCACACCCTGGCCCTGAGAGCACTCACCTGGGAAGCTGCTGACTGTGCTACTGAGAGCTTCCCCTGGGGCCTCCCCTCAGATCCCCACCCTAAACACTTAGGACTGGGGAGGCCGAGGTCCTCCCTCCTGGGAACCCTCCTCCCCCCCTGCCCTTCCCTCTCCTCACCCTCCCCACCGCCTGGTGCGTTAGCTCCTCACTCCCACGCTCCAGGGCCCTTCCGGTACCTCTGTACCTTGTTTCCCGAGCCCATTCCTCCTAGGAATTACTTCTACTTCTGAGATTTACCCAGAAACACTCTCTTACGAACGAGTGGGGTTGTATGGGGGCAGAGACGACATTTGGTGGCGCCTCTTGCTTCATCGTTAGAATGTCTGTGGTTACGCCAGAGGACTGTAGGTGTGAGATGAGTTGACTTGCCAACTTTCCTGCCTTCACCTCTCCCTTCTGCCTCCGGAGACTGTGGACTCCTTGTTCATGCTTCACCCACACGTGTGTCATGGCAGGATCTGAGCTGCCGCCTCTGACTGGCACGGCCCCTGCTGGTCCAGCCCTAGACTCTCCCCTCTGCTCTCACTTGGTTCAGTTTGCAGCTTCTGCGTGGACCTGCTTCCTTCTTTTCTATCCTGGACTCCGTGTTGGCGGATGCTGTTTTTGTTAACAATTCCATCAACATCCTTTTCCTTTGTCTTTCAACAGGAATTCCCTCTAGACCAGCGCCGCTGCGGGAATCTCTGATCCGGGGGAGGAAACATGGGCAGCGAGGAACCAGCAATTCAGACCTTAGTCTCTGGGGCTTCTCCAGCAGACTTTTGCCTTTGCTTGTTCACTATGAAAACTGGGATTCCCCTCCCGTCTGCCCAATGGGATCCGGTCCATGCTGTGGGTCTCAGGGCTCCTGTTCTGGGTGCACAGGTCTGGGCAGGCCCCATATTTTGCAAGGACAGATCTGGAAGCTGCGTTGGGAAACAAGTGGCAGGAAATAGTTCAGCTTCGTTTTCCGAAAGGCCACTCTGTAACCTGTGGCTCTCCTAGCTCCGTGGTAGGCACACTGCGGCTCGTGAGCCACATGCGGCTCTTTGGCCCCTTGAGTGTGGCTCTTCCACAAAATACCACGGCCTGGGCGAGTCTATTTTAAAGAAGTGGCTTTAGAAGCTAAGTTTAAGTTTAAAAAAATGTGGCTCTCCAAAGAAATTTCAATCGTTGACCTGTTGATATTTGGCTCTGTGGACTGATGAGTTTGCTGACCACTGGGCTAGCCCATCACCAAACTCCTGACTGCCTGCTCAACTTGGCTTTGAAGAACCAGCTGCTGAAAGCCGTGAGTCAGCAGCTGACCATGATGAATGAGGGGCTCACCGGAGCCAGAGGAAACAGGAGCTTTTCAGTCATGGAAGGTGGGCGACTAGAAAGGGGGACAGGGTGGTGACTGCTGCTGAGGGTATGAACACAGACAGCAGCCATTATGCGCGCTTATTTGAATTCTATTTGCGGCCCTCTTCTTAGTACAGATGCACTTTGTAAAGTTTTTATTTCGTGGAACACCACCAGCAATACACCAGGCCCAGCGCTGATGGGGGTCAGCTCTGCCCCCGTGTGAGCTGGGAGCATGTGGGTGGGGGTGAGGTGCAAGCTCCCAGCACCGCTGGCGGAGTCAGGGCCTCTTTCCAGAGCGTGGCGCTGCCTGGGGGGGTGACTGGCTTTCTGGGTTCCCAGCCCTCTTTCTAGGCTCCTCTTTCCAGTGCTCCTCGTGTGGCGCGTGCTGACTCAGACGGAACATTCTGCAGCCTGCTCCTTTCCAAGCGCTACTTACGCACCTGTCACTCACGGCTCTTTCTGCTCCGGGCTGATTTATTCCATTTGCCAACGTCCCCTGGTTCCTAGTCTAGTTAATGGCCTGTTCATCTGTACATAAACATTTACACAAGATGGAAAAGATGAAGTAATTTAAACTTGGTCCCTTATTTCCACCCGCCCCCCCCCCCACCCCGTGAATTGGGGGTCACTGCTCCCCTTCAGTGAAAGGTCGGTTATTCAGTGGTTTACGCTCCGCCTTTTATCGCTCCCGGGCGCGTTAATACCTGTGATGAACTGGGTTTTCAGGCCCCCATCTGCAGTTAATCACACGTTCCTGCCCTTGCCCCGCCTGGCCAGTGTACCCCGCCCTCTCTCCCCACCTGGCAGCGGAGGCCTCACAGGCGGGCCTACGTCCTCGCTCACAGCCTCCGCGTGGCACTTAAATAACATTTAGAAAGTCACATTTCTTTTGAAGTGGTCGCAGGAAGCACATGCTTAGTGTACACCACAGACAGGGCCAGGCGCGGGCTGGGAGCGGGTGATTTACAGACAGCGGCCACCGAGCTGGCCGGGAGGACTGAAGGCTCCATTGGGCCGTGGCCCCGCGTTCCCGGTGGACACGCCGGATGGAAAGAGCCAACGTCTCTCCACTCCACGCGGCCTGTTCTGTCTTTTCCAACAGCTCAGCGGACTTGTGAAAGGTCCTTGTGTTAGCCTAAGCTCTTCACCTTCTCAGTCCTTTGAGCACGGGAATAACACCTTAAGGATTAACCGTACTCTGGGTAAAAGGGAAAACGGACTCATTCCACGTTGCCCCCTCCTAAGGAAGAGGGTAATTCAAACCAATTCTTCCATTTCTCTGAGTCCTCCATAAACCTGTCACAAGGGATTTAATTTAAGGAAGAAAAATGGCGCTAAAGCAGAGCAGTGAAACATGTGGTCATGTCTAGCCACTATATTTTTTGGCAAAACTTGATCTAACCCAGGAATTTACAGCTCTTCCAAAACTGAGTGTTTTTGTTGGTGAGGGTAAGTAGGAGGAAGGCATAAACAAGCATGTGGGATTTTAATTGATTGAGAACTGGGACGTGAGAAATAGCCTCTATTTTTTTTTTTTTTTTCAAGTATGAAGGATACTGGGCTATGATTAAAAATTATGAAGGGATTCTGTGGAATTCATACATTTAACCAAAGAAATCTCACAAGTAAGTTATTCTTTCTTGACCCATTTAATGGGTCGAGAGAATGACCACTATTGCTCTCGGGAGTGTTAGGCACATGGTATGGAAAAGGACACATGACAACTGAAATCGATGTCCTGATACATGATCAAAGGAAACCTTCATTGTCTTTCCTGATTCACTTTAAAACCCCAGAAATCAGTGCGCACCTACTATGTTTTAGATCTTAGTTGCCCTTAAGTCAAGAATGACATCTCACTGAACCACTAAGTGTGTTGGCTGATGATGGGTAGCTACTCAGAGCTTATGAGTAGTCTGCTACAGTTGGTCAAATATTGAGTGCGCTCACCCCTGGTGCCTCGGCAGGGCCAGACCCAGTGAGTTCTGGGGTCCCAGGCGGCCAGAGGGCTGGACGTCCCTGACTCCTGTTTTATGAGTCAACAGACCCGAGGCCATGCTCTTGAGACAGCTTGAGGCTGACCAGAACCTGATGTCTAGGGTTTAATGACCCAGAAAGGGCGTGGACGGGCAGAGAGGAGAAAGGGTCACGTTTAAACAGCGGCTTCTCAGTGCCGTCACCCTGTTTATTCATCCTCTTTCCCGATGAGGTCAAATGCAGCCTCAGAATCCTGTCCACCCAGGGCTTCAGGCAGCAACTGTCAACAGTCAGACTTGGGCATCAGAGCCAAGACCAGTCCCTGCCCTGGCAATAGTGGGACTGCAGGGCCACGGAGCCGCAGCTGGCTCTTATTCTGATTTCCTCTTCTCCTTCCCCATGGAGATGCCCCTAGCCCAGCGATTGGCAAACTCATTAATCAACAAGGCCAATATCAACAGAACAACAATTGAAATTTCTTTTGAGAGCCAAACTTCTTAAATTTAGACTTCTTCTAACACCACTTCTTCAAAATAGACTCGCCCGGGCTGTGGTATTTTGTGGAAGAGCCACACTCAAGGGGCCAAAGAGCTGCATGTGGCTTGCGGGCTGCAGTTTGCTGACCACAGCCCTAGCCACTTCCCTCACTGATAGATGACACCATCTTGGACAGACAATGCACCTGTCCCTCCGACAGTGAGAATATAGAAATCGCTCTGCCAGCCCCTTCCAGCTTCCTCCTATCTGCTTCCTCCCTGTGTGCTCTCTAAGCCATTCTCTATGCTCAGGCTTCCTCATGATTACTTTTGTTGTCGATAATCCTCACCTGAGGATATTTTCCCCCCATTGATTTTTAGAGAGAGTGGAAGGGAGGGGGAGAGACAGACAGAGAGAAACATCGATCTGAGAGAGACACATCCATTAGTTGCCTTCTGCATGTGCCGGACACCAGGGATTGAGCCTGCAGCTGAGGTACATGCCCTTAACTGGAATTGAACCTGAAGGGTCCCCAAGTTAGTAAGTTCCGTCACACGGGTTACTCTTCACTGGGTCCTGGGACCGGCTCTCTCGTGGCATTGACTGCAGGTTCTGAGATTCCAGGGGTACTGGTTAATAACACGGCTTTTGTAATCAAAGAAAACATGATAACTTCAAGAGAAACACCAGAAGTGCTTTATTCAAAGTGATGTCCATCGCTAGCTACGCATTCCCCATCTCCCGGGTAATTGTGGGTGCGGCCCAGGAGAACTGCTGGCTCTGAGGCGAACATGCAGAGACCCAATGGTGAATCGCGTTCGGTCTGTTGTTTATGCTGCAGCTTAATGACGAGCCCCTCACCCACCGAATCCACAGCTGTGGCATCAACGAAGATACACCCTGTCTAGTGCTCCCACCCTGCCCAGTGCTCCCACCCTTGCCCAGTGCTCCCACCACCTTTAAAGGTGCCTGTCCTTGCTGAAACCAGTTTGGCTCAGTGGATAGAGTGTCGGCCTGCGGACTGAAAGGTCCCGGGTTCGATTCCGGTCAAGGGCATGGACCTTGGTTGTGGGCACATCCCCAGTGGGGGGTGCAGGAGGCATATGATCGATGTTTCTCTCTCATCGATGTTTCTAACTCTCTATCCCTCTCTCTTCCTCTCTGTAAAAATAAATAAATAAATAAACAAATAAAGGCGCCTATCCTTTGCCAGGGCCTCTCTTCCTCCGGCAGAGGCGGGGAGTGCGAATGGTGCCCGCGAGGCTTCCCCCGAGGGGCCGGTGTGGTCCGGATCCGGGGTTCATTGCCTCCCCTGCACCCTATGCCTGGGAGCATGTCAGCTGTCTCGCCCATGGCCCTCTGTCTCCCAGGGAGTACCCTGTGGCCGACGTGAAGGTACACTCCCGCCGAACCTTGAGCTTGACTGCCTCCGAGACGACCTTCCTGTTCTGGGGCCAGGGCGGTGCTCAGGTGAGCCACTCCACTCACGCCTTTCAGATTTGGCATCATCTGTGGCCCTGGGGTGAGGTAGTGGGGGAGGGGGAGGAGGGAGGAGGTTTCCTCTCCCCTAGAGATGACTCCTGTTGTTTTAAATTACAGTTCACATTCCACATGATGCTGTATTAGTTTGGGGGGTAAGAAAGGATGATCACCTTGGATGCAGCTTCCGTGTCTGATCTTCCCTGTGTCTCTGCAAACCCTTCCCAGGGTCTGCTGGGTCCAGGGGGCTTGGTGCTGGGGAAGCTAGAGTGCCGTGTTTGATTTTCTGCTGGGAGGTTAAGGAAAAAACAACACCTTTTGGGGACATGCTAGTCTTTCATTTTAAGGCTGAATCCGAATGGCTGCGGGTTTTAGGTGTCGTTACATTGGTGGAGCAGGAATCACAAATCCTTGCGGCGAATGGAGTGGAGATCTTGCTGCTCAGTGTCCCAGAATTCCCTCTCCTGTTACGCTGAGAGCTTTCTGAACTCGCGTTTAAGGGATTTCTTTGACTCCTGCTGCTCACTCAGGGCTGACGGGGATCTCTGTAGTTCCCAGCGGTGTAATGCCGGGAGCTAATTCCAGCAGTCAGAAACGCAAAAGTTCACCCAAAGGTTGGTGGGCCTTGAGCCTTCAGCAAGGCTGGAGAATCACATGTTACTGCCTGTTGGAAACAGCTGAGGGCATTTCCCCAAACCTGAAAAGGATGCTTAGATGATTGCTTGCTGCCAGACAGCTGAAGGCATTTCAATCTACATATTACTGCCTCCTGCTGGCCAAACAGCTGAATAGCTGTAGGCAGTTCCCCCAATCTAACAATGGCTCTGTATACTAAACCTTGGCCTTTGATGTGTGTATCTACCTTGCCTTAGGACAATTTGTGTTAATAAAAAGCTCTGGGTCCAGAGAGACAGGAGGACTTGGTTTCTTTAGCTAAATCTGCTCTGGCTCTCCAAAATGCCTTCCAAAATTATGTGGACCCAATTGTCCACTTCTTCACATGTTTTGAAGTGCTGCTCAGAAAGTGTGTGTGCCATTGATTGGAAGGAGCATGCCATTGATTGAGCAAGTGGTCATCTGAAGGAGCAAGGTCTGGTGAATACCGCGGGTGGGTTAATACTTCCCAGGCAATATCTTTTAACGTGTCTTCAACTGGTTTTGTAGTGTGTGATCGTGTATCATCATAAAGCAAAATTACTTTGCCATGTCTTCTGGCCCGTTCTGGTCGTTTCATGATCAAAGCGTAGTTCACATTGATTATTTGTTATCAGTAGCGATCAGAATTAACAGTTTCACCTGGTGCTAGAAGCTCATAATATACCACACCTTCCTGACCCCACCAAATGCAGAGCAGTGTCTTCTTTCCGAAGTAATTTGGCCTTGCAGTTGATGTTGATGGTTGACCTGAATCATGATTTTGTACATTTGGGATTCTCAAAATAAATCCACTTTTCATCGCTATCTACAATTCGATTCAAAAAAGACTTTCTTCCGTGCCATTGAAGCAACATTTTACTGATGGCTTTTCGGTTTTCCATTTGTCTTTCGTTCAGTTGATGTGGCACCCATTTTCCTTCCTTTAAAATCTTTCCCATTGCTTGTAAACAATCGGAAATTGTTTGCTGAACAACGTTTAATCTTTCTGCAAGTTGTTTTTGAGTTTGACACGCATCTTCACTCAATGTTTGTAATTGTTGGTCTTCAAACTTTTTTGATTCACCTGGACATTCTTTGTCTTTCACGTGGAAATCAGCACTTTTAAAATGTTTAAACCAGTGTTCACAAATATCTTGAAATGGAGCATGTTCATCATAAGCTTCCCAAAGTATACAATAACTTTTTCTTCAAAATTAAGTAATGAATTGAAACTTCCCGCAAATGCTCTCTCTCTCTCTTTTTCCCCCCACCAAATTCGACATTTTTAAGCATAAAAATATCTATGATGTCAGCACCTTCAGAAAATTTGACATATGAAGTTTTGAAGCTTGCTGTCAATGCAACCAAATAGCATACTTATCAAATCGCATATGTATCAACATGTGTGTAACTCCATCTATTTAAAAAAATCCGCATTATTAACTGGTGCACCTGGTAACCACAAAGGCTGGTCTGAAATGAAAACTCGAACTGAAAGCAGTGATGGTGGGTAGTCAGTCCTCGGCTGGTATCTTCCCTGACAAAGGTCAGTCTTTGCCTTCACTGAGCCTGTTGTCCTTTTGCCTCTATGATAACATGTCCTTGGAATGCCAAAGTCATTTTCCTTTCCCCCCAACCTCTCAAACCACAGGCACCGCTCTGCCCAGACCACCAACGCCCTCCTTGTCATTAAGTTAAATGTTGACGTTAACTAAGTAAAGGAAGTGTGTGTCTACCATTTTACCTTTTATCCAAGCCCAGAGGTTTCGTCCCCTTGCTCTCCCCCACCTCCTAATCTATCACCGTTGGAGTTCATGTAACCCGCTGCGTTTCCTCCTCCGGCTGTGATGTGTAAAACAAGGTGAAAAGCTGCTATTCTCTGGAGCACCATCCCAGTCTGTTGAGATTTCGCTTCCCAGCAGTGTCTACCGTTGGCTCAAGTAAACTCACAATTCTTTACAGGTTTGACTGCTTCTTACGTGAACAGCATCACATGGCTAAGATGAAAGAATATGATAAACATTTATCAACTCAGTCTAATGTTCCATATCCATTTCCTATTTTCCGGTTCACCTTTAGACAAGAACCTACAAAGCACTCAAAACTTTGAGTGTCACAGCATTTCCCCCCACCTTAGTCTGAACAGCCTTCCCATTAAAAAAGTTCCAGAAATGTAACGTATCGTACACTAACGTTGATGGCTTTTGTTCCTAACCTAAAGGATACAATCTGGAATTCATCTGAAACTGAAACAGACAGCAAAACCCTGGTTCAGTTGACGCAAACTAGAGTAGACATTTTAATCAAGAGTGGAAAAGGAAGAAGTATGAACTAAATTTCAGGAGTTTTCATATCTATTATTTTTTTTCTTATTTGGATCTGACAAAGGAAGTCGATGGTTAAAATCAAATCTAGGAGTTTTAGGAGAAGAGACCTGTCCAATGACTCCCACCAGCCAGAGGGAGGCAGTGACAGAGCCAACGTGACTGGTGGGAAGGTGAGCTAATAGCTAAAACCCAATCAAACGAGAGCTGATTTTCTTCCTCACGTTAAGGCTATTGGCTTCCTTGGCCCAGCTGGGGTGGCTCAGTGGTTGAGCGTTGACTATGAACCAGCAGGTCACAGTTGGGTTCCTGCTTGGGGCACGTGCCTGCATTGCAGGCTTGTTCCCCAGTGTGGGGTGTTGCAGGAGGCAGAGGATCAATGATTCTTCATCATTGATGTTTCCATCTCTCTCTCCTTTCCTCTCTGAAATCAATAACACTATATTTAAAAGGAGTATTGGCTTTATTTCAAACTAGTTTTGGGGAGGGGTCGGGGTGGGAGGAGGCAGAAAGGCCACAGGGGGCATCAGTGTGACAGGAAAACAAGTGTCGGCTTCACTGACTATTGGTCCCTTTGGGGCCCAAAGAGAGACCTGCAGGCCCTGTTAGAGCTGGTGGGTCATCCTGAAACCAGCTCAGTGTCAGGGTTTCCCTAGAGCTGTGGTCAGCAAACTGCGGCTCTTTGGCCCCTTGAGTGTGGCTCTTCCACAAAATACCACGGCCTGGGCGAGTCTGTTTTGAAGAAGTGGCGTTAGAAGAAGTTTAAGTTTAAAAAATGTGGCTCTCCAAAGAAATGTCAATCGTTGTCCTGTTGATATTTGGCTCTGTTGACTAATGAGTTTTCTGACCACTGCCCTAGAGCGTGAGGCGCTAAGGACAGGGACTGTGCTGTCACAGGAAGTGAGGATGACCCTGGAGAATGTGCGCCTGGGGACAGGAAGTCTACGGGGACGTCTAGCTCCTCCTTTCCCGGGCCGCTCTTCAGACTGGCATTTACCCCCACTCCCTCCAAGGACCAATGCCCTGAATCTAGAAGACATGCGCTAACCAGAGGGGAGGCAGTTAGGCTGTCTTGCGACGTGTGAATCCCAGAGGACAATGGTTTCCCAATGAGTGAAAATATGAATGTTTCAGAAATAATTTTAATAGGATGGAGGTGTAGGTCTGTGCAGTGAGAATTAATAGATCTGGATCCACCAGTCACGTCTCTCCTTTATGATAAAACACCTCATTTTGGGACACTCCTGAGAGCCAGCCTAGCCGAACTCTCAGGGATGGAATCAGACTACAGGTTTTCCTGATACAAAACACACCCTGCGCCTGCGGATCGGGAAGTGAGATTCCCACACAGCCTTCATGTTTATTTGAGAGGCACGGATCTTGGCTGTTTTCTTCTGGAAGGGCCACCAAAGGCAGAGAGGAAGCAGAGGATCAGCCCCAGGAAAAAGGAGAGATGCTAGACCAAGTGCATTTAGTAATATCCAGGCTGTCTTCCCTTGCTCTCTCTGCTGCTAGGCAACCAGCTCCTATCTTCAACTTCCTTTCAGCAAAGGGTCAGCTAACCCTCCCTTCGGCGTTCGCTGTAGAGGCTACTTTCCCTTTAACAAGGAAGCCCCCAAAGCCAGAGCTTCTGGCTTTGAAATGGAAGCGGTGAGTCTGGAGGCTGCACGCTGTCACTTCGAAGAGGAAGGGTACACCCCCGCGGACACCTGGCGCTCCTCCAGTCCATCACCTGGTGGCCACCCCTTTCACCGGGACCACCCTGACCCTACGTGCCCGCTGCCTGCAGAGGGACCCCTGAAGGCACATGGGCATTTCTCTAATTATTGTCAGCTGAACTCAGGGCGACAGGCAGAGCCAGGCCCTGGGAACAGGCTTTGCCAAGAAGGAAAGAGTGTTATCAGGTTGGTCTTCATTTCGGCCCAGGTGTCACTGAGCTATGTAAGTCCAGACAAGCACCAGGAATGCTGGGGCCTACTAAAGAATGTAAATAAGCTCCTTTGATCCTAAGTTTTGGTGGTACTTCCTGGTATTTAGCGATATATAAATAAATGCCCAATGTGGGCTTGGGGTCCCTGCCTCTCCATCAGAGGCAGCAGCAGTTCCACCCAGCTTCCAGCTTTATAAATCTATTTCTGCGTCTTTCTTTTTTTCTTTCTTTCTTTCTTTCTTTCTTTCTTTCTTTCTTTCTTTCTTTCTTTCTTTTTCTTCCTTCCTTCCTTCCTTCCTCCCTCCCTTCCTTCCTTCCTCTTTCTTTCTTTCTTTCTTTCTTTCTTTCTTTCTTTCTTTCTTTCTTTCTTTCTTTCTTTCTTTCTTTCTTTCTTTCTTTCTTTCTCTTTCTTTCTTTCTTTCCTTCCTTTTCTTCCTTCCTTTTCTTCCTTCCCTCCCTTCCCTCCCCCCTCCCCCCCCCCCTCCCCCCCTCTCTTTCTTCCTTCCTTCCTTCCTTCCTTCCTTCCTTCCTTCCTTCCTTTCTTTCTTTCTTTCTTTCTTTCTTTCTTTCTTTCTTTCTTTCTCTTTCTTCCTTCCTTCCTTCCTTCCTTCCTTCCTTCCTTCCTTCCTTCCTTCCTTCCTTCCTTCCTTCCTTCCTTCCTCCTTCCCTTCCTTTCTTCTTCTTCTTCTTCTTCTTCTTCTTCTTCTTCTTCTTCTTCTTCTTCTTCTTCTCTCTCTCTCTCTCTCTCTTTCTTTCTTTCTTTCTTTCTTTCTTTCTTTCTTTCTTTCTTTCTTTCTTTCTTTCTTTCTTTCTTTCTTTTATTCTAACCCCCAGCTCCTCCACTCAGAAACCAACCCCTTTCTTTTTTTGTGCTGGACACGGAAGAGAGAGAAACACCCCACAGTTAGCATCCTGGGGCTGGCGTGCAGTTGATTTCTCCACTGGGAAGAAGACTTCATGTATAAGATGCCCCCCACTTTTCCAACCCAAACTTAAGAAATCAAAGTTTAGACAGAATAGAACATATTTTTATTTACTAATTACTGCAGGTAATGTTTACATACCAGGGCGATGATATCGCTTTCTTCAACCTCTATTGCATCACTGCTCTCTTCTTTATCATTGTCAGTTCCAGACATTTCCATTTCTACAACTTCTATTGTGTCACTGCTGACTTCTGAGTCACTGTCTATATATGTGAGGTCATAAACTGGTGGCATTTTCTGAGCTAACTTTGTTCATGTTCTCATGTCCAACCCTTCTCTCCTCACGAAATGGAAGCAGCATTTTGCCTTTCCTGTAAAATCAACCACGTCCATTTCTCTTGCAAACATTCTTCCCTGACATTGAATAAACAAGGTTGACACAGAAGCCCCTCTGACGCTGCTCCTCTGCTCCAAGTCTGCCCATTTTGCTGGTTCTCCTCTGAAGGCCTTCTTCTTTCTGGCATCTTAAGGAGCTGTTCCTCCTGTTTTCTCCACTGTCCGATCAGCGGGAGGAGGTCCATGTGTCAGCTCTGTTTCCATGCTCTTCTGCACAGCTGATTACATTCAGTTTGAATTTTGCAGAGGAAGACAATCACTTACCTGTATTTATCTTTTCACTTTTTGACATCTTTCTGGGCTCAGAACGCTCTGGTCTCTGTTGCATCTGTGCACTCTCCACCTCCACCTCCAATTACAGCATCAGCTGCCGTCAGTAACAGTAAGGCTCGTGACTGGAGGAAGCCTGTTTGACAAGGTGTGGGCATCATGGCTCCCTCCTTGGCTAATTTCCATGTATAACCCCTCAGTTTTCAGTTTAATGATTTTAGAAAAAAAATAGCATCTTATACATGGAAAAATACGGTATGGTGGTTTTCATATTGAAGTCGGTGTTTTCCGTTCAAGCTGACTGAGATGAATGGAATTTAGGAGGAAATGGGATATCTGGATACAAACCCGAAAACCAAGAGGTCCGAGCTCTGTTAGAATAAACGACTAATGAAGACTATGAGTCCCAGGAGGACCTCAGTTGTTTTCATCAGTGAAATTGAAAGTGGGGTTTCAGGAGCACCAAGTTACTTTAGTTTTCCTCAAGATGCAGGTGGCACGTTCCGAGTTTTAAGGAAGGTAGCTCACACTGGGTGCCAACATGGTGCCTGGCACACAGGTGCATCCCTCAAGAGCAGTGAGCGGCCTTTGTGATGGTGTGTGGGATGAGAATGTCTAAAGCATGTCATTCCAGCAGTGGCCACAAGGTGGGAGTATTTCCCTTCATAGGTCCTACTTAAATTTCCCCGTTTTTTTTTTTCTTTCTTTTATGCCTGCACCATGGAAGGAACTGAGTATTTTGCCTTAGCTACTTCCTTGTAGAACAATGGAGAAGTGATTTTTTTTTTTTAAACCTCAAACAAGAGCCAACGGACACCAGTTCTTAATGCCGCTTTAAAGGTTACATATCTTGGCAAATTTATTGTCTGTGTTTTTTTTTGTTTCTGAAAAATTCTGAGGCAGGTTGGACCCCTGTCTCTGTGGGCACGTCCTCTAACTGACAGATTTCCCTCCAGGCTTCACACTCCTCAATGAGGCTGAAAGGGAGAAACATTAGTTTAACGTGTGCTTCGCTCGGCTGGTGAAATAATGGGCATGATTGGAATAGTCTATCACACAATCCAAGACTTCAGTATACCTATTTATTTATTTATTTAAATATATATTTCATTGATTTTTTACAGAGAGGAAGGGAGAGAGATAGAGAGCTAGAAACGCCGATGAGAGAGAAACATCGACCAGCTGCCTCTTGCACACCCCTTACTGGGGATGTGCCCGCAACCAAGGTATATGCCCCTGACCTGAATCGAACCTGGGACCTTTCAGTCCGCAGACCGACGCTCTACCACTGAGCCAAACCGGTTTTGGCTTCAGTATACCTTTTTAAATAATTCTATTTTTTTGGGTAAAATAAATGGGAACTAACGATCAATTACAGTCTTAGCTTAAAAACTCGTGGGGGAGGAGTGCTGCTTAAGATGGAAGGGAATCTACGCCGGAGCCTGAACCCCATGTGTGTGTTGGACACAGTTGTTCAAAGACGGCAAACATGGAGTGGAGCTGGGACTCGTGTGTTCATCGCTGCGTTATTTATTTTTATTTTTGTTACTCCTCAACCGAGGGTATTTTTCTATTTATTTTGAGAGAGAGTGAGAGAAAGGGCAGGGGAGAGACAGAGACATCAGTGTGAGAGAGAGACACATCCACTGGTTGTTTCAAGCACGAGCCTGCAGCCAAGGGAAGTGCCCTTGATGGAATCGAACCTGGAACTCTTCAGTCTGCAGGCTGACGCTCTACCCACTGAGCCAAACCGGCTAGAGCTCGTTACTGCATTCTTTAAATCGGTGGATTCCTTTGCGTGGGCAGGAGCCCCTAGGGTTTGGGGGAAACGTGTGCCAGTGAAACATGTCTCCTGCATACATGATACATGCCCTTACTGGGAAGGGGATGTCACCGTCAGTGAGAATGAGCTCACCCCTGCCTCCGGTGGGAGGCTATGGGTGTACGTTGGTCTGTGCTGGAACAATGCAGGGTTTATAGTGAAGGTTACTCCTGGACAACATTAAAGCTAAGGGCTTTCCTCCAAGCAGAGATACGCACACGAAGGAGCTCTAGGCTGGCATCCGCTGTGCTGTGGAGAAAAGAGAAACTCTGCTTGGGTCGCTTTCCTCCTATTCCTAACACCTCACTGACTCTGCAATCCCGCAGACCTGGCCCCACCTCCCACCTCTCACCTCGGTCACCAACCTCCATGGCAGCCACTGCCCTCCGCCGCCCATACTGGGCACGGCCTGTCTCTGCCTGTTCCATCCGTGAGCTGATGCACCTTTGCAGTCAATGTCACGTGTTGTTTGACTCCATGACTTCCGTGTCAGCCACTCTGCCGCAGCCGGCTGAGCCCTCCACTCCTGAGCATGAACTCCTCGGGCTGTCTGAGCCCAGGGCTCAGTGGGAAGGCGCTGAGAGGGGATGGACAGGCCTGGCTGCGAGACAGAGTCTCGGTTTGACGGTGCGATGCCAGCTTCCCTCTCGCTGCCCACAGAGACAGCACCGCCCGCTCCGCATCAGAAATCACCGGCTTTGGTTGGGTTTTCTGACCTATTAGAACATGCTGAGTCGGGAGAGTTTGCCAAACGAGTGTGCCAGCCTGGCCTCCAAGAGCTTGGTGAGGACAGGAACCCAGCACGACTCCACCAGTTCAAGCAGCGTTCCAGGCACGTGACCAGACTCTGCTCACCGGCTTCCTAACCTGCTTCTTCTAAGAATGAGTGTCTGTCTGTCACCCTAAGACAGAAGGGCCCATGGAGTGGGTTGGACGAGATGTGGGACTAGTCATGTGACCTGTGTTCGCCGTCTTCTGAGCAGCTGCTCTCTGTCAGTCGCTGGGGATGCGGAGGGAGGACCTGTGTTCGCCGTCTCTGTCAGTCGCTGGGGATGCGGAGTGGGGAGCGGGCAGGAGGCCGGGCCACTGCAGGGGTTATGAGCACATCCTTCCCGGCTGAGGCTCTGGGAGCGGACCTGGGCAAGCAGCTGTGTGTGATCCCGGAGAAATGACCGACCTCAGCCCTGCTCAGTCCCCCGCCTGTCACAGGACAATCCTGGCGCCCCTTCTTCAGATCACTGTGTGTACTGGCTGATGTACATAGAAGATTTAACTTATTCTAATCATTATTTTCTAAAAATAGTTTTATTGATTTTTAGAGTGAGAGGAAGGACGAGGGGGAGAGAGAGGAAACACTGATGTGAGAAGACATGTGAGAGCAACACCTCTACAGGCTGCCCCATGCACGCCCCCTACGGGAGACCGAGCTCGCAACCCAGGCATGTGCCCTGTCTAGGAACTGAACAGGCGGCATTTCAGTGCATGGGGACGATGCCAACTTACTGAGCCACACTGGCCAGGGCTAACGGACGGCCATTGTTAGTTATACAGACAATTTGACGTGTGTGACTAAAGCTATGGCAGCTGTGATGCAGTCCAGTGGGCATTCTCATGCCCCGTGAAGTCCTCTGCACACTGGGTCCACAATGGGAGCCCTGGGTTCGGGGGGGAGGGTCCCCCATGGCTCTGAGCAGGGGGTCCGCTGGCTGCTTGGTGTGCACAATAGTCCCTTCCCTCCGGTGTTGTGTCCACAGAAGGTCCTTCGTTCGTGAGCCAAAAAGGGACCCCAGGCTGTGGTCCTGATGTGCCCGGGCGAGTGGGGGAGACGTGAGCGCCTTTTTATGGGTACTCCCCCCCAGGAAGGGATGATGCCCTGAGCCCCCTGCATCCAGCTACCCCTTCCCCATTGCTCTGTGGTCCGTGGTCTTGTCTCAGACCTGGCCGTGGGCAGCTTCTCTCTTGCCAACCAGTGTGCCCAGAGCTGGTGAACACCCTGTAACCAGAGACGGTGACAAGGAGAAGGGAGGTGGCAAGCAGGTCCCATTCTCTATCGCCTCGCCGGGCACAAGCCGGAGGCGTCGCCCAGGGCTGGCACATGGGACGCCAGCGGGCCCCCTGCCCCCTGTGGGCCAGTGACGTGGTGGGGATTGCCTTCCTGAGAGGCTAATTGTTCAGTCCTCGCAGTTAAATAACACGTCTATGGGCGTCTGTATGTATATCTGCTTCTCATGGTGCCGCGGGCGCTAACTGATTTAAGGGGAGATCGTATGCAAAGCCACTCGTTCTGCTCAGCTAACTGAAAGGCCTAACTGGCTCATGAGCGTCCTTTTAAATCCCGATTATAGTAAACGAGAGCGAATGGCACCTCGGTGCGCACTGGGTAATGGGCCCCGTTTTTCTCCCGGCGGCCCGGCTGCTCGGATGCCAGGAACGGGCTGGGAGAGAGAGATAGAACCCGGCCTCCAGGTGGACGGCATGCCTCTCCGAGGGAGGGCACCGGGAGCAAGCGGCTGGACTTGCTGCAAACCCCCTGCCTCGGCTGTGAGGACTCCTTTTCCTTCTCTCTGTGCCTTTCATGTTTCTGCTCCGCACGGACGGAGATCTTTCAGGTTCCTTATTTCAAGGAACCGTTGGAATAATCAGATCACGGGGAAGCTAAAACCCTGACCGGAGTTGTTTCTCTTCTGCTTTCAATTTTGGGCGCTCGGGAGGAAAGACGGACGTGGGAGAACTGTTATCTTCTCACTGTGACAGCAAACCGGATGTGGCCACTTGCCTGGCAGAAGGGGTGCCCAGCAGCTGGTGAAACAGGACTTCCGGGCGGGTCTGGCAGGATGCCTCTGGAAGACATGAGCATCTGAGCCAGCGGACCCAGTCAGGAAGGCCCCTCCCCTATGTGGGATGTCATCCAATCGGCTGGGGCCCGAGGGGAGCCCCGAGGGGTGGGGAGCGGGAGCCTGCTCGCTCAGTTGGAGCTGGCACCATCTTCTCCTGACCTCGGACAGGAGTGTTCTCGGCTCTCGGCTTCTGGACTAAGAGCAGACTCAGCACCGTGGGCCCCTCAGTTTCCAGGCCTTTGCACTTAGCCCGGACCCCACGCTGGCTGGCCTGGCTCCCCAGCCTGCAGACAGCAGGCGGGGGGACTGCCTGGCCCCCGTCACCAGGTGAGCGATTCCTGAGATGAACATCTGCTTGCAGGCATGTCTATACAGGGCGTCCCAAAGATGCGCACACACACACTGAATAATTATGAATTTCAATGCCTTCAGTCTTAAAGAAAGAAGCACCAGTTGAGCCATCAGCAGTTAAAGTGTGTATACGTTTTTGGGGGACACCCTGTATATATACTACTCCTTCCATTTCTCTGTCTGGGACACTCCTCGGGGGGGGGGGTCAGTTTTATTTTTGACCGTATTTGTATGTCAAGCTTGATATGCCCTAGCAGTGTTGGCCTCAGTGGTCAGGGCCAGACACCTTGTAATGATACCTCTTGCATCCCTGAGTGTTCCTGGGTTTCGGAACGAATAAAGGGGCGATTCAATGCAGGTAACTGGCCTGTTCCTGCTGGGTTAAGCTGCCAACATTTGCTCTGATGGGTCAGTGCCCATATTGTTTTGATTATTAGATAATTTAACATATTACCTCAAGTAAAATTTTTTCTTTCAGATTTTATTATGGTAATAAAGTACAAAAAGTTGAAAGAATTGTCCATCGTCCATCCATATATCCACTCCCTACATTCTGAGATCAATATCTTGCTGTATTTGTGTTATTACACATATATCCACCCTCCCGCTAGCCATCCATCAATCCATCTTATTTTTTGATGTTCCTATCCGTCACTTTCAGACGGCACCCCTGAGCACTTCTGTACACACACCATCGATTAGAGTTTTAAAATAAATAAATCCTGCTTTGTATTCGGAGTCTGACACACAGAATGATGACAGTTTACCCAATGAGAGCTTAACCAACGCGAAGCTACTGTTCACCATTGGCATTTGAGTCAGGAGTTTGGAGACCAAGATGGAACTTCTGACTGCAATGGCAAGCAGGCATCCCCTCTACAACCCGTGAGCAGCACAGCTCATTTAGAATCGAAGGGAGAGAAGCCAGGCTCGCTCAGGAGTCTGAGTCTCGAGGTAAGGGCCGATCACCATGGAAACTCCAGATTGTGATGGATCCTGCAGCTCTCCCCGCAAAGGTTAAGGGTGTCTTGATGAAGTCAGGCCCAGCACAGTGGTTGGAGGCCTGTCCGGTTTGTGACCTGGGCCGCTAAACGAACAGCCGCTCCATCGGTTGAAGAGCACACTGCACAGATCATTAAGATGGCACATTCACACAACTGCTGCACTGTAGCACCTGTCTGCGCGAGGTTCTGTGGCTCCACTATTGCTACTGCCCTGTGAACTTCTAACTCCTACGACGTGTTCACCATCCTGAGCACCTGCTAATGTCCCCACAGAGGAGGGAAGCATCATTCCTTTGATAACCCGGTCAGTTTGTGAAAAGCTGATGCTCTTGCATCCGGTTATCCCAGCATCCCATACCCCCAGGCCCGGTTTCTCTCCTGTGGGGATGGGAGTGGGCGTCCCTGAGCCGTGATTCTGGGATTTTGCCTTTACCTTTCCTCTGCTCTGCATGGGAAGACCTCAAAAGCAACCCAGGGAGCTGACAAATGTATGAAAAGCCTGCTACTAGCAAGATGTAGCTAAGGAACAGCTAAACATCGATTTGGTTTGTTTTCTGTCTATGAAATTCTTAGTCAGCTTGAGGTATTGTATTGCAAACAGATCAATCCTGTCCGATTTTTCAAAGTTTGCAAAAGCCTAAAATACACTCCCACCTGATCTGCCCAAAGGCCTGGGCTTGGCCTTCCTCAGTGCGGATGATGGCCAATTTCACATGAAGACATGGTAAGGATGAGGGGCAGCAGAGTGGTTAAACTGCCAGCATCATTACCTGAGAGATAAATCATAAACACTGATAACACAATAATCTACACTAATAAAAAAGTAAGATGCAAACTGACAGTACCTTTGTGACGCCACTAGCCAATCAGGGGTGAGTATGCAAAATAACCCAACAAGGATGGTGGGTTAATTTGCATAAGTAGGCACCCAGCAGCTGGGGGTAGGGTGCTGTGTCATCGCCATAGCGTTTTGTACCACCTCAGCCGCTCAGGGCCTTTGGGCAGCGTGGGAAGGCAGAAAGATGGCTCCGAAGGCCGTGCCAGCAGCCAGAGGAAGGAAGGCCCATTCTTTTCTTTTTCTTTCTTTTTTTTTTTCTTTATGTATTTTAATTGATTTTTTACAGAGAGGAAGGGAGAGGGACAGAGAGCTAGAAACATCAATGAGGGAGAATCATCGACCAGCTGCCTCCTGCACACCCCCACTGGAGATGTGCCTGCAACCAATGTACATGCCCTTGACTGGAATCGAACCTGGGACCTTTCAGTCCGCAGGCCAACGCTCTATCCACTGAGCCACACCGGTCTTGGCGGAAGGCCCATTCTTGCACGAATCTTCATACATCAACCTCTAGTAACAATAATGATAAGACAAATAATACCAATAGCCAAAACCGGTTTGGCTCAGTGGATAGAGCGTCGGCCTGCGGACTGAAAGGTTCCAGGCAAGGACATGTACCTTGGTTGTGGGCACATCCCCAATAGGGGGTGTGCAAGAGGCAGCTGATCGATGTCTCTCTCTCATCGATGTTTCTAACTCTCTGTCCCTCTCTCTTCCTCTCTGTAAAAAATGAATAAAATATATTAAAAAAAATACCAATAAACAATACTGTGGTTAATAGTAATGCAAACATAAACTTTCGCATATGCACAAGTTAAGCCTACTTTGCCCACTTGCGTTCCTGCTACTCTGTTTCCGGGTGCTTCAGAGGTCTTTCCGTGTTCGTGGAGTTCTTGAACAAAAGTTAGGGAGAGACTCAGCTAAAAGGCGATGTGAGGAAGGAAGGGCTTGGCTCCTGTTGGTCCCTGGCCCCCCACGGCCATTACCGTAGCTATGGAGAGGTCTTTGTGGCCAGGACGTTGTTGGCACAGAACGCTGGGGAGCGGGTCATGCAGGGGCTGAGCGTTTGCTGACTGCCAGCCCGCCGTGCCGTGTGGAGGTGCAGGTCCCAGAGGATCCATCCTTTCCTGGACAGTGCCAGCGTGGACCCCTCTCAGCGTAGGGAGAGTCTGGGACTATGTTACACTGGACTCACATTTGCAGGTCTCCAGGGACCTGACTGGTGTGTAAATGCCCGAAAGAAGCCCAGCGTGGAGGGACAGCACAGACACAGCCCCTGCATTGCAGCCCCGGGGACACAGAGGGAGCGGCGGGGCCCGTGGCAAGCAGGGAGCCACGTCCTGTCCGAAGTGGCCGCCGCACTCAGCTGGCTACCCTGGCCTTGAAGGTGCGCCTCGGTGCTGGGGGCTCCTGGTCCCTCAGAGCAGCCGGACTCTGGTGATTAACCCAAACATCCCATCAGCACGAGCGCCTGTGGGTTCCCTTTAAGGCACACACAGTCCTGTGCCCATGGCTGACAGCCGGCGCCTCCCGGGGCGGCGGGCAGTGTACGGGGCTGTAGCTCCAGACCCTGTGGATTCCACTTATCTCCGCTCCCCGGGGTTTCCTCCCGATGCCCAGTCCCGCCCAGCAGCTACCACCCTGCCATCGGGCAAGCCTCCTCTCTGTGCTGGGCTGTAAGGTGGAGGCACCCACGGCCCAGCATCCGCGCTCACAGAGCCCCCCCCCCCACACCACCCTTTGGGGGGATTCCACGCCTCTGTCTGGCCCAGGGAACTTGCATGTTGGAGATGTGGGTGAGGCCCAGATCACGGGGGCCTCATGGCCTCATGGGTGTTCCTGAGGGGTCTGAGTTTTACTCTCAGCATGTGGGAAGCCATCGGAGAGTTTGGCTTGGAAGGGTTGTGATCTCCTCATTCTCTAGAACCTTCTCTGGCTGCTCTGTGGTCACTCCCGCTTCTAGGACGTCCCCAGGCCTGAGCTGACTCAGACCTACCTTTCCTCGTCTTCTCATTTCTTCTCTGCACCCCGTTACTCCGGGACAGGAAAGGTGCCGGGGACACGCCTATCAGCTGAAGGGAGTCCCGTTCCGCGTGGTGAACTTGAGCTGTCGTGGACGGACTTCCGCTCTGGAAGGCCTCCAGGGAGAGAGCCAGGCGATGGCGCCCACGCCGATGCCAGGACAGCGCCTGCTTCTCTGTCTCGAAAGGTTTCTGCAGGCCCCGGACTCAAGTGGCATTCGTGTCACTGTCCGTGGAAGCCAGCCGGACCCTCCTGGCTTGTCCAGAGAGAGGAGCCTCCTAAGTGCCCGGGTCCCGGGGGCTCCCGCGTGTTGGGAGTGACGGCCGGAGCAGAATCCCAAGCGAACGCTCGGGCAGAGACGGCCCGGGAAGGAGCCGGCGTCTGACTTTGAGCAGAATTCACTAAAAAGTGGAAACTCAGAAATGATGACCGACAGGACCAAACACAGGCTGCCAGGGGCAGAGGCGGAGCTGGGGTTGGGTGGTGGGCAGGAGAGGGGACCCACTGAGGCAGAGCTGGCGGCGAGGGAAGACCGGAGACACTCAGGAGGCTGGCGGTGTCCCCCCTGAAAAGGGAGGACCAGCGCCCGGGACATTGGCCGGTGGGAGCGGAAATGCGCAGGCCGAGCAGAAGGGACAGCTCAGTGACAGGGCTTCTTTCTAAGCGACAAGTGAGCGTGGAAGGAAATCATACACCACTGGCCCCCGGATGTGGACCGGGGGCTCCGGGAGAAGCTTTGTCCCCCATCGCAGAGCCCGCTACTGGCGTTTCGGGGTGGGTCCTCCGTCTGCTCTGGGCACTAATGTTTCCCCGTTCTCTTCCGAGGCGCGCTCCGTCCGCGTCCGCCGTGCAGGATCCCTCATTTGTTTAATGTGTCCTTATCTCTCGGAATCGTATAAGCTCTGATTCAATTAGGTAGATGGGCACTCCTGGCTCGCCCTCAGATTTATGGAGATATATTTATCATTTTTAAAACAATCAGATAAGGAAAGGTCTGCTGGAGGAAGCGCAGTCATCCGTCATCCTCAGGAGAGGGAGGCTTGTGTGCTGCTGATTCCTGCCGGGCCCCCACATTATCTTACAGGTGCGGCCGAGAGAGATCCGTCTGCATCTGATAAGCTCCCTCCATTTGGGGCAAATTGGTTCTCTCCTCGCAGAGAGGATGACGGTGCCACATGCCCCACAGGTCACAGAGAGCAGCGGGCCGGGGAGCACGGACAGGAGCGCAGCGGCCGGAGGACTGGAGGAACCGGAGTGCTCTCCGAGCAGAGTTTTCTAATAGCAGCTGATTATCAGCGATTAGGGTAGCCCTCTGGGTTAATCAGAAAGGAGGCTATTAGCAGGTAATGGATTAAATAAGGCGGCTCCCATTAATAAAATCTCTTTAATACGCAAGAAGGAAAATAGCCCGTGGTAGGCAACTGTGGCCAAGTCTCTTCAGGGCACACGCAGTGCTCCGCGGGGTCTGAGAGCCATGACCGTTCTCCTGATTAAACGTGAAAGGCCTGGGATGGCCGTTCCCTCCGCTGACTCGCACTCTCAGACCTGAGGATGGAAACAGCCGAGAGGATGTGCCTGAAGAAGACCCTGGCGCCGTGGGAGGGAGGATGGCGGTCCGCAGCCTCAGGCCGGCTGGGGGGGCTCGGGAATCAGTCTGGGCATTGGGAACCGATGCTGTGACTCGGCTCCTGGGGGCCGGGCCGACCCTTTCTCTGCCCGTCCCCCCTGAGCATCCGGGACGCAATGTGGTCCTTTCCCCTGGCCGTGGCAGTGAACGTGAAAAGAACAAAACTGAGCGCCAGGCAGGAGAGGACCTCGGAGCTGCTGTCGCTGTTAAGTATTCTCAAAGAATGAGCGCGCGTGGTGGACACAGAACACACAAGGAGCGTCCCATCCCTTTGTCTTTCCAACAGAAAAATCCCTCCTCGCCCCTCAGCTCTGTGCAAGGAGCAGCAATGGAAACACAGCGATGACTGATGGGTAATTGCTGGCAAGCGAGCATCTAAGAATCTTCTTTGTATTTATTTTTCAAAATTCTCTTTTTTAAAAAAAAATATATTTTATTGATTTTTTTACAGAGAGGAAGGGAGAGAGATAGAGAGTTAGAAACATCAATGAGAGAGAAACGTAGATGAGCTGCCTCCTGCACACCCCCTACTGGGGATGTGCCCGCAAGCAAGGTACATGCCCTTGGCCGGAATCGAACCCGGGACCTTTCAGTCCGCAGGCTGATGCTCTGTCCACTGAACCAAACCGGCTTTGGCAGAATTCTCTTTTTTAGTTGAATTTATTGGAGTAAGATTGGTTAATAAAGGACGTAGGTTCCAAGTGTATAATTCTGATACATCACCTGTTTATTACGCGTACGCTCAGTGCCCAAAGTCAAACCTACTGCTGTCCCCACACGGATGTGACCCCTTCACTTCTTCCCAACCCCCTTCCCGCTGGGGGCCACCCCATTCCTGTCTGCGTCTGTGAGTTTCTGCTTTTCCTGGGTGTTCATTTGCTGCTTTCGGTTTTATGAGTGATCACGCAGAGGAATCGACTCTTTTAAATCAATCTTGCCCCCAGTCCGTGTGAGGATGACAGACATTAGCGTGGCAGTTGTCGGTCTGCTTCCCGGATATTAGCTGTGCCCCGGCAGGCCCTCCGGAGAGCAGGCTAAGCTGCCTCGGCCCATCTGCGGAGGGCACAGCCGATGACGCCCGCCGGGCCGGGTTGCTTAAGGAAGCCGCCCTGTGCGGAGCAGGCCCTGTGCTGAGCCCACAGCTCATTATGGACAGACACCCCCCGGCTGTGAGCAATTCTGTTCCTCCAGGCCTGCTGACCCGCTCCCGCCATTGATTTGCACGTAATCCGCGTGTTGCGTCTTTATTGGCTTGCCAGGGTGCATTTAAGAGGAAATGTTTTTGATCCTTGTTCACTGGCCTTCACGGCAGAGTGGGGGGCAGCGGGTGAAGGGTGGGGGCAGCGGCGGGGGGAGCACCTAGAGGAGAAAGCACTTTCTGTGCTGCTCCGGGCGGGTGCCTGGAAGGGAGGACAGGAACACACGTCCGCCTGCCCCTCTGCTATTCAGAGGCCCGCATCGCCGACCCACTTTCTGCTCCTGCCAGCGTCTGCGGGATGCAATCTGCTTCGTGTCTCTTCTCATTAGCCGGGGCCTCGCTGATGTCAGTGGAGAGACGGGGCCGAGGTTTTGAAATACATGCAGCGGCGCGACAGATCTCATCCGAAGGCTTTCACTTCGTCCCATGTGCCGCTCCCATTGTGTGTGATGCCTGCGGCTTGGCAGCACTGAAAGGAAATATTTCCGCCGGGCCTGCTGCGTGTTCTTAACTTGCCGCTGAAACGCTCCATAACAGGGAGCTGGCAGACTCCTGACCTTAACCACGGGGGGCAAGGCCCCCCACGGAGGCCCGGCACCCCACGCAAAGGCCCTGCCCAGACCCAGCCCACGGGGAGAGGCATCGTCTGCTGGCAGGGTGGGCGAGGTTTGGATCAACCTCAGTGTCACCGGTACGGCACCCTGATGCCTGCAGAGTCTGTCCCCCTGGCGCCCCGAGGCGCCCCCTGCCCGAGGGTCCCCAGCAGACTGAGTTCCAACAGGAGGAGGGACATGAGCTTCATGGAGAACTCCAGTGGAAATGTGATGGGGCTCAAGGAGCCTAGTGCTCTCGGGAAGCCAGCGCCCCTCTGCCTTCCTGCCAGTGTCCATGACTGCTGGTTGTCCAGTGAACCCTGGTCTACCCCCCGCCCCCCCTCCCAGGCGCCGCCTGGCCCACGCTCCCCCGGCCTGTTGGACACGAAGCGGGTGCTCCCCTGTTCCGTCCCGTTGGTGGGGAGATGCTGTGAAAATCCCCGCTGTGGGTGTCATCGCAGCCCGGGAGGAATGCTACCCAAACCAGTTAGAACTTGGCAGCTGGTCACAGGGCCTAGAGCTGGAGAAAGGGTCCCTGGTTTGCGCGGCTCTCACGGGTGGTATGCAATCGGCAGGGTAATTAATCAGCACGGTAAATGGGTCGCCAATGCATTATGCACGTATGACCATAGCACGCAGAAGGAACGTGAGCAGGGAAAGAGCTCCCCCCGTTAGATTTATGTTAGAAACACAGAAAGTTCTGAAATAGCTCAAGAAGCAATTACTTCTCAAGCATACTTAGAGCACGCAGGCCTTTTAAAGCCATTAGCAGTATTAGTGCAGCCTGGCTAGTGTTTCTGCCTACGTTTTGGAGGCAGACTGGTGTGTAAAAACAAAAATTTTCCTAAATGTCCCGTTTTATTTAAAGGGAGAGCCAGGTTTTTCCGTTACACCGAGAAGAGCAATGAGCTTCCGGCACGTGGTAGCCGTGGGCCCGCCCAGGCCGGAGCGGGGCTGATGGCAGCTGCATCCCCCGAAGACTCTCCACCCAGCACCCTGTCCGGCGAGGTGGCGCGGTCTCCCTGTGTCTGAACTCCAGTCCCTGGTCTGAAATATGTGGGTTTATTAGACATGAAAAGTACACGACAAACTCCGAATATCATTTGAAGGGTTAACTTTTTGGCATCTGTCGCTAGCATTATGTCTTTGGCAAGCAGTCCTTCCAAAGTCTACATTATTTGTAACACTAGTCCATGAATGAAGATTTAAAAACCATCAGTTGTCGCATTTCTATGGCAACCAGCAGTAATTGACACTGGCCGCTGAACCCGGGGAGAGGAGAATCAGAAGGCGCCATTAGGAGGAGGGCACCTCCACACACTCCGCAGGCAGAGCGGCTGCCGGAGACGCCTGCTCTGCGTGGTTTGTTAGCCACGGAAGGAACTTTCTGAGCGGGAAGCCCAGTGCATGCGTAACGAGGCGCTAAAAAGCTCCTTTCCTTCCTGTGAAAACTCCTCTGAGGTGTGAGCGGTCTCTATGTGGGGGTAAACCTGGGCCTCGCTGGCAGTGTTGTGGGACTGCGGGCCCCGATAATGGTCCGGGGGTTCCGTGGGCCCGGGGCTCCCGCACCAGCCCGGGCGCCACCCCAACCCGAGGGCATGTTGGAGGCTGAGTCTGGGCTGGTATCGCCTGGGATACGCCCCGGGCTCCGGCAGCGACATAGGCTGTACAAGACCCACCTGCACACGCCCCGCCATTGAGTGTGACGGCAACGCCACACCTGAGCTCCCCCGTCCGGGTCAGGTCCCGCACATCCACACTGAAATCACTTTATATGCCATTATTCCAGTTTTCCCAACTGGGAAGAAACGAAAGGGACAGAAATAAGAATTCTGAGAAATTCTAAAATTCTAAACCTTGGTTGTATCTTTATGATTTAAATGATTTTTATCTTAGTTATTATGAGGTTGTGTAGTTTTTACTGCTAATAAGCCCACATATTTCCACACTAGAATCTTATGTTTTAAAGTAGGCTCTGCTCTGTAAAGCTCCTCTTCATTTTATGGCAGAAAATTCCACCTGATCAGCCAGCGAAGCCCATGGCTCTCAGGCGGGCTGACTATGCCCCGGTGTCTGCGGGCGGCTTCATGACGGTCCACGACCTGGAAGACCGTATGTAAAGCTTGTGTGTGTGTGTGTGTGTGTGTGTGTGTACCTTTGTCTAGAATGAGGGGGTACACGCTTCCGCAGCTCCTCACGCCCTCCGTAGCCAGTAGGAGAAAGCACACAGGAGCAGCAGTTCTCAGGCTGGTTCTTAAATCCTAGGGATCCTGGAGAGGCTTCTACAGGGTGTAAAGCTCCAAGCTACTTACGTCATAGTTCTGAACCATGGCCAGCCTGTCGCTGTGCACAATCGAGGGTGGGTAAACCCCACCGCCCTCAGCACAGAAACGGAGTGTTTGCGTGAACATTTCATCACCCTGTGTTTCTCTCTGCCATCCCCGCATGGGGAAAGTTAAAAGCCGTTGTAACTTACCAGCGATGTGGCATAAGCATTCATGCTATTGGATCTGGACCGTCAGCTGCCCTTTGCCTGTTCTCCTGCTGAGATGGAACGTGTGCACAGAACCTGGAGATGTGTGTGAGCACAGTTGTGCACAGACGGCTTCACCGGGCCCTAGTTCTACTTTAAAGAGCAAATGAGCCCTGGCCGGTGGCTCAGTGGGTGGAGTGTTGTCCCGTACACCAAAAGGTTGCAGGTTTGAATCAAACCTGCCTAGCACATATTTCTCAAGTCAGAGAAATATGTGCTAGGCAACCAATTAATCTCTCTCTCTCTCTCTCTCCCCCACCTCTCTTCCTCTCTCTAAAAATTAATATTTTTAAAATTTAAAAAAATGACAAACTATGGTTATTCACATTGGGGTTATTTGATACCTGTTTCCTGGAAAGTAGATGGAAAAATCCTATCAACGGTAAACAATGGACAGTATAAGTTTCCAAGAATAAAATGTGAGCATTGAAGAGGAAGCGGGGATTTTGAGAGCCTTGCATTTGCCATGACCAGCTTGACATTTGTCTGAGAAGACTGGGAGGGATATTAACAGACGTGAATTTTTCAGATGGTAAAGGGAAACATGCCAACATTTTAAAGATCTACGTGACGCAGGGAACCAATAGCTCCCAAAGGGCGAATTCACGATGAGAAAAGTCACTTTTGTGCCTCATTAAAGAAGATACAGAGATGGCAAGTCAGCCCAGGGAAAGAGCCTATGTCACGTGGTAGCAGAGAATTGCGAGTTAAAACGCCAGGCGCCACTACACACGGTTAGACTGTGAGAACCCACAACACTGATGTCACCGAGGGCTGCCGGGCAGGGGGAGCAGCGGGGACTCTCAGTCATTGCTGTGGGGATGCAGATGGTGCAGCCACTTTGGGGGACGGGAGCCTGGACTTCATGTATTTAGATGCCTGGGTCCCCATGCTGTTCAATAGCTTGACTTCTAGAAATTTCTCCACTAGAATGAGTTTACTTAGTTTAGTTTTACTCACTTGTGTTTTATACACTCATTTTCCAAGCTGCTTGGCAGAGGGTCTGCCCAATCCTATGGCTACTTATTCTGCTAACTTGTTTTTCCAGGAAGATACATATTCTTCTTCTTCAAATGATGAAATTCAAGGGTTAGTGTTTATGGAACATAAATCTCATCTTTATTTCTCCAGGAGGAATATGTACCTTCTACTTCGCATGCAGGGTCTCTATGCATATTATGAAGATAAATAAGCATTAATGTAAATTCAATGGACTTGTTTATACTATAGAGCAAAATATATATGGAGGCAGAATTCTCTGGTTTATACAAAATGGACACAAAATCCAAACAAGTGACTAACATGTCCCTCAACAGTCATTATTAATATCTATACCTTGGCCAAAAATAAGAACTAATTTCAGACCAAACTATACACACTACAAAATCATAACAAAAAAATCGTTGCCCATTTTTTCCCTGGCTACCTTGCTTTAATCACTTCGAATTCCAAGGGAGGAGCAGTCAAATGTGAAAACTGCCCATGAAAGGTTTTCGCTCATTCTCTGGCCCTCCTCACGGCCCCCGAGCCCAGGCGCACGGAAGGCCGGTGAAACCCAAGCTCTGTCCTTCCTCAGGTGCGGGCGATGGGCGTGTTTGGGCTTTGTTTTCCCTCATGGTTGTGACAGCGTGTGAGCTGTTCCTGTTTTCTCCCGGAAACCAGCTTTGAGCTCAGAACACATTGACCTTGAGGCAATCCATCCGATACTCTGTGTGGCATCTGAGGATAGTGTGGAGTGTCTGTCCTACTTCATGCCTCTGCTGATTTCATTTTACTCCAACATATTGTTATTATTTTTAAAATATTTTTATTGATTTCAGAGAGGAAGGGAGAGGGAGAAAGACAAAGTAACATCATTTATGAGAGAGAAACATTGATCAGCTGGCTTCTGCATGCCCACTGGGGATCAAGCCTGCAACACAGGCGTGTGTCCTGACCGGGAATCAAATCATAACCTCCTGGTTCATAGGTCAATGCTCAACCACTGAGCCACACCAGCTGGGTATTTTTCTTTTTTCTGGTGAACTTTCCTACCAACATATTGTGCAATATGTTACCGATTAACAGTCATAGAGCATGATAGAACATGAGTGATGGAATAGTCCTTAACATTTCTCTTAGGCCAACCTCCATATTTTTGCTGACAAGGGAACCGATCAAATACGACTTAGCACCAAGGAGACAATAATGGAAGCACGAGAACCCAGGCTGAAATCTGTTCACTGTTTTTATTATAGACAGTGATTTTTCCATTAGTTGTGGAAAATATTCAACCATTATTGAACAACATTATTGGCAAAAGGGGATTTGAGTTTTAATTAATAAACAGGAAGTCCCGGATGCAGACCTGGCATTTAGGCTGTCCCGGGATGGGCAAGCTTTCCGCACGGTCTGGGGACCCAGCTCACGGCTTGTCTTCAGAAGCAGAGCCCCAGGCAGGCCGGGCACTGCCCAGGCCGCTGCGAACGGGCTGGGCGGCGGGGAGAGGCGGGCTCAGGGACGCTCACGCAGGAGAAGCTGCTTCGCACAAAGGGCTCCAAGGCCGAGCAGCCGCCTCTTGGCTTGGTGGCGTGTTCGGAGGAGGGTCCTCCCGGGAAAGGCAGCTCAGCGGCAGAGGCGCAGGGGGCACTGCAGGGGGCAGAGCCTTGCCCGGGGAGAGCCGTCAGGAGTCCACAGGGACTGTTCTAGAGGCCGTCCCCCAGCCCTGCTTGTGACGGGTCCCGTCAGCCATTCCTTAGAGAGGAGGAGACCGACCACAGGAGGAATCTACCGGGCATTTTTCCTCTTCGCTGTACACACATCTGACCTCAAAGGATCTCATTATCACTGCAAAGGTGACTTCGATATTTTCACCTGATCCCTCCGTTGTTTCTGTGACAAACTCTTCTGGTCTTCGGCGTAGAATCAGAGGTATTTGGTCGGATCAGTAGATCTGTCTGCATATTGGAGTCAGGGTTCTGGTACCCAGAATGGACGAGGACAGACAGCACCGGGTCCTCCCGTTCTATCCGCAGGGACCTCTCCCGGGGGAGCCGGCTGTGCGATGCCGGCTGTGGAGCTAGCTCTGCTGGCGTCGCTTCTCCCAGGCCTCACGTGCGGTGGCTTCCTGCTTCCGCGGGAGGCCCTGTGCGGCCCGCACCCCGGACCCGCGAGAAGCCCTGGGTGGGCCTGAGCGGAAGCTCTCTGCAATGGTCCGAGGAGAACTCCCTTTTGCATAACAAAGCACTATTTCCAAGATTTAATTTTGTCATTGCTTCTTGTTTCCTGTCAAGACTGCTTGATACAAAAGGTCAAGGTACCAGCAATAATAGACAGGCTTTTGCTGAATGACAGAAACCTGTCAGAAGGCCGAGCTTTGATGTCCCATTAAGTGATCGATGTAGATTACTGACTTTTGGCTAAATGCTACTCAACCAGATAAGGTCAATACCTGTTAGTTCATTGGTGGAATAATTAATCAATCAATACAGGATGCTGGCAGTCAGGGAGAATTATGGCCAGGCTTCTGTCTCCGGCTTTGGTCGCAGGAATTATTTAAAAACATCCTCGTGGCATTAACCCCCTCTGTGCAGGGCTCCCCGCACCAGCGGCGCCGGGAGAGGAGAAAGGAACTCCGTGAGCAGCACTTCTGTAACCGCCAGCTCCTGACGGAAAGGCTCTCACAAGCTGAGTGCACCGTCATTAGTTCTTCCTCTCACAGCGTCGCGCTGCTTGGAAGATAATTACAGGCCATTTTTCTGTGTTCCAGCTGGACCACATGACTCCCCCAGCTTTCCTGCACCTCCCTCCTCCCCGCCCGCCTGGGGGAGGGCTGGGGCTGCTCACCTCTGAGCATCTCCCAGAGGCTTTTATGGTGGCTGGTCACAGGGGTTCCTGAGAGCTGGAGTCTCACCCATTTGGCCCCAGGAAAATTTCCTCTCCTCTCTACTTTCCATCTCCAAAGCAGCCCGCGTTTTTCTTGGTAGACATGCACCAGGGAAGGGCTCTGTGTGTTTTTTCGAAGTTGAATATGTTGCGATTTTTTTGGACACGGAGTCTGGGATAGCTCATACCCCTTCTTGCTCTGGAATAAGGACTCGTTTGTTCCAATGACTGGTTCTGGTTCTGGTTCTGGTTCTGTGGGGGCGGAGCATCTCTCCCGGGTAATTTACCAACTACTGTTAATTTTGCAGGACGAATGATAGTGCCTTCATTCATTTCAACAAACGGTGGTTGCTGTTTAGTATGACCAAGGCATGTAACGTTCTTTGCCCTTAAGGAATTGAAACCTTTTACCGACACTTCGCTGTAGTCCATGGGGCCCGTGAATGAGGTAGTAGAGAATGGCTATTGCCATGTGGAGAAACCAAGTCACATACGTTTTATTTCTTTGAAAGGCCAATTATTTAGCAAATAACTGGGAAACAATATTCAGGACTCTTAGTTCTTCAGGAATCTAGTAAACTAGTAGCTGGCTGTGGATCACCTCCCCACCTTTCTGCCCTGTGGCCCCTTGAGTGTCATTGGAGAAACCTCGGTGTGCCTCACACACTGTCTTGACGTCACCGGCATTTGGCAACCCTGGTAGAAAGGTGCAGGTGAATATTTGAGCTTGGAGTTTGCCCAGATCAAAGACCTGTCATACCTTTCAATATGATGCATGCCACCCTTTCCTGCTTTCTCCTCTTTATGAAGGAAGTACTTCATCCCTTATAAAAAGTGTTTTAGAAAATGGAAAATACTGCTCGTTTTCTGCTCTGTGAAATGGTAACATAAAATAGTAACTACTTTGACACTATGTACAGAATTAGAAGGGACATTAAGCATTTTCTAAAATCCTATTTTTGAGTTAAAGTTATGTTTTAGAATTTGCATAGGATCAATTCACTCATATTTTAAAATCGGTGTAGCTTGGCTGAGTAAATGTCACATAACTGGAAGTGGCCCAGATGGCTTCATCTGGTCCTGAATTGAATTCATTTGTTTAAAAATATTGTAAGTAATTTTGTATGATGGCTGCTACAGAAGGCACTCAATTGTGCTGCCTTCTCAGACAAGCCCCACATCTCAGTGGCAGAAGGTGGCTTCTAAGGTTCTGCAGAGTCTGCTATTGAACCAGGTGACTTCCAGAGTCACAACTCCAGCCAATGGCCATGCCCTCCCTCTGCCTCCCACTTCTCGTCAGGCCCCTCCGCCTCTCACCTGCTGTGGACCGGTGCCAAGGAGGACACTGCGGGGCAGCGGGCAGGGCAGTGGTCTTTCCAGGCAGCAGTATTTGGCCAATTGAATATCTATTAGTAAATACATGAACCTTAACCTTAAACGATGTTCTAAATCCATTCCAGACCTAAATATGCAAAACTAGAAAAATAAAGATTTTTAGGAGAGAAAAAAAAAAAGATCTCTATGATCTTGGGGGTGGACAAATATTTGCAAAGACTCAAAGAGTGCCAATCGTGAATGAAGTTTTGAAAAATTAGACTATTACAAATTAAGAATTTTGTAATTGATAATCTATTATCACAAGATAGTAGTTTGTTATTAAGAGAGTAAAACAGCAAGCTTTCACATTGAGGGTGGGTCTGAAGTATGTATTTCATGAAGACTCATATCCACAAAATACAAGGAACTCCTGAAAATCAATAGGACCGAGGCCAGGGGGAGGGTGGGTGGCTGAGATGTGATCAGAGACCTTCTGCATGTATGCATCACCATGGACACAGACAAGAGGGGTAAAGGCCTGGGGCAGGGGGTGGGGCAGGCTGGAGGGGGTCAGTGCAGGAAAAGGGAGACATGTAACACTTTCAACAATAAAGAATTATTTAAATACACAAGAAGACAAAACATGGGCAAAGGACTTGAACAGATACTCACAGAGAGGCTAGCCAAGTGGCCCAAGCACATCTTAATCATGCTTGAAGTCATTAATCACCTGGGAGATGCACATGCAAACCTCTGATGAGACACTACTACATACCAGCATGCCTACGATGGAACAGTCAATAATCACAAGTATTGTTGGGGATTTGAAGTTAGGGAAACATCCATAAGCACTTGGAATTGTAAGTTGATAACAACTGCTTTAGAAAAGTGTTTGGCATACAGCTAAGCATGTATGGACTTCTGGTAAATCTCCATATACATGAAATATATACCACATGCATCAGAAGTGGAAAACAAGCATATTCATAGCCTAACAGTTCATAATGACCCCAAACTTGAAACAACCCAAATTTCTGTCTACAGTGAAAAGTATATACAAACTATTCATTAAATGGAATACTATACAATAGTAAGAATGAATGGATTACAAGTACATGCAAGAACATGATGTATCTCTATTGTGAAATGTTGTCCCCAACTGCCCTCCCTCCCCTGTTGGCATGGTTGCCCCTAATTATCCTCCCCTGCAGGTCTGGTTGCCCACAACTGCCCTCTCCTGCCAGCCCAGTCAATCCTAACTGCCCTCCCCTACCGTCCTGGTTGTCCCCAACTGCCCTCCCCTGCAGGCCTGGTCTCTTCCCCATCCTCTCCCCCACAGCATGCACCCTACAGAGGTGAAAATGAGAAAACCATCTAGGGTTTGGTCAACTAGATCAGTGTTGACGGCGAGTTTCAGGGAGCATGAGAGGTGCGTCAGGGGCTGGAAATGATGCTTTCTATGTCCCAAGTGCTGATCAAAGAGTGTGCTCACTTGGTAAAAGTTCGCGGAGCTATGCATAGAAGTTTTGCATTTTTATATGTACGTTATTCTTACTTTCAAAAAATCGACCTTGAAAGCTTTTAAATGCCACTGAGCCTTCCAGCTCTGTCCCAGGCTCCGTGATTGTCCTCGTGTGTCTAGGACCTGGCACAGTGGCTGGTACATAGAAGGCTCCCAATAAACATGATTTAATTTTAAAATAAAAGCATTGTTTAGCACTGAATTGGCACCATGACATCAATTTGAGTCTGTTAAAAGAGTAATTCTTCAACCTGTGATAAATAAATGGGTCAGCCCACCTCATAATTTTATGGAATTGGAAATTGTTATCAAATTCCGCATTTTCAGCAATTCTAGATGAAAGGGGTTTTCCAGAGTCTTTAGGTAGATAAATAGACCCAAGTCCAGTGCTAATGTAATAAGTAAGTTCAAGGCACATACAGTTTAAACTCCATGAAAAAAACTGATTGATTACTATTTGATGATCAGGACAATTTTCTTTCAGAATAGAATGATTTTATGAAGACATACTATGCCAGGAGGAGGCAATTTATGCCATAAAGAAATCAAAGATCATATAATTGTTCCAGGAAATGTTTATCAGCAATTGTGTCCAATGTATTTCACATTAAGTAACTAAGAATTATTAGTTACTGCTGTTTTCCATACCAACTGCTAATAGTGGGGCATTGGTCATCATTAATAGTGTTTTTATTAAAATTAGTCAATGATTAATTAACCAACAATACTAAGTGACAGAGGTTAATTGATGTTATTTGATAATGAATATGATTTTTTCCTCAAACAAAAATGAGACTTTCCTGGAGATATGCCATGGGAAAGACAATTTATATACTGCAAATCTCCGAGACTGAATGAATTTCCGTACCCATTTATCAGCACCTATGTCAGATGGATGCCATATTAAGGAGCTAGGTCAGTGTTTTTTGTCTTATTCACATGTGAGCTGTTCCCAGTGATAGGTGTCATTGTTTAGTTATAAAAGGAAGGTGCTTATAAGTAGATATTCCCAATAAGTGCCTTAAGCAGACCGAAGCCCAGGTGACCTGGGTATATCAAGGTGGCATTGTCCCCTGTGAAAGTGGCTTTCAGACCAGAGTTGATGTTAACTCTTGTGGGGACCCATTCAAGTGGCCGGGATACCAGGGACAAACGGGCCCACACAGCTCTATTACTATAATTTCACTCCTAATGCTTTGGCCATGATTTGTGGGGTAGAACAGGGAGGCATCTTCTATCTCTAAGGAACTTGGCTTGGCTGACTTTTGCTCCCAATTTAAAGCTCTAATTTCAAGAATCTCAGTGGTCTCTCCAGGCCACTCCATGTCCATCATATGGCAGTGGGCACATCCCACCTTTTCTGTAGACCATGTCCTTCAAGGAACCACCTCACTGGATGGGAAACAGAAGGATAGTCATCGGCTACCTTGGTCACTGGATGCTCAGGACATCAGAGACTAGCCGGCGTGGGTCACACAGGATGGGCGCATCGATTCTTTTAAATGTTAACATTGGCCATCCACTGAAAGCCTGGGGAGCAACACCTGGGCCAGACTTCTTTAGGGGATGGGTTTTGAGAGGAGGACGACTGGTCTTAATTCCTAGCTTTTCCACTTACTACCTACCTAGTTTTAGGCAATTTGCTGTATGACAGAGTCTGTGTCCAAGGCTGCCCAAGCACTTAGCTTCCTATCGCGAAATGATAGTAGGAGTGGCCCCAACCTGAGGAAATTGTTATCACTAAGGGGTAGTGTTGCTGCCTGTGGGCCTCCTAGGAAGTGCTAACATCTCTCACAGGTGTGTTATTAACACCTTAGGCCAGTGGTCGGCAAATTGCGGCTTGCAAGCCACATGCGGCTCTTTGGTCCCTTGAGTGTGGCTCTTCCACAAAAATTCCATGGTCTGGGTGAGTCTATTTTGAAGAAGTGGAGTTAGAAGAAATTTAAGTTTAAAAATTTTGGCTTTCAATAGTAGTACTGTTGATATTTGGCTCTGTTGACTAATGAGTTTGCCGACCACAGCTCTAGGCCATTCAAGGTGGAGTTTCAGTCCTAACTCTACAGACCCCCCATACCATTCCCTGTACTTCTTCATCGAAGTGATAATTTTCCAACCCAACAGCAACACAACAGGAGGACAGCAACCAAGAGCTGAATTAAATCTAAAACCAGGCAACGCTCCACACATGTGCCCGTATTAGAAAGCAAATAGGGATTTTTTTTTCATGTTCTTATTTTTGCCAATTCTTGGTTAACCACGATACCATCTGTCCCGAAATCACCCAATCTAGCCTGCAGGTACGAGACTGCACGTCCCCTCACAGACAGCAATGAGTTCACTAAGACCAGCAGCCACAAGAAAGTGACGAATAAGAGTGTGGTGACTTCTAGGCGGTTTATGTTCCTAGCGCAGGATTTCCCTGCACTTTTTTATGCAGAATGAAAGCTCCGGCCACCACGGTAGCGTTGCCAGGACTGCAGGAAGAAGCAACATATATGCATAGCTAAGGACATTTATCTAATAAAGTAATTTGGGATTTTCATTAGATTCTGGCTTCTGTGGGAGCAAATGTATGCAGTGAGGTCATTCTGTCTAGACGAAGTCTATTTAATTTGCTTACCCCGAACCAAACAAGCTGCTTATCTGTAGATCTAGGCTCACTCACAGCGTTCAATACGGGGAGATGCACCTGCATGTGCGGCCTCTGAGTCAGCCCACATCCTTCTGCTTCATTGGTACCTCATTGCCTCGATGACCCCCCAGCCCCAAGGTTATCCAGAAGTTTTACTTACAGAAATGTCATCTTGTCCATCAGCTCATCATTTTTGTCTGGCATCAGTGTTGAAATATCTTGTCACGTTGGAAGAAGAATAAGAATTCACATTTATGCCATTTTAAAGTGAGCTGGAGGTTTGAAGGGCAATACAAATTTATAATTATTAATACAAATCCAGTTAACAAGGATTTTGATTTAGGGATCTAAGCATCATGCAATATGAGTGAGGAGAGTTGCCAAAATACCTAAGAGGGAATGAAGACTACGGATTATAAAACCCTCTATGCCGCATAGATATGTTACGGCTTACACTGCACTCACAGACTGAAATACAGGCATGCCTGCTGACACCCGAACCCGTGGGTCCCAGCTCTCTCTGTGCGGTAGCCGAGAGTTTTGAGATTCCTCTTTATGTGAAATGACGATAACAGGGCTTCTGTCCACAACTTGTGAACCATTCGTCCTGCCCAGTGGAAGATTTTCACGTTATAAACACATTTTTTCTAAAACTCCACTTTTTAAATATGCTCAAAACCAGGCTTTTCTCACAGAGACAACGGCTCTTCTTTATTATGAGGATTGGGCCACGTTTGTCAGCTTCATTGCTTTGTTTGCTGTTGTGTGGGTTCTCCTTGTGGGCAGTATAGTCTAGCTTCCTGAAACATGAGGTTCTTTCTCCCTCGAACCATGTGCAGGCCTTGGTTTGATCATGTCTTCAACACACGTCCCTCCACAGGGCTCCATGCACCGAGGGAGATAACCAGATTTCACCTCTCACGTGACCTGGATCCTCTCAGCAAAAGTGCACGCATGTATTTGATTTTTCCCACTTGGTTCTGTTCTGTTTGGTGTCGGCTGTAGTTTGTTGTTATTATTATAAAGTTTAATATCTGGAATCATACATTTTTGTTGATAATTTTTTTTTTTCTGGTGAAGGAAGGGGAGCATAGTAACTGGTCGGGCAAATCTAAGTTTTGTCTAAAACTTCCTGCTTTTAAACCCCCTGCCAGCTCATCAAACGTTGGTGTAGTGCCTGTGAATAACAGGAATAGTACCTGTCAGTTCCAGGGTTATGACCAAAATGGGAAGACATACGTAAGAAACTAAAATAAATGCAGTGATTTCTTCATTGCGGTAGATTAAAAGCTTTTCTAATGTTTTAATAATTAAATCTATTGCCATTTTATACCTAAAATTACATTTATGTAATTGTCACCATTTGCAAGGTTTCATGAAACCCCACATACTGGGATTCAAACATTGCTATTTCAGTTTGTAGTTAGCTTGTAATCTGGATTTGTTGTAGTCCATGTGACTATGATTTTATTCAGCATGTTGTTAACTGATCCTATATTAGTTAAATAACACTTTTTTTTGCATTCATAAATTAAAATAAATCTCCAGTTTTTAAATAACAAGGCGTTTGGCAGTTGCATTCTAGCTCTTTGTCTCCTGAGCAGCGCGGCAGCGGTGGGAACAGACAATAGCAAAGCACAGGCTGCGAGGGCCGTCGTCCACTCACTTCCTCCAAAAGAGGGCAGCAAACGTCCGTCCCACATCAGCCCGGCGGCTGCTGTCTCCCGGGCAGAGGCTGAGCAACCCACTCAGCTGTACACCAGATATCCCTCAAATCCATACCCCTCTCCTCCCCGCGGGAAAGGCGGGGAAAGACCAGACTCAGAAACACGCTTCCTGGGGAGACAGCCAGAGGGAACGAGGGAACACAGTTTTTCCTGGAGCAGGTGCTGCCGATGCAGGAGCAGGAGAGTCGCTGAGGTGCCTGGTGCTCTTTGTCTCCCGCTCACGGAACCCGCTTAAAACCAGAATGAACTGTCTGCTCCTTCATTGGTTCTATGCTCTTGCCATTCTGATCCTCGGCCTTCTGTTATAAAATGATGTTAGATTTCTACAAGAGGCGATATCACCTTTAACCGAATTCGGTCCCTGAACCACAAGGACATCTCCGTTCCTTGATGGGTTCCTCTTCGGAGAAGGTCCGTCTTGACGTGGCGCCCTCTCCGGAAGCACAGGCTGCTTTTTTTTTATTATTATTATTATTATCCAACATCGTCCACGCTGGATTTTGAATTCAAATTTCTATGACTTAGCCCTTTAACAATTGTGTTTTCATCTATAATCATCCTTCCAGATGTCCTTCCGGACGACCTTCCAGACGAAGCCGGGCTGCGAGGGAAGCCGGTGCCAGCAGCCGGGGGAAGGAGGGCCGGCTCTTGCAAGAATTTTGTGCACCGGGCCTCTGGTTTTATTATAAAATGGCGAATTTAAAAACTATCAGAGGGAAGGCAGGGGAAGGTGGGTGGTGGGAAGAGATCAACCAATGAACTTGTATGCATTGCCCATGGGGCCGGGAGGGCCATGGGGCGGGAGGGCCATGGGGCGGGGAGGGCCATGGGGCGGGGAGGGCCATGGGGCGGGAGGGCCATGGGCGGGGAGGGCCATGGGGCGGGGAGGGCCATGGGGCGGGGAGGGCCATGGGGCGGGGAGGGCCATGGGGCGGGGAGGGCCATGGGGAGGGGAGGGCCATGGGGCGGGGAGGGCCATGGGGAGGGGAGGGCCATGGGGAGGGGAGGGCCATGGGGCGGGAGGGCCATGGGGCGGGAGGGCCATGGGGCGGGAGGGCCATGGGCGGGGAGGGCCATGGGGCGGGAGGGCCATGGGGCGGGGAGGGCCATGGGGCGGGAGGGCCATGGGGCGGGGAGGGCCATGGGGCGGGGAGGCAGGGGTGGGCTGGGAGAGGTGAATGGGGGGAAGGGGGGAAGGTACCAAAGGAATACTTTCAACAATAAAGATTTAAAACCAATAAAACATCAGGCATGCAATTAGACACATCTCAGGTCTTGGGAAGTAGATGGAGAGCTGCAACACGAGTCTCACCGTCAGGGCCAGGCTGCCCGGAGGAACCGGCGCAGACCCGGAGGGACAGGAGGGTGGTCCCGAGGGTGCCCCCTCCCACCCCCGTGGCGGCGCCCCCGCAGCGTCCTGGCAGCGTCAGGAAATGATGGCTTCCTCCCACAGCCGCCCTGTGGCCCATGTAATGTCTGCACTGGGCACTTACAGCTTTTCTGAGCAGCCTGGCCTTCATCAGGAACTGCCTCCCTAGCCCAAGCTGGGCCGTAAAACGTGGTAATGGAAAAGGTGATCCGGAGACCACATGCTTCCGTGCCAAGAATTGCATGAAACGTGTGCCCGTCTGACCATCATGTCATCATCCCGTTATAGCCGTGACCTCCCCCCGCCCCCCGGGCCGC
The DNA here is from genome assembly GCA_036971965.1 of Nyctalus aviator. Taxonomy (NCBI): domain Eukaryota; kingdom Metazoa; phylum Chordata; class Mammalia; order Chiroptera; family Vespertilionidae; genus Nyctalus; species Nyctalus aviator. The sequence continues at coordinate 100,102,927 of CM072926.1, read as the reverse complement.
CTTCCGCCATCCGCAGAGCATCTGTCGTCTCCGGTGGTGGGGGAGGGAGGGGAAGGCCGGGCTGGACCACCAGCTGCAGACCACGGCGTGACCTCATCCCATCGCCTGGAGGTAAACCTGTCCTTCTGCGGCGTCCAGGCCTCCACAGGAGCAGGCGCCCTCTCAGCACCAGCCCCCTGGCCCCGGGGTCCCCTGCCGCAGCCCCCACCTTCCTCTCCTACCTCTGTGCTCTGCCATGGCCCCCGGGCCGGCGCCTGCTGACTCCTTCCTCTGGCTCCTCACTCCTCCTGCTGCCCGGCCTGGCTCCGCTCCCCGCGCCTCCAGCAGTTAGTGGGGTGACTCATCATTGGAATTCTTCTTCCCGCTGACTAACTTTCCTTCTGGGAACCTGATGCACAATAACCCGTAAGATCCTACGAAGCACAACAACCATACATTGAACGGCGAGTCCTCCGGACAGCTATGGCTAGGGCAGTGGTCGGCAAACTCATTGGTCCACAGAGCCAGATATCAATAGGACAACGATTAAAATCTCTTTGGAGAGTCAAAATTTTTAAACTTAAACTTCTTTTTAACGCCACTTCTTCAAAAATAGACTCGCCCAGGCCGTGATGTTTTGTGGAAGAGCCGCACTCAAGGGGCCAAAGAGCTGCACGTGGCTCACGAGCCGCGATTTGCCAACCACTGGGCTAGGTGGTGGCCCTCCCACAGAGCCGCTGGACAGACTCGCAGGCCCACCCTGCCTCCGGGACATGCGGCCACTGGGCAGAGTCTAGGGCTCCTCTTTCATTTCCGTATAAGGTGACCGGGCATGGCTGCCACATGTGATGCGTATACATTCTTGCTTTGAGTGGCATTAAAATGGCTCACACGATAGGCAGTCTTCATGCAGGTCTGCCTGCCTGGTGCTGTATTTCTGATTCTCTTCCACGGGGAGGCCGCTGGCCACGGGTAATTTATTTTCACAGCTGCACTGCCTTCCATGGTGAGTCTCTTTCACATTTAGCTTATATCCCTTCGAAGGCGGATAGAAAGCGGGTCTGGCTCCCTATGGGCATCGGTCACCCAAGAAGACCTTTACCGCTTTCCCTGGTGAAGGCTCTCCCAGGAGCTCGGAGTCACTGCGTTACCGGCCGCCCCTCTGCACACATCTCACTGTTTTACAGATGGATTGTAGCCTGTTTTTGTTCACTTGGGAAGTATCCCTAAGGCCCGGACCGCGTGGTTCAGGGGCTGAGCGTGGGCCTATGAACCGGTAGGTTGCAGCTCAATTCCCTACCAGGGCACCTGCCCAGGCTGGGGGCTCAGTCCCCAGCAGGGGGCGTGCAGGAGGCAGCCGGTCCATGATTCTCTCTCATCATTGATGTTTTTCTCTCTCCCTCCCCCTCTCCCTTCATCCCTGAAATAAATAAAACTATGTATATTTTCAAAAGTATCCCTCTGACCTCTATAGATTCGGATTCCCCTTTTCTTGGTGTTTTGAGTTCCTAGACATCCACAGATATTTTAGTTCCTGCCTGCGTATCTGATTATTTAGCGACACCATTCTACCAGAATGCATCCCTGTGAATGTGGAAACCAGCCACACCCCATGCGGCGGGAATGGGCTGGGAGTCAGGGCTTAGACCATCTGCCAGTTCTGCACCCTGTGCTGGGGGGCCCCTGCCCCAGCGCCCCCAGTGGGAGAGAGGCCAGCTCGTCGCACCAAGCCTCACCGTGTCCCCAGGGTTTCTTCCTTAAGGCTCTCCCTCGAGTCTTGCAGCGCTCACTTGCAGCTGTCTTTGACAAATCGTTACATACACATACGCCCCACGCTTACTTGCTGACGGGACCCGAGTGCTCCACACACAGGACATTTTTAATGTGTGCAGAGGCGGTTCCCGTGCTGTTTCGAAGCTCAGTGTCTAATGGGATCAGGCTGGTAGTCAGGGAGCAAGCTGCAGCCCGCCCCGGATGCAAGGCCTGGGAAGCTCGCCCCGAGGGCCGAAGGGAAGTGTCCGGGTTCGGGTGGAAGTCACCAGGCCAGGCCGGTGGTGTTTCTGCTCCGTCAGCACCAGGCCTGAGGCGGGCGCAGAGGGAGGTGGGCCGATGAGAGGCGGGACCTGCCCATGCTGACTGAGTGGAAGGGGCTGCAGTGACATCTGAGCAGCCCGGGGTTTGCTGACGTTGGAAGAACCACCAAGGCGGACAGCGGTGTGTGATCCCGCTCCGCCGCCTCCTGGCCCCCCTGGCACCAGTGGTTTCCGGGGCGCCCTGCTTCAGTGCTTCTCCAGCCTGCTGACCTCCCCCCAGCGCCCAGGAGTGCTGGCCCTTTGACTCTTTCATGCTCTGGTTGCCCCAAGAGCGCCTTCTTGATGTTTATTTTCCCTAAAAATAGTCACTTGAGAATCACAATTTCTTCTTTTTAATAAAACTGTAACTAAGCTTTGAAACAATTTTAGTCACAGGAAGAAAACAGTTCATTGATGATCATCTACTGTCATCACAGGTGTAATATGCATCATACTTGTGTAGATATGTGTGCTAATATAAATATGTGTGCAATTTATAGAACAGCTACAGTCAAAATTAACTCATGAATGGATTTTTTCCTTGTAACTTTCTTTCCAGCTTATTTTTTTTAATGTCTTAAGTTTTAATGAAATCCAAAATATTTCATACACTAAACTGTCTCATAATATAGTCTGTTCCATATCACCGACCATTCGGGTTTTTCCCTCCCTGATGCTTCTCGTGTTGTAACCTCACTGCATGTTTTTGGCACTGTGATAACAAAGACAAAGATTTATTTTCACGAGAATTCTACCTCATACTACAAGACTCATTTCCCTTCAGCTCTTCCCCTCCACCTCACCCATTGGGTCACTACGCCCTGCCCAGACTCTCTGGGCGAGCAAAAGGCAGGTGGCAACTCGTTAAACAACTTTAAGAAGTGTTAAATGTAAACTTGATAGAAAAGTGTAAGGGGTGGCTTTCCAGTGAGTTCTGTATACTGTCCAGCATGTTGGCCCAATTATTTAAGATTAAATGACTCTCCAATCCTCCCCTAATGTTTCTATGAAGGTTATCTCGCTTTCTCTCTCTCCAAGTCTGGTCAGAATCTTAGCGTCTATGTATTTTCCCAGGGTGTACAAAACTTGACTCTAAAAAGAGAGTTGTGATCAATTTGTGATCATTTGACTTTTCTTGTAAATGCTCCATATCTTTAATGCACACTTTTTACAAATCACAGCATGATTCTAGTTCATCTTTATATAACATGTACTTTATACATGTGACCCATGATATGGAGGATTCTCATACATAAAACTTGATGTTGTCTTTATTTTATAGATGGTATGCTTTTATTGAGAATCAACTTACAATGTTTCATAAAGCATTTTAATGGTTTAGATAATTGTTGAGTCAGTACAAAGTTTGCCACAGAAATATATACAGGCTTGACCAGCCCAATACATTTTCACTAACCACAGTGCTGATTCAGATACATTTTCATACATTTGGACTCTTGAAATGGACTCTTACATGAAAAGAAGAGAAATGGAACCTGTTTTGAGAAAACTTAGCGTTCCAGCCCTGTGTGATCTCTCTGATTTGGGTACAAATTAGTTCTTAAAGTGTTGTCAATTAATTTCCAAATATTCATAATTTTTACTGGTCACGTATTTTTTGAAATGATATATTTTGATTTTATTTTACACATATAATTATTTCTATTGGTTTTCTTTGAAGAAATTTTACAACATAAGTATACAATTTAGTAACTACAATATTGATTTTTTTCCCACTAGTATAAGACTCACATTATCTAGTTAACTGACATGGGTCACTGAGAAATCAGTCTATGAGAACATTTGGCTATTAGTGACCTGAAGAAATTTAAAAATAGCATTTAAGAGGCCATTGTGTTCATATCCTATTACTGATTCCAAATGTCCATTTCTCTTTATGTATGTCCTTGGGTTTCATTATAGGGAAGGACTTTACCGATGACAATTTGTTCCCTTTCCTTATCTGATTAAAAAATCAATAGTGATACACTGTTTCATGCATGCATGCATGCACACACGTAGATAAGTTATAGTATATGCTTTGCAAAAACACATGGGACATTAGCATTCTCCATTAGATGTTATTGGCATGTGAGTAATCCACTATCATATAAGTTTTCTAAGTTAAAAATGTTTAATTCTTAACCATACTAAAAGCCCCCTATATCTATGTTAAACATTTCTTTATTCCATATAATAAAAGCCTAATATGCTGAGTGTCTGATTGTTGACCTTTTGATCAGTCACTATGACATGCACTGACCACCTGGGGGCAGATGCTCCAACTAGTAGGTTAGCTTGCTGCTGAGGTCTGGCCAATTGGGACTGGGCGATATGGGCTGGTTATGCCTTGGAGCCCTCCTGCGGTCCCAGTAGTGCACCGGTGGGGTCCCTCAGCCTGGTCTGCACCCTCTCCCAATCTGGGACCCCGAGGGGGATGTCGGAGAGCCGGTTCAGGCTCCGTCTCACAAGCCAGGCTGAGGGACTCCACCGGTGCACCAATCCATGCCCCGGGCCTCTAGTTATTGTAATAATATAAAAGGACAAATTTTAATCAATTGTGAAAGAAAAGGCACATTTCAACTCTGATTATTCTCTTTCTTGTTAAATTTATTTCTGTAAGAATACAGTATTTCCAGGGAATATGCGAAATAGTAAATTTACCTGGAGAACGATGTAAAAATACCCAGGCCTGGGCCCCATCCCAGGACGAAGGAATTAGAGTCTGCGGGGAGGGGCAGGTGTGGGTAGTTTCTCACCGCTCCCCGGTCTGGAAACCACTGCACTCTGCACCCTCTTCACGTTCTCTCTTGCTGAATTTAAATCATGTTTTCTTGTTTAATCAGTTCTACTTCTTCCCTGGCCTAGACCACACTGCTCCCATGAAGTCAGCTTGCTTTCAAACTTCAACTCACCAAGTTCCTTTCAAGTGACCATATAAATATTTGATTTTGGTATGAATTTATTTTGCCTATAGGCTTCAGAGGCCTTACGAGTAGAAAAGCCACCCAGGCCTCATACAAACAAAGAAAGAAACAAACATAAACACTAAGCAACAACTGGGCACTCAAATGACTTCCTATCAGATTCAGCTGGAGAATTGGAATTGCTCTGATTTGATTAGCGGTTGTCTTTGAGTTTTGAGGGGGATCAACTATTCTTGTTTGCTCAGGTCTGAGGAGTTTGCTGGGACATGAGCTTTCAGTTCCAACACCAGGAAACGCCTGAGCCACTGTGCCGTTCGCTCACCCTCCTCCCACTACCTTAATGCAAATGTGCCGATCCCCGCTCACTGTGCACTGGAATACCTAATGGAGAGGCTTTCTATTAATTAATGCAAGTTTCAGAAATCCCCCAAATGGCCAAATTAGCCTTCTAGCTGGAAAACAGAGCGTTGCACGGCTGACCACTTAGGAAGAGTAGAGGGGAAGGCTGGCTGGGTCGTGCCTGAAGCTCCTCCCCGCTGCAGTACCTTCTTCTCTCGTGAAAAGGGGCCATTCGACCCTGCGCATCCCCTGAGACTTACAACGCTAGTTAGACAGTAACAAAATCTTACCTTATTATCTAGTCAGTTAAATGGATGCACTTAAACCAAGTCTATAAACGCTGGGCACTAGCTGGGATACGGAGGCCATCATCCATAAGGACTCCTTCTTGCCCTCACATTGTTCCCAGCCTGGCTGATAAGGACCACCCACATCCATGAAGGAACTCTGGGTGGAACCGCTGGCCGATGCTCTCAGCTGGTGTGAGTTGCTGACATTTCTGCTTGTGTGCGTTACTGACATTTCTGCTGGGGGCCCTGTGTGTCCCTTCCTTGGCCACCCCCGAGCACATGGCCATTGTCACCTGCCTCCGCCTTGCCTTCTGAAACCTGCTTTGGCAACCACCTGACGTGGTTTTCTGACCAGGACGTTGCTGTTCCTGTAACAGGGAGGCAGTGCCAGGCGGCCTGTGGTTACCCTTCCATGATATTTGTTCCTCTGCCATTTGATCTTTTCTACAGTTTGCCAGAAAGAAGCTTTCTGGAGGCGTATTTTGGCAAAACAGCGAGGGAAGAAACAGAAAAGCGGCACTGACCCTCTATTCGGGGTTGTAAACTGGTCCCAATGTTCAGACGGAGAGTCAGAGCGGGCCCTGCTTACCAGGGAGGAGCACTGCAGCCACGGAGCCTCCCGGAACCCCTTTCTCAATGTAACGTGCAGGAGCCACTGCGGTGTTTTCAGTTCCTTCACCCTGACCTTTCCCCCTCTTTCCTGGGCCAGGGAAGCCGAGCTGCAGCAATGCTGGGCCGGCACGGGTGCCCGGGCTCCTGGGCACGGGATGCTCAGCAAGGCGGACTGTGCGCCTGCACCCCCCTCAGTGCTCCCTAGACATCACTGCGCCGTCCGTGTGGTCCACAGACACAGGTCATTAGCCATAACTCGGGATCTTCCATCCCCGCTCAGTGGCTGGAGGCACAGGAGGCAGAGTCATGCTACACAATCATATTAAGAGGACTGTCTGGAAAGAACATTCGAGGGATCTGGACAAAGGAGAACACACTGACATCTGGAAAACTCTGAGGCCGTGAGTCGTGTTTGTTTCCAATCAGGGAGCCCTCACCCTACTTTAAAAAATGGTATCTACAGCGTCATCATAAAGTGCCTTTTTCCAAGCTGCTTTTAAGACCTACAGGGACCTATTTAAACACTTGGATTTTAAAATTTGTTCTGAATATATTTAACGCCAACCAGTTTCCTCCCATCCTATATAATAAAGAGGTAATATGAAAATTGACTGCCACACTTTCGCACAAGATGGCCACCCCCATGTTGTCACAAGATGGCTGCCACAAGATGGCCAGCAGGGGAGGGCAGTTGGGGGCAACTGGGCTGCCAGGGAAGCAGTTAGGAGGCAATCAGGCAGGCAGGAGCCAGCAGTTCCAGATTGTGAGAGGGATGTCCTCCAAGGGATCCCGGATTGGAGAGGGTGCAAGATGGGCTCAGGGACCCCCCTCCCGTGCACAAATTTCGTGCACCGGGCCTCTAGCTATAAATACACCTGGTGGCAGCAGCATAAGGTGATAGAAAGCAACCGGCACTTCTGGGGAAGAAGGGAAGAGGGGGGAGCCGGAGCGAAGGGGATACCTTGGGTGTGGAGAGCGTACTGAGCTGGCTGCTGCCAGGGCGCAGGAACCGGGCTGCTGAGGGCGAATGGCACCGGGGGCCAGCTCGGGGGTCACGGATTCTGCCGCCTGTCTGGCACCATCAGCTCCGGGATTACTGCTTTATTTCTCTCTGCCCAGGGCCCACTCCTGGGGTTAGCGGAGGAGACTCGGGTGGCCACTGGCTTATGTTAAAGCTGCGTTACCAAACACCATGCGTCTTTGCCTTTCTCTCCCCCAGCGAGCCGCCCCCGCTTATGGTTTTTCAGTAACATTGTGTGGAGTTGTCTCCTTTTTTTTTTTCTTTTTTTTTTTTTTTTCTTCTGTCTCAGTCACTGGAGAAGAGCAGAGGCTTTGTGGCGGCAGGAAGGAAGAGGCGGCTTGGGGCCAGGGCATCACAGACCTGAGCAGGTGTGTGAACGAAGGGACTCTAGCCCCACTCCGTCCGCAAGCCCAGAAAAAGGCTTTTCTTCAGGCGTGAAGAGCCTTCCGTGGTGTCTGACAGAAAACCATCCCTTTCCCTGCACACGTGTGTGCCCTGAGCGCCCTGTGTCTCCTGCAGGGAGGGACGGGTCACTGGATGGGGGTGGGAGGCTGACGAGGAGCTTCAGGTGCTATTTAAACTCCCACGTTCTCATGCCAAAACCGGTTTGGTTCAGCGGTAGAGCGTCGGTCTGCGGACTGAAAGGTCCCAGGTTCGATTCCGGTCAAGGGCATGTACATTGGTTGTGGGTACGTCCCCAGTAGGGGGTGTGCAAGAGGCAGCTAGCTGGTCGATGTTTCTCTCTCATCGATGTTTCTAGATCTCTATCTCTCTCCCTTCCTCTCTGTAAAAAAATCAATAAAAATATATTTAAATAAATAAATAAATAAATAAATAAAACTCCCACGTTCTTGTTGTTGTTCGATTGAATGGATGGAAATAGGGTTGCCCGCCTCCCTGGGGGAACACATCCAGCCCTGGGCAGAGGCAGGAAGATCCCCACAGAGCCTGGCTCCTTGTCTCTGAGCTCCTGTCCCCCCCATGAGGAAGGCCCACCCACTGCATCCTGGTCTTTTGTTCAACACCCTCCTGCTTTCTCCCTTCTTGAGTTCAAGGCCACTGTTCCGCACTTTTCTTGTTCCTGAGGAGGAAGACAGCTGTTAGAGATGACTAAGTCACTCCAGCAAGCCCATGTGTCCTACAGGTGGTGCTTAGAGGTTGTTTTTCCTTGTGCCCTGTAGTTTATGAAGAGCCTTCACGTGTATTAGTGTACACAGAGTGTATGTATGTATGTACGTATGTACACATGTGTGTAGGTAAGGTGAGTCTCGTATATAGAACATATCTCTGCCGCACTCCGGGCCATTCTGCTGACTCATTCTCACCAGGAAGAGAGATTTAAGTGTTCTTTCTTTCTTAGGATGATGCTGAGTCATGATTTTGTTTGGCTAAATGTTTTGTATTCATTTCTCTATTTACTTCATATGCCTGGAGATAGGTCTTTGGTTTTAAATTTTCAAAAACGCTGGGGCCCACAGGCTGCCCAGTTACAATACATTTCTACTCTGGGGGTTTTCTGACTGTTCGGGGCTGGCCTTTCTCTGGGAGCTGCCGGAGGAGGGGGATCTCCGGTCCCTCCAGGCACCGGGGCTGAGCCAGGGGTGGATCTTCCCCACTTTTTCTTTATTTCCTTTTCATTTTTTAAATTTACTTATGAATTGGTACAAGTTCAAACTATTGTTTTTCTAATGAGAACCTTCCATTCTTTTTTTTTTTTAATTTACATTAAAAAACCACAAGGTGAACATTTTAAGATAGGTATCTAGTGATGGTTACTTTTATAAGGAAAGTTGCATTTGAATTCCAGATTATTTAGTTAATGTGATACTTGCTCAGAATAAATATTTTGTACATGACCTGTTTTATGATGTATTCGGTAACTTTTCTAAAACCACGTATTGTGGCTTTTTAAAGGTTAGCTTCTTTATCTGTGTCTCAGCGTATTCTCTCTTGTGCATCTAAATCTTCCACCAAGCCTGGGAGTGCCTTGAGGACAGAGACTGTTTTATTTACTTGTGATTCCTTTGAGTCTTTTATTAGTGACAGTTGTGGTCAAACAACAAGGAATCTTAGGAATCACACAAAAATAATCTTAATTTGGAAAAAAAGAGGAAATTTTTGTTGTTGAAACCACTCTACTATAATTGCTTGTTAAGATTATTTGGATAACTTTTCCCACATGTGTCTGCGACCTTTTCCTCCTTCTTTCTCCAGTTCTAGGACGATGGGCTTGGGCCCAGGTCGATGAACTGACGGAATGCTGTGAGCTGCCTCGGACCTCATCTCCCAGGAAGTTGATTATCCCACAGAAGGTCAGGCTCCCTCTTACTTTGATTTCATGATGTGCGGATGGAACGGAGACATGCATTACCTCTCTGGGCTCTGGCCGTTATAATTTCTTATTACCATGAAAATGATATATATGTATATGTGTATAGTACATATGATATTATCTATTGGAGAAAAAAAATCAAAGGCAAAAATGTTTCTAATTTAGCCGGATTTCTGAGGTAGTGAAATGACCTCTAGGTTTAAATGAATGGTTAGAGTACAAAATCAGCTCAGTGGGTGTTAATTTGATTTGTTGAAAAATGGCGACTCCTTCGTAAGATATGGTTTGACCTACGATTCAACCCCAGAGCGATTTGGGCAGCAAGTTACCCTGGCAAGCAGATTGTTCAGTTAGAAAGTAATCTCTCAAGTGACATTTGACAGGCGGGGATACTCACCACTATACTAACGAGGACGAGCCATTCCAGTGACATTTGAAAGATCTACCACAAATAGTCACTTTTCATGGGGTTGCAATATACCTGACCAAATATCTATATATATAAAAGCCCAGTGACTGGAATGGTGGGACAACCAGAATGACCGGTGGCTATGACATGCACCGTGACAGCCAACTAGCCTGATCCGGGGCAGGATTGGGGTTGGGACCGCCAACTGCCCACAACCCTTCTTCCCTCCCCTCCCCCAGCTGGCCTGGCCACATGGGCCCCCATCAGGGTGGGCAGACCAGACCCCCTCATGCACAAATTTGTGCACCTGGCCTCTAGTTATGTAATAAACAATATCTCAGTGTGGGGTTTGGATGCTGACCTAGGCTTTTCATGTCAAGATTCAATGAACCTGTATCATATGCAGTCGGACTAAGACATGCAGGCCCAAGTAGAAGATGACATTTAAAAAAGCATCTAAGATGCATTCACTCTCATCCTCTCTGAGTGAATAAGAGCATTTTGGTTACAAAGAGGCAGGGCATAATAATTGTCAACATCTTTGATCATCTGGAGCAGTGTGAAGTGCTCCCACCTTTCAGGCGGTTCTTGTAGCGTGAGGGCACCTCTATTACTGTGGTTCCTATGAAAGGCTCGGAACTTCCTGCTTTCTTTGCATATTTACTTTTGTTCCATAAAGGATGCCCTGAAACACAGTGACGGATCTCCCAATGTCTGTTTTCTTGTAAAAAATGGCCCAGTGTTATTAGTATTGCATCAGGCTGCTTTTCATTTTGAAAAACTAGCATTAAGAAAACCTCTTGAAAGCTCTATAAAAGCGATGGGTTTTATTTCCTGAATCAAATCTATGTTAGCTTTTCTGGTTTAGCGGAACTGAGATTAACATGGAGATAGAACAAAGCCCTACACGATGCCTTCATTTCATTAAAGGAGAGCTGACAGCACAGAATCCAGCCCGCAGCGGGCAAGCCTGCTTTGGTTTTAGCGGCGCTGTATTGGATTTCAATGTCGTTACTGCTCCAGCTTTTATGTGCTGAGTGAGCCCAGCAAAGTTGCTACTGAAAATTAGGCTTTCTGTTTTGTTTTGTTTTGTTTTGTTTTGTTTTGTTCTGTGTGTGCGTGTGCGTGTGCGTGTGCGTGTGCGTGTGCGTGTGTGTGTGTGTGTGTGTGTGTTTAAGAGGGAGCATGGACCAGTTCAAAACAAAGCCCAAATCTTCTAATCCTTATTGCAACATGGAATCAGGCAAACAATGAGGGGTCATTGCATTCCTGTCTTTAAAATGTAAAAATTTAGTATTTCATCCAATAATATCACCACCGGAACTCCTTTACTGTGAAAACGACAGGTTGTATTTCAGGAAGAAACATGTTCAGTCCCGGCGGTTGTGCTTTGCCATAAGCAGCTGATTGGCAGCAGGACTCCCGGCCCCGCTGAGGAGCTGCCATCAGGGAGATCAGGGCCAGGCCATGGGTCACCATTGCTTTTAGGAAAGTTCCACACCATCTACAACACAGACACGATGGATGGGATATCCCAGGAGCCAGAGGCCTGAGGGCAGGCTGGCCTGGGCTTGGAAGGTGAGAGAAGCGATTGGGAATGCTTACAGCCCTGGAGCTTGTGGTAGCAAAGCAAGCACGAGCCCTGGCTGGTTTGGCTCCATGGTTGGGGTAGAGGCCTGCGGACTGAAGGGTCTTGAGTTCAATTCCTGGTCAAGGGCAAGTGCCTGGGTTGGGGCACATGCAGGAGGCAAACCATCAAAGCATTTCACATCAATGTTTCTCTCTCCCTCCCTCCTCTTCCTTCCCATCCAATCTCTCTACAAAAATCAATGGGAAAAATATCCTCAGGTGAGGATGAAAAAAAGAAAGGAACCATGACATTTTCTGTGGACCAGACTGGGGTCACGCAGCAAAAAGGAGCTTTCCTACATGGTGGTCACATGTAGCCCCTTCATATGGCACGAACACAGCAGACATGTGAGTCTTGCTCCTGAAGATGCTAGTGTAGACCTGACTTTGTCTCTTTGATTCTATAATTTTCCAAGCTCTCAGTTGTGGATTGTTGTTACTTTTCTTTTTTGGGGGAGATGTTCGTATGCTTCATCGTAGAAGCCTAATATCCCATGAGGATGAACCGACGGGGAATGCCAAAGTGATGTGCGATTGCGTTCTCCTTCCCGTTTTGTGTGAGAAATCTGCTCAATAGAAAAGTTAAAGAAAACCTCTGAAATTTGCAGAGTACATCAACCCATCTCTCTCTTGAGCTGCTGTTATATGCATTTTCTTGAGAATTGTTTTTTACCATCAGAAAAAATGAGAAAAGTGTGACAGTTCCCAAACTTAGATGGCATTTCCTATTTTCTACCACAGTGGACCCGCCGGGATATTAGCCTTTATAAATCTTCTCTTGTCATTTTCTTCTTCCCCAAATGACACTTGCACGCTTTCCTAACTTTGCCTTATGGTCTCTTCAATTGCCCTAGTCAGTGTGTTAGTATAAACATTGATTTAATTCTGGTTATATTTTCGCTTTGAGCTTGTCACTCTGTATTGAATTTGAATTTTCAACCTCACTACCACCTATGAACATTTATGCCAATTGTCAGATGGGAAAAGGAGCTGAATGAACAGGAAGGGACTGTCTAGTGCATGGTAACTGTTGCTAGGGAAACAATTCCCTGACACATATTTTTAATGGTAGCTAAATTTGAATCAAGGTAGTTTTCACAGACAAATGGCAGCATTAGAATGAATGTATAGTTTGTTTTTTTTTTATAAACATATACTGAAGCCACATGGATTACACCTTTGAACAAGAACTTAGCAATGCATTCATAGGACGTCTGCAGTAAGAAGGATTGCTTGTGTTATGTTTCCATTTTCGCATACTGCCAAACAAGTACGCTCCGTGACCTTTCCCTCAGAGCTAGATGACCCTCATCTGATACCCATTATTTAAGCAGCTAATGAGTTTAGATACGTAACAAAAATCAGGTGACACTTATTGTCTCTGTAATTTGGAGCCAATTACTCCCAGTGAGCATAGGTTTCATGGCGCTAACAGTATCTGCCCGGCGTGTTAAACGTGTTAGCATGGAAAGTGTCTGTCTTAAATCATGTAAGTCAGATGCACTGTTTTCGAAATGGAACTGGTCATCTGCCAAGGTTCTTGCCAAAAATCAGAGGTGACTCTCTGAGCAACAAGGCAGCAAGTATAGTATGCTAAGCGATCTAGACACGAGTCAAAACGATTATTCTACTTCTTAATTACTACTCAAAACAATATTGTACAGCACTGAAGTGCTATCTTTCTTGGGTTAAAAAAAAATTAGGAAAGAGGAACCTGAGATTGGAATGAGGAGGGCGTGTCTGTCGGGGGAGCTCTCATGCCCACACCTACAGCAGAGCCCCCTGAGGAAGTCTTTGGCTGTAACGGTTCTCCCTCCCTCTGACCATCTTCTAGAAAAAGAAAGTTCCTCTGTGCTAGGGAGTTCGCACGTGGCTCACCATCGCTGTGAGGTCCAGATTGCAATGCCCCGCCCCTGAATAAACCCTTTGTGTGGGAGGAACATGTGCTGACTTTCTGTTTAAGGTCAACACTCATCCGTATGGACGTCAATTCTTTTCAAAGACCGAGCAGGCTGGGTCTCCGCTTTTGAGGATGGGCATTGACCTGAATTTCGCTTCCACCCAGTTCACCTTGAAAAGCACAGAGACCTTCATGCCATCCAGCCACTCCCCGGGCAGTGGTGACCGCCCTTTGGGCTAGTTTAATGAGCTAGCATTTCTATGTCTTTTAAAAGTTGTATTAATGAACAAGCCAACAGTTTTCAAAAATAATGTTTTACAGGGTAATTTAGGGGAAAACTACAATTTTCATTGGTGGTAGCAAGGATTTTCATTAGCAACACTGAATTTCAAGGCAGGTGCACAGAGATTTGGGTTAATGGAGAAGAGTTTACAATCATGATTGTATCCTTTTAATTGCCTGAGAAGAAGAAGCGTTATTAAAATACCAGAGGCCCGATACATGAAAATTCATGCACTGGAGACAGCATCCCTCAGCTGGTCTGCCCCTTCTCACAGTCCGGGAGCCCTGAGGGGCAGAAGGCAATCTGGCAATCAGAGGAAGGTGACCCCCCCCATCACACCTCTGCTGCTGCCACTGCCGGCAGTGCAAGCCTCACCGGCCCTGGTTACCTGAGCCTCGGGTGGCCCTGGGCAGCTGGGCAGCTGCCATCCAAGACTTGCCTGTGCTTCAGGCTGGTCTTGGGGATCTGGGGGACTGAGGAGGCTGGGGGAATCCAGAGGCAGGTGCGAGGCAAGGCCTGGCCCACCCCAGGCAGGCCCAGCCTTGCTGCACTCCTGCCAACCTGGTGGTGCTGAGGGGCCTGGGTGCTGCCATCTTTGAGGGTGTGACATTCAATTAGCATATCCCCTCCTTACTGGCTATGGGTACCCCCATCTTTGCGATGGTACCCCCATCTTTATTCCTTCTTTGTTAGATGGGATCACAAGGATTAAGTGAGCTTCTAGACCAGGGGTCTGCAACCTTTAAGACATAAAGAGCCACTTGGACCCGTTTCCGAAGGAAAAAAAAACCCTGCGAGCTGCAAAACCATTGCGACATTTAAAACAAATACAACACTGCATATATTGTTTCTTACCTTAATGCTATATACCGGATCGTGCAGTTAGCTGTCAATCTGAAGAAAAAAAGGACTTTTTCACTTAAAAATGTAAAATATATTTTTGCAAATTAATAGCTAATTAAAATATTTAATTTACCTGGTTAATGGGATTTTTGCTCCTGAACCTCAGTGCACAGTGTCAGCACATCAGGGCTGTAAGACGTTACCTTCATTTTCACACAAGCTTGCAAGTTGTCGGAGCTGCGGTAAAGCTTCAAAAGAGCCGCATGCGGCTCTGGAGCCATATGTTACTGACACCTGTTCTAGACCATAACTAGTCTCTTGGGTTAGCATCTTCTTCTCTCCGGAGTTTGGTGTAACCACCATATCACAGACCCTCAGATGGAAAGGTCAGTGCTATCTTGAACTTTTTATGCTCCTGGATGCCGCTTCATCTAATTGGCTCCCAGCTTTGCTGCTTTCCCGCTGCACTGCCGTCGTTAGCTGTCTGAAAGATAAACATGGCTTCCTCTTGCCAACCATTTAAGGAAGTGTGAGAGCGGAACCCTCCTCAGAGAGTGATATGCCTGACGCACCATTCATATATATATATATATATATATATATATTATTAGAAGCCTGGTGCATGAATTTGTGAATGGGTGGGTCTGGCCAGTCTGGCCAGGGAGAGGGGACATGGGTGGTTGGCCAGCCTGCCTGCTGGTCAAATTCTTGGTTGAGGGGACAATTTGCATATTAGCTTTTTATTATGTAGGATATACACTGAGTGGACAGATTGTTATGCGTTCAGAGATCATAATAATCTGGCCACTCAGTGTGTGTGTGTGTGTGTGTGTGTGTGTGTATACACACATATGAACTCAAACACACATATGCATTATTTTATCATTTGCATGTGTATATTCAAAGACAATGTGAATTAATACAAAGTAGCTTCTTAGCTTTTAAAACATTGTATAAATGGAAAACTAAAAAGCATTAAAACTAGATCAATTGCACACAATAAATAAAATAATCTACATTTATTTGAAAGTTACTCTGTATAAAATAATGAAGTAGGCTTCAAATGCAGAAATGAAAGTCATAAATTAGTATGAATGGTATCAAAATACTTAAGGGAATATTATAAATACAAAGCGAGTTGTCTAAATCAGAGAAAGAATTCTCGCTTTTAAAATATATTTGCCGAACTCCACTAAATTCAAAAACATCCTTGGAATAAGTATGACATGTTATTTATATGAAAGGAAAGAACACTAATTTTAGTACTTTACAGCTACATTTATAAATGCATTATTCACACATGGCTGGCACTGGGAGCAGGCATATATTTCTGTGCAATGCTATATCAGCACCCTCTTCCATTCAGTTTTGAGGTAGAGGTCTTCCCTTGAGAACTGTACCCATTAGAATGTCATTGGAGGTAAACGCAGGCCTTCCGAAATCATAGTACATGTTTTGTTGAGATTATGTAAGTTTACATTTCTGAATAGACAACAGAATACAATGATATAGTTAGAATGAAGGGAATACTTCGGTGCTTGTATATGTAATAATTACTAAAATTTTTAAGAAACAGCAATTTTCCTTTAAAATGTTGATGGGTTACATTTTATAATGGATTAATACCAAGGTGGCATAATAACACCTAATATTTTTGAGAGGCTATTCAATTGTAGATATCATAAGAAGTTTATTAGTAGTTTCTCATTAATCCTAACAATACTGTAGAAATAGTATATTATTTTATTTTACAGATCAGAAATTTGAGGTTTAAATAATTTAAATAACTTGCTCATGTCACACCATAAATGACAAAACCAACCATTAGACTCAAATATCTTATTTTAAGTGTGTGCTTTAGAAAAAAAGGAGAAAGCATACAGAACAGTTACAAGCCAATGCAATAAAATCACAAATATATTTTGCATAGACTCTCCAGTTGCTAAAATTTTGCCTCATTTAAATGATCATTCTTTTGCTTCTCTTCCCTCTACATCAGCGATATTATTTTATCAATTACATATTTCTGTATATTTTATATATAAAATGAGATGTTATATCTTATTATTGACCAATTTGAGAGCAATTATAGACATTATGCCCCGTTACCCCTAAATATTAGGCAGGCATTTCTTAAGAAGGACATTTTCTTATGTGATCATTGTATGATGATCATATCAGAAATTATAACATTGATATAGCATCTAATGCACAAATTCAAATCTGTTATCGATTCATAAAAATGTTCTTTGTAGATGCTAGGCTAAACCTTTAATCTGTAAGAACATTTCAGATGTCCCTGACATTGAGTTTAGGAGAGCACAGGCCTATTGTCTTTTAAGTGACCCTCGTTTAGGCTTATTTGGTTATTTCCTTCTGCTCCAACTCGAGTTATCAGCAGAGTGCCTACTGACTGGTCCTTCTCAGAGCCTCGTGTCCGGTGGCACCCTCACCATCTGTCTCATCACTGCCAATGTCCTCGGCACTGACCACGTCGCTCAGGTGTCCGCCAGGTCTCTCCACCGTAGAGTGACCCTTTCTTCCTTTGTAACTAATAAGTAATGTGTACAACATACAATAACACACGGGAATATAGTGCCCACCATCAAAGTTTAATCCAACACATCCACTGACAGTTCTTGCGAAATCTATTATTGCTATAATGTGTGTATAACAGTGATTTTATAAAACCCACTGCATTTGTTTCTCAAGGCAGAATGCCACAAAATGCCACAAACTGGGGGGAGGGGAGGCCTGACCAACAGAAACATACTTTCTCCCAGTTCTAGAGGAAGAGCTGGTTTTTCCTGAGGCCTCTCTCCTCGGCTTGCAGACGAATGCCTTCCAATGGAGTCACATAATGGTCCCTTTGTCCGTGTGGTCTGTGTTCTAATCCTGTCTCTTAAGAACAATAGTCACACTGAATTAGGGCCCACCTAATGAACTCATTTTGATGGAACTACCTCTTTAAAGGTCCTCTTTTGAAATACATTCACATCTGGATTACGTGTTAGGGTTCAGGATTTAAGATGATGTTTTTTGGGGGGAGTGTATGATTCAGCCCATAACACCTATTATTTACCCCATATTTATTAGGTAGCAGTCTACTTTAACACATTTCCCCTAACTTTATATATATTACACACACACACACTGAGTGGTCAGATTATTATGATCTCTGAACACATAATAATGTGGCCACTCAGTGTCTATCCTATATAATAAAAAGCTAATATGCAAATTGTCTCCTCCACCAGGAGTTCGACCAGCAGTCAGGCCAGCCAACTGCCCATGTCCCCCCCCTGGCTAGGCTGGCTGGACCCCACCCATGCATGAATTCATGCACTGGGCCTCTAATATATATATTATTACACACACATACATATAACACACACACACACATACACACATACACACACACACATACATTGAATGGCCAGATTATGAGGTGCGTTCAGAGGTCATAATAATCTGGCACTCAGTGTATATATGTATATACTCTGGTATAGATTCATAGATTCTTTTTAAATTGGTGGATTATCATCCATTATTGTCATTCATTTCTTGCTTAATTAATTGTTCCAGAATTGGCATGTGGGGAGACTTTCAAACTGACTCCAGTGTCATTTTTATGTGACCCCCTAATTTGTTGAGCCATTCCTAACTTTCTGGAATGAACATGTATTCTAGAATCATCTCATACTTCCCCTGCACTAGCCCTAGAACCAGCTATGTCTCCGGGAAATTCTGATTCTGTTTAGAGGTCAACGACATGGATAAATCCAGGGCTGGGCTAGAACACACATTCTTAGGCCTTATATGAAAACAATGGAATGTCAAACATACAACATTGGATTGGCTCAAAAATAATTAAATACTGATTAGACAACAGATTATAATATGGCCAAATTTTTTGAAACATGGGATCCAAGAAGGAAAATGAAAACAGAAGTCTAAAATGATAACAGAAGTCTAAACATAACTGTGGTGGACTAACTGGGGGTATTGCAGGATTTAGCCCTTAAGAGGTACAGCGTATAGGGAATGTTGCTGACATAAGTTGTTAATAATGAAAATACTGACCAGCAAAGAAACTCATTGATGTAGGATCCATCTGAAAGCATATTGATTCCTGAGTACATTAATCCCTTATAGAGAGGAATTAATGTCAAGGAGTGAGTCATGGGACAAAATATAAGATACTTTCAAATGTGTTTTCCGAGCTTGCAGTGTGCTCATCAGTGGTAAGCCCTGGTTGTTAAACAATTCAGATGCTTTCCATAACCTGGACCCAGAATGCATCGGGAGAAGAAAATACTGCTTAAAAAATTTTTATTCCTCTTCACCACTTCAAGACAGCAAAGCACCAATCAGTACTCTGGAAGGGAGTAATTTATTATTTCATGTAAGTATGCTTAAAAGATACACATATGCTAAGATTATAAAGGCTCTTACTTAGTGTACAAGGCACTGTCCACTTCTATTGTTACATTGAATTTATAACAATATTAGGCAGCTATTACTATTAGGTGTGGAAAATGAGTTCTAGAAGTGTTAAAGAATTTTATGAATGCCATAAATCTTAATATGTAGATCAAAGATTAAAATTCAGAGATCCTTGTCTCAAAATTCTGTATTTCATCATTTTGCACCATTATCATTGGTAACAACCAGTTATTTATCCATGGTATAAGAAATGATCAAAACAATTTTACTATTCTACAAGGGTTGGTTGGTTAATGCCTTGATATGCTATTAAAATACCATACAATAAAATATTAGCTATGAAAATATTGTCAGGAACTTCTATTTCCAGGAACATGGAGTCAATATACTTTTATTTATTTCTCCTACAAAGAATTGCTAACAACCCCAGACATTATATAAATAGAAATAAGAACATTCTGGAAGGCAAGAAGAAGAGCACAGAAAATGTCTGAGAAATCTTACATAATAAAAGTCCAGTGACTGAATGGTGGATCGACCAGCATGACCAGTCAACCAGTCTCTATGATGCACACTAACCAACAGGGGGGAGATGCCCAACTCAGGAGCTGACCCCCGGTGGTCAGTGTGCTCCCACAATGGGAGCACTGCTTGGCTGACCAGGATTAGTGGTGTTCCCATGCAGATTGATTCCTGCAGGCCATGCCCCCCACCAGTGCACAAATCCTGTGACTGGGCCTCTAGTATAGTAATATTTGTCTATAACAAAATGTCATTAAGTAGTATGCATTTATAAAGGGTAATAAAAATCACAATATTAAAATACTGATATTGACTAAAAGGAAATTAGAACACGAACATGAAAATATCTTTAATGTGGATAAGAACAAAGAGTTAAAATTGTACTAATCTATGAACAAAGGATCTAGGGGAACTCACTTTATTTAAAAAAATTTTTTTATTGATTTTGGAGGGGAAGGGAGAGAGATAGAGAGATCGAAACATCAATGATGAGAAAGAATCATTGATTGGCTGCCTCCTGCATGCCCCTAATGGGGGCATCGAGTCTGCAGCCAGAGCATGTGCCCTTGGCCTGAATCAAACCTGGGACACTTTAGTTTATAAGCTGAATGAAGCTCTAGCCACTGAGCCAAACTGGCTAGGGTGGGGGGGATGGACTCACTTTAGATGCAGTATGGCTCCAGCAGCAAAGGCATCTGGGAAATGTTGGACTCGACTAGTTAACTCTCTGTGACTGTGGAACTCTGCAGCCTCGGGCTCGGCTGACTGCCCCGAAGCGGCAATCCCGCCCAGAGGAAGGTCCCGGAGGAGGGAGGCTGAGGAGCCGCAGTGTGATCCCTGTCCCATGGCTCTGCTCCTGAGAGGCCCTGTTCTCGCTGGCAGCCTACATGGCTCCCGCCATGGGGTTGACCGTGATCCCTACCCATAAAGAGGCTCCTGTCCCGCTTGGGGTGGGTTTCTCCTGGCCCCACCACGGGAGGGCCGCTTTTCCTTGTCTGTGCGTTTCTCCCGGTAAAGCTCTAAGGACCGCAAATAAGGCTGCGCGTCAGCTCTTGGAATTGACCCTGAATTTAGACATCCGGGGCTTTCCCCAACAAAGGCAGAATAAGGATTTTTACAAAGCGGCAGTTCTGTCTTAAAACAATCCTCTCTCTCATACTGAGAGCCCGCTCAGAAGGCCTTTGCATTTGTTGCCCTGATGTAGTTTCTAGAAATAAAAGAGCTCAAGCCGAGAACACATTGCCGGCGTTTAGAGCCCACAGTGTTAGGTGGAACACCTGCCAGCCTGTTGCGATGATGACAAGGGAGAAGGATTTTTTAAAAGTTTTGGGGCCTGAGAACACGTTGTTCCTACTGTTTTCCCATCCAGGGGACTTGAAATGCCCTTGGGAGTGGCGTTGCTATTGGGAAAATCCCATTCTAACTTGCTAATAGGTGGGTGTAAGCTCACGCTAACAACACCCCCGCATTCAGATGATTCTAATGCTGATGGAGAGGAAGTTTATTCTGACATATCGGTTATATTACAACATTTACTAAACGTGCATGCTTATCAGTTTACAATATTGTCTTGTTTCACCGTGGACAAACGCAAGAAGTACATCCCTGTATAACTCGTTAGAGATTCAAAGACCTTGAATAGGTGGAGGCAGGGATTTTGGGAGTTTGCTATTAAAACTCAACCTGTTAGAAATAAAAAATACTGAAAATCATTACAGTCCTTCTACCTGTTTTTTTTTCCTTAAGTTATATGTCACTGATCTAAAAAAAAAATAGTACAATTTAATAATTTAAATTCCCATTTGATCTATATGTAACTCAAGTAAGACTATTACTTCTTTAAATAGAAATAACCAAGAAATAAGTACCTTTTAACATAATGTGTTGCTTGCTGGTCCTTTTCCGCATTAAAAAATATAAATACAAGTTGCGAATGAAGTAAGTACCTTTTAGCATAATGTGCTGTGTGAGTATTCCGCTCCCCATTGCTCTGAATTCTCTCCCTTGTTTTCCTTGTGAGATTTCTCTTTTTGCATTTTGTACAGATTGTTTCTGATTAATACTTTTCTTTTCAGCGTATTTCTTAAAGCTTTCATGTTTGCTTAGTTTAGATTCAGTGTTTTCGTTTTCTTTCTTGTCCCTTCCTGTCTTATATATTTTTGTTCAGGAGTTAGAACCTGCTCTCATTTTTAGTATTAGATCTTCATCCTTCTATTAGTGTAAAATAACAGAGCTTATACCGTAGGAAAGGCTGGTCAGCTGTCTCAAAAAATAACCTATGTGCGGGCACCCTTGGCGTCTAGATGAAATAGCACTGGTATCTGGCATAATGCTTTCTTTTGGCTCAAGTTTGCTAAGTTGTTAGGGTTTGGTTATGAAAGCAACAACCACACACTCGCATTAGAGCTACTGTACCGCTCTCTGAAGCTGGCAGAGATGACCTTGGCTGTATCTGAGACCCCACTCAAAGCATCGCCATTTTTGTTTTTCTAGAGACAAGAGGACTCTGGGAAATCCCTTGGAGCTCTGTGATGTAGACTGCAAAGGAACACTCTTGTACCTTGTCTGACTTGTCTTTTCAGTGTCTGTGTCAGAGATAGGTTCATGCTGTGCAATTGGTTGACTTAGCTTTTAAGTTTCTTCTATCTATAGGTGTTCTCTCTCTCTCTCTTTCTCTCCTCCCCGCCCCCAGCCTCCCCTGTGGCTTTCTCTTTCTCCCTAGCAATTTATTTGTTGAAGAAACTGGATTGTTTGTTATATGACACGGTGGCAGGATGTGTTGGAGAACCGTAGATCTTACAGCTTCCATGTTCCAGGAACAGAATTGATCCTGTGTGATTATATTAATGCTGAGACACGTGACCCACCTGCAGTGGTGACCAGACTCTCAGTCAGAGTCAGCTTTCCTGCGTGTGTGCATTCGGGACGTGATCATTAAACACTCAGAGAGCGACCGGCAGCAGGAGGGTTGCATTGCTCATGCGTCTCCTCGCCCTGCAGCCCCTGCCCAGCTGCAGGGCCACTGTCTGCTCTGGTCCGTGATCCATGGACAGGAACCCCGTAGAACACGCCGTCTGTGTCCAGAGCCTCTGGAGTTTGGAAATAGCGTGTTTTCAGTGCAGAGCTTGGAGTCAATGAGCGTGCCCAGTTGGGGTACAAGGCTTTTCGTTTTATTTCCTAGCCGGGATAACATCACAAAATGCATGGTCTTAGGAGCATTCACTGCCGTTTGGGTTCAAATACTCACTGTCCGGACCCCCACGTGTGTCTGTGCGGCTCCGTGTGTGCACACGTAACAGTCACTGCAGGGCAGAAGGCACCGCCGCCATCCTGCCCTGAGCACTGGCTCCGGAGACCGCTCAGCCCCGTCCCCGAGGGCCTCTCCGTTACAAACATGGAAGCAGATGCTAAAAAAAGCCCTGAAATCTAATAACAAGGAAAGCTCCCCAAGACGCGCCCGCTGATGGCTCCCAGAGCAGAGATGATGGGAAGCACAAATGGAGCTTTCACATTTAAATCCGGAGGATTTCACCTAATCTAATCCCTCCCAATCCAATTTTTTAAAATGCCTCCCAGACATCAGATTAGAGCTGCGCTTTGCTTTCCAGGCCCTTTTAGACAGACTCAGCATCTGTGCTCTGACCCCGGCGACTAACAAACGTGATTTAGAGGAAACCAGAGCCGTAGGTGCGTTCACGTGTGTGTAATGTGCACGCCGCGTTGCTGAGACCGAGCGGAGCACAGTGGCCGTGTGTCTGTGCGGGAGACGCAGCAGGAGGCGGGGCCTGTGTGCGCAGAGGCCTGGGAGGGGTCAGGAGCCTGCTCTCCCCCCCTGCCCTGCCTGCCCTGGCCTTCCCCCCCCCCCCCCCCCCCCCCGCCCTGCCCTTTGCTGCTTCATGCCCGCTTTTAAGGGAGCGCTGAGGCCTGCCCGCTGGCATCAGAGCTGCTCGGCCTGGAGCTCTCCACTGAGCCGGGCGCCCTCCTGTGGGGCTGCTGGCCGCAGCTGAGTCCCCCCTCCCGAGCTGCGGCCACACCTGCCGGGTGATGGCCAGAGGCGCTGGCCTGGAGAGGAGGGGGCCCTGGGTCCCGAAGGAAGAAGGAAGCCTTGGGAACTGGGCTTCCGGGAGAAGCTGGCAGCTGCTCTCTTCAGTGTTTCCCTTTGGAATTGGGGATTGTTGGATGGGTGCCTGGGCCGGAGGGGGCAGAGGCAGCCATGCGCAGGGGAGGCCGGGTGGCCGCCATGCAGGCCGGGCACAGGAGGGTGCACCCAGCTGGCCAACAGGAGGATGCTCCCGCTGGCCCGCCGCTCTGGGCATGGGGAGTTCAGGGAAGGAGCGTGGGATCGCTTTCACCCGGAGGAGGGGGTGAAGGAACCGGGCGGAAGGTCCGACCTGACCCCGGGGCAGCAGGGAGTACCACACCCACGCTCCCCGCCGGAGGGGAACAGAGAAAGGCAGAGCACCTCCGAAGGGAGAGTCTGCTACTGCCCATGCAGGAGGGGTTCGAAGGAGGGTATTCCTCTAAGGAGAGCAGTTGTAAGCAAAGCCCATCAGAAAGGGCTTTGTAAAGACACGCGGCGATGCCTCCCACGCCTGGGTGCTCCCTGCATGCCAACGCGGGGTCTTCAGGCACTTCGGCTGCTTTACTCTCCCTGGCAGCTGCCGGCTGATAGTAAGACTCTCCCATTTCAGAGATGAGGAAACTGAGGCCCAAAGCCAGGTCACTGACAGACATTTGTTATGACAGAGTCAGGATTTACATTTTAGACCGTCCGTCTCCTCCACAGCCGCCGCCGGCCCGTGGCCTAAGCGTCTGGGCTCTGCAATCCTACCTTCTACCTGCACTTGCGAACAACATTACTTCCCTAATTCCCTGTTTCCTCCTCTTTGGGTACCAGTGATGGTGTCTGAGATCGGAGAGGGTCTGTGTGGTTAACTGTACAGCTGAGCCTTCAACAACACGGTGTGACCTGTGAGAGTCTAGTTGTGAGTTTTATTTGTGTGTGTTTCTCCAGTAAGTACATAGGACCTTCTTATGGGAGGCTTTGCATCCAGGGCACGATAAATGATAAATGAAATTTAGGTGGAAAAACTGGTCAGAGAGAGAAGTGAAATCCTAATGAGCCGGGAGAGGTGGTTCTGTAAGGAGCCCCTAAAGCCCAGCGGCACCCCAAGTTGTACTTTCTTGCTCATGCCTGGCAGGAGCATGTGTTTGAGTAAAAAGGTGACCTGCTCCAGGGGCCTGGTCTCCCACAGCCCAGCGGAGGGCCTGGGCTCGGGCAGCACAGCCACTGGCGAATGGCAGCGCGGCCACCTGGCAGAAGCCGGGCCAGACTGGTGAGGAAGGAATTTACTGCCTGAATTCCACACCCGTCCCCCCACGGCCGTCAGGCTCTGCCTGGCTACGGGCCTGGGCCCACGGCCCGTGCAGAAGGTCAGCCCCTCCCCGTGTTTGCCTGGGGTCCCGTCTGGCAAATGTGGCAGCATGAGGGCACATGGCTACCTCCCCCCCCCCCCAGGTGCACCCCCCCTCTGCCCCTGTCTGCCCGCAGGCTTCTGCTCAGGAGGGCATGGGCCGGGGCTCCTGTCCTGCCAGCAACCTCTCGCTGACGGACCGCATGCCCCCAGACCCCAGCCTGCCTCTAACACGGACACTGCCCCCCTGGCCCTCGGGAAGCCAAGGGCAGTACAGCGGCCCCCTGAATCCTGCTCCCCACCTGATCCCTGCGCTGACACCCACCGCCTGCAGCCAGATGGGCCCCGTGTTTGCCTAGGCTGTTTGCCCGAACGCGGGGCAGGTCTGTAAACACTGAGTCAACATGGGAGGCGTGGGTGCCAGCTGCCTGCAGGATGCCGTTAAGTGACGGGCTGGCCGCGGCCCCCACAGGCGGCATCGCGGCCGCATTCCTGTGTCTCACAGCAGCCCGGCCGGCTCAGCCACCCGCACAGACGGGCCCGGCGCGGGTCCCTCGGGCGTTTTATTCATTTAGTGCTGGCAACCGCTCCTAATGGGCCGCTGTTTGCCTGGCATCCGGCTGGATGCTCAGTGAGCAGGGCGGTGGGGGTTAATTGACCAGGGGCCCGTTGCCGGGGACCGGTGGCTCACACTGGCCAGCCCCCCGCCACTCTGTTGTCCTGGGGGGCCTCTGCCGTGCCCCCGATGCCACCTGGCAGGGGGACCTTAAAAGCAAATTAATCATGAGCAGATAGACGAGTCTTTTATCAAATCGCTGGGCCGGGGACAGTGGCCATCAGGGTGTGACACTTAATTCCAGCCGGCAATAAAGAGGCGGTTTCTATGGTGCTCCCCCGCCTGGCAAACCTTTCCGCCGAGGCTGGAGTGATTTTCCAGGCGTCGTGTTTGCGCCCATTAAGCCTGAGCGCAGTCCCACCCGCTCTCCCGGGTCCATTTCCTGACAATCAGGAGCCGGACGGGTCAATGGGACGTGAGTGTTGGTGGAGGGTCTTGTTTGAAGTAGGGAGGAGGCTTTGTAATTGAACGTCTCTTTAGTGTACCGTGTTTTATGAAAATGAAGTTTGAAGTCAGAATTAGTGATTTTTGCAGGTTGGTAAATTATCTGTTATATCCACAAGTTATTTAATTCCCCAGAGCTCATTTCTTTATAAAAAAAAAAAATAGGGTAAAAACTCCCATTTTATGAGGATTGCTTAAAATACCATATGCAAGAATACAGTAAATTAGGGTGTTTTAGGCAATCAATAATCATTACTTGTATATTCATATCACAATTTAAATTTCTTAAATATCTAGTTTAAAAAAAAACATATGAAGACCCTAACCTGTGCCATATGCACTAGACCTATTTGCTAGGTTTAGATTTTGGAAGGCTGACTATAACTGATGTCAGTCAGTTCATTCTCAAATCATTGACAAAGAAAGGGAGGTATTAACTTTGGATGTCTTCAGACCTGGAGATTTAAAACAAAACCACAACACGATTGTTTTGGGGGGATGATCTGGGATCTGGGAGAAGATTGGGGTAATAATGGATAACCAATTGAAAATTTATAAGGATGCCTAAATTAGTAAGACTATTCCAGATAAGTAGGACAAACAAGGGGTTTATTGTAATACAAAAATATGCTGGGAAATCTAAAATATTGAAAACCCTTCACAACTGCTGTTTGAATGAACAGATACTTCAGAAGAGAACAGCCTTGCACTGGCATATATGACCACAAAGTGTGTAGTTGAGTAATTGAAACAATTGTTTAATAAAACTGCTGAAATAACCAGTTGTATGAAAAATCATAATGGCTTTGTAGTCTTCTAGCTCATAGTATATGAATTCTAGTGGATTATGGAAGTAGATATAAAATAAATACAAACAAACAAAATGGGAAGTAAATAGAGGTAATAAACTAATATTGGTAAAGAATACTATATTCTCAACATAAAATTAATGCAAATAAAGGGAAATGGAATTAATCATATTTGTAGAAAATGAATATAATGCTAAAACTGTAAGCCAAATTCAGAGGGTAAATACCAAAATGGAAGCCATTAGCGATTACGAAGACCAGCTGGGACAGCTTTAGCTGATGAAGCACTCAGCAATAAAACAGTGTCTCTAACTGGTCAGAGGAGAAGACAATTAACAGAAGGTGGGACGCACAACGCTTACAAATCCAGATGACAAATAAGTTTGTAATTATTTGAAAGAGCCATCAGATAACACATTCCTCTTGCCAAGTTTCCATATGTAACTTTAATTTACATGGACCATGTTAAAGTGAACACATTTACGTAATTTAAACATCAAAGGTAAAAGTGTCCCCTCTCGCTCCAGCCCCTGGGGCTCCGTTGGTTGGGAGCCATCCCGTATTCCTAAAGGTCTCCAGCTGGAGTCCAGGTCAGGGCACATGCCCAGGTTGTGGGTTTGATCCCTGATCAGGGCGCATATGGGAGAAACAGATGGATGTTTTTCACATCGATGTTTCTCTCTCTCTCCCCCTCTTTCTTCCTTTCTCTCTAAAAATTAATTAGAAAATCTTAAAAAAGATATATGCTAATCTTCGTACTGTCTGACTAATAGAAGACTGTAAGATATTTGTACATGCTTCTGTAAATTGGCAAAAAATCTATTGTACCTCTGTGAGAGAATAAGAATAAAAAAAGGAAAATAATACTTTTCTATTATTATGAGAACAATTTTGACACTATAGACATTATAGAAAGATCTGAAGGTCCCTCAAAGGGCCACAAGATCACACTTTGAGACTGCTGGCTTAGTAACTGATATAACTATGCGGAAAGAACGTACAGACAGCATGGGTACCATTAAATTATGGAATCTAGGTGAAGAATTCATGAAATTTAGTCCATGGGAATGCACCAATTCTTTATAAAATAAGATGAACTGAGCTGTTATCGTATGAGTTAGGTAGAAATAATCGATGTTGCTGGCAGACCCTCTCCCAGGATCAATGTTAAAAATAATTCGAACAGTTCCTTCATCTCCCCTTACGTTCAGGATTCTGGAAGGAACCATCCAGTTAGCCAACGTTAAATCACTGCGGTGCCCTGGCTTTCTGTGAACGAGGGAAGATAGATTCTGTGGCCAATCCTTCTCATGGCCAGAGACAGAATGTTCTCCAAAAGTTAAAAAAAAAAAAAAAAGAGTTTGGATGCTGGAATAGCACAACTCAGATGAACATGCATTGCGATCCCTAGCTGGACTTCCCATTTAGATTCTCCATTGTGCTTAGACTAAGGCAGCAAAGTCCTGGCTCCATTAGTAATTGACATGGTACCCTTCAATTTAAATTGCACCTTGGAGATTGTCAGGTATTAGAGCTATTGAAAACTGTAAGGTAGTAGGCACTTTATTGAATTAATAAAATCCCTTTAGACTTGAACAGTGACCAAACTATTTTACACTAGAGGCCTGATGTAAGAATGGGCCTTCTTTCCCTGGCTGCTGGCACCGCCTTCACTCTGGCTGGAGCCACCTTTTCACTCTGACCCAGAACCGCCTTTCCGCCTTCCCTTGCTGCCCAGAGGCCCAGAGCAGCTGGGGCGGTGTGGAACACCTGCATTGTTGCCTTGACAACGACACAAGTGTCCCACCCCAGCCACAGCCACTTAGCTCCTGTGTATGCAAATTAACTCACTATCTTTGTTGGGTTAATTTATATACTCACTCCTGATTGGCTGGTGGGCCTCATGAAGGTATGGTCAATTTGCATTTACTCTTTTATTAGTGTAGATGATCTAAAAGGGTTACCTTGTAAATCCCTTGATATTGTGCTGAATCACAAGATATCACTAAAAACCATTATGGGCAAATTGAAGTTAATTGTTGTGATTATGACCTCCAAATCAACCTCCATTGGAAGGTACAATTTTCCACCCTAAACATTTGTCAAATGTTTTATGCTTGATAGTCAGCCATCTTCAAACATAGGTGTGATTTGATAGGAAGAAATCTGTAGTAAAGTTTCTTTGCTTGTCTATCACTACTTATAGTTCAACGTTTAGAAACTTCAACAAATCCTTTGAGTGGCATATTTGTGGGAATGTGGTAAGTCCCATTTTGCAATCTCCTCTTTAATGGCCAGTCTCGGCTTAGAAGGCCAGCTTATCGAAAAGAAGGCCACGGCCCCTTTCACACACACCCGAGAGACCATCCTGGCACCAGCGCTTTTGAAGGGAAGCAAGGAGGTAATTAAGCTCCAAATAATTACAGGAGACTCTTGTGGAATAAATTGCCCCTGACCCCTATTTATTTTGGTCAAGAAATATCCTACATTATTTCATTTTTCTTCTGTGGCTGGGATTGCAAGTTGATCTTTTGTTTCATGCTAAAATCAAGTCAGGGAGGAAAAACGATCTACTGAGAAAAGAACAATGACTGATGTCGGCAATGTGTATTGAACTTAAAAATGCTGGTTCACAATTAAAAACCCTAGAAATGCCAGTGTGGGTTGGTCATATGACCTGTGTTCTCAGACTAGCTACACTTCCAGATGCCCACTCTCATCCCTCTTGGAGCCACTGGGAGTTTCCATTCAGGGAGGATTAAAATGCTGTTATTTCATTTTTAAAAGCTATTTAAAATAAATGTTTTGGATAGTAATTCCCAATTTCAAGTAGGAGTAGAGGTGAGCAGCTGTCAGAAAAAAAAACGTAAGAACGAAGTGAGGAATATCTGGGAAGGGGAATTATAAACAGTTTGGAGTAGCATATTTTATATCATTATTTTATTATGATTAAAGTTAAATTTATTTTAAAATGCCAGTAACATTCCAATTAGGTATGAAGGCAGGTATAAGTTGTTATTTGTTTGTTTAATCTTCCAAAGTGAACATGGGTTAGAGATGGTTGAAAACCCTGAATTTGGAGGATTACAGTATTTCCCCCCCCTAAATAATGGGTCATCAAAAGTGACTTACTATAACCAAGGTTCTCTTAAGCTCAAAAATTCTACTGCCTTAAGAGAGATAAACTGAAATGGCTGGCTGACATTAATAACTCTTAGAGGTGGGTGGTGGGTAGTAGGGAGTTCATACAAGTCTCCCTTCCTTGAAATGTTTGAAATTTCCCATAAGAAAAATTGTATGACTATGGCCTACAATGGCTTGAAATAGTTAGTGATGAAAAAAAATATGTCAGAGGTCTAGAAATATTTTGGCAGGAGGAAGGTAAATCTAGACACGTGTGTCTTTAGACAGATTAAGTGTGTGCTGATGGGCTTGCTCAGAAGAAACGTTTTCTGTCACATGTCCTGCTTGCGGCCTCACTGGCCGGTGGTGTGAAGCTCCTGAGAAGTTTAAGTTTTAATCAGGATGCGTCTTTTAGAGAAGAAATAATTTGCAGCTGTCTTTCCACAAATAATTTGTGGCTGTCTTTCCTCACTTTTTTTTGTTTTTTTTGTTCAACCATCTTTTTTTAATTGCTCTATAGTTAATATACATTTTTTCAATAGAGATTTTCCTAAAAGAAAGGGAATTCTCCTTCTTTCCCCCATTTCTTAGAATCCATGTTTAATCAATTAATCTACATTTATTTATTTTTATTTTTTGTTAATTCTCACCCGAGAATATTTTTCTATTGATTTTCTGAGAGAGTGGAAGGGAACGGGAGAGACAGAAAGAGAAACATCCATGTGAGAGAGACACATCGATTGGTTTCCTCCAGCACACACCCTGATCTGGGCTCAGGATCAAGCTGTAACTGAAGTACTTGCCCTTGACCGGAATTGAA
Source organism: Nyctalus aviator (assembly GCA_036971965.1). Classification (NCBI taxonomy): domain Eukaryota; kingdom Metazoa; phylum Chordata; class Mammalia; order Chiroptera; family Vespertilionidae; genus Nyctalus; species Nyctalus aviator. The sequence goes on along the minus strand of CM072926.1, from coordinate 100,072,097 downwards.
CTTGGGACCTTTCAGTCTGTGTGCCAACGCTCTATCCATTGAGCACAACTGGCTAGGGCCAATTAATCCATAGTTAAACAATTCTCTCTGAGAAGGCCAGACTAAATCAGGTGACAGAAATTCTGAGTGTATCAGGGCAAAACATGAAGAAGCCTGTCTATAATCTCACTTCGAGTCAGGCTCCTCCTCTTCCTCCTCCAGTTCTTCTTCCTTTCCTCTTCTCTTCCATTAGTCCCTCCCCTCCTCGCTCTCTTTATTTCCTTCCTCACTTCTTTCTTTCTTTCTTTCTTTCTTTCTTTCTTTCTTTCTTTCTTTCTTTCTTTCTTTCTTTCTTCCTTCCTTCCTTCCTTCCTTCCTTCCTTCCTTTCTTTCTTTCTTTCTTTCTTTCTTTCTTTCTTTCTTTCTTTCTTTCTTTCTTTCTTTCTTTCTTTCTCCTTTCATTCTTTCTGGTTTTCTCCCTTTTCCCCTGATTCCCATCTTTCATCCAATCCTGTTTTGTTTTTTTAAATATTTCTTTTTATTGCTGCATAGCTAACTTCCTTAAACCTAGCAGTATCAAACAACAACCATTTCTTTATGCTCACTTTTCTTCTGCCAGGAATTCAGACGGGGCCTAATGGAGATGCTTTGTTACAATATCTGGGGCCTAAGCTGGGCATAGTCACGTGCCTGGGAGCTAGAATAACTTAGAGATCTATCAGCTCCCGTGCCCAGCATCTGTACGTGTCTGACTCTCCTGGCCACAGCTGGGGCTGGTCATCTACAATGTGGCCCCTCCGTGTGTGGCTTAGGCTTCCTCCCAGCATGGAGACCGCAGGCTAGTCAGACCCTGTGCTCGGCATTTCCGGACGGGAAGAGGGCGCGTTCCAGCCATTGTGATGGAAGGGGGACACACTGTTCTGACCTTTCTGCAGAATTAGGAGCGTCACTTCTCACGCCTTCAGTCACAAGCTCCCCTGGATTCACAGGGAGGAGTAAGGCCCCACCTCTCTAGGGAAGACTGGTCCAGGAAACCCCAGCCATACTGTACGGCTGCTGCCCTTCCTTCCTTCGAAGGGGACGGGGAGCTTCCTGTTCACATCTGCCATGTGAACGGGCAGGGACAATACATTCAGCAAAGTCCAAAGCAGCATTCCTCCACTGAACAGAGACCCTGAACTCGTTCGTTTCTGTGAAAGATCTCAGTCCAGTGAAGGGTTAATAAAGACTCTATTGATCCGAGAAACATGGTACATTTAAATGTTTTTCCTCTCCAGTGTTCTGGGATGTGAGCAGGGAACCTAGGCAGCGTGAAAACCGGGTGGCATTAGTAGGGAAGCACTGCTCTGAGCCCGTGCTGTCTCTCTGTCCTGGCTACACAGAAGCTGCTTTGCCAATGGGCATCATTTCTCCTGATTGGCACAGGGCGGCCCACTTCCTTCAAAGAAAGCTCCAGGCATGGAAATGGAGGCCATGGAATTGGCCACTGTTCCTTCCTCTTCCTCGTCCTTAGTAATCAAGAGACGACCTGTAAGTTCAAGAATTATATTTCATAACTGAAAAAAAAAACCACAAAAAAAATATAAACTGAAAATCAAAGATAGGATTGCTGGAGAACTTTCTGTCTTTACTTCAACTGGGGTTGACATGCCTGCCGTGTTTCAGAAGCCAGCCACATGCGTTGTATCACTAAATAGAGACATAACATCAAAATTCCCGACATCATTTAGACACTGTCGATTTCTCAGCTCAGTGACTTTGATGTTGATGGAGACAGTCTTCCCTTGAAAGGCAGTGAGCTGCATGCCTCCCTCTGGATCAGTGCGTGTTTGGTGCAGGCGAGTATTCTTTTGCAGGAAACTAGCAAGGCCCCGTTTCCTTCTTTGTGGCCTAATTTCACACACATCGGCTTTTAGAGAACTTCCTGTGAGTCTTTGTTAATGAGCGACAACTGCTCACGGGCACAAAATCTGCCCGTTGGCGAGGCAGGGTGTATAAACATACCCACCAGGGGAAGGCTTGTTTGCTGTAGCATTTCAGACAAGCCTACTGGGTACTTCGGTGACAGCTCTGTCACTTCAAACGTATTAGTATTGAAATTGTAGCACTTCACGATTGAAGTGTATTACGCACTCGAGATACGGTAAACGGCTGTATTTGAATCGAATCATGCAATCATAGGTATTAGAGCCAGAACAGACCTATTAGGTTATCACGTCTATCCATGGCTATTTGTCATTGTCATTGACAACGCATTGTTGCAGGAGAGTTAAATGCCTGGAACAATAGGACTCTACCGCTGTGCCAGGAGCATTTTCTCTCATTGTCTAAAGGACTTGCTCATTGGAACGCTTTCTTTCTTAAATTCAGTTGAAGTTTATTTTTTGCTCAATTTCCCTCCAGTGCTGCAGTGCCTCATTCCCCACCCGTAACCTTCCTTCCATTTTTGTCTCTTCTCATAATGGCTGTTTTAGAGGCTGATCCACTTAACGGCCATCCTTTAAACTTCAAGATAGATTTCCTTTCTGGCCAAATTATGTGACGCTTTTGGTTGGCTTGCCCAGGCGCAGACAAGGAGAGAAGGAGACCAACCGCTGTAACTAGTTGCTCTGGTGGGGACCCCAGGACACGCTGGGTAGTGACTGGGGAAGAGAGGCGAGGAAGGTGAATGATCCAACCCGAGCCATTCGGAGCCTGGGCCTGAATTCTGCCCCGATGGCCGTGATCTGCACAGGGATTGGCCCCAGGATTGCTCCTATGAGGTGCTTAAGTGCCGACTCCTGTGGGCCACTGGGTGCGGGCCGCTCCTAAGGGCCATTCCTTCCCCGGCACCTCTCTCCTGCCCGGCACAGGGCACACAGGCTGGGCCCACTAGGAAGGCCCTTGGACTTGTGCTGCTGCTCTGAGCTGCTGTGCACCGCCCTGATCAGGCCGGAGGGGGTCTGGGCAGGGCACAAAGGGTCTACTAACGGGGAATGTCCCGGGTCCTTTCATTCAGCTGACACAGGTTTGTCATCTGTTTGCAAGTAAGATTTTCTCTGAGCCACAGGGTCCTACTCAATAACACTAGAAGCACTGCAGACAGCTGTCCTTAGAGAAAAGGCACATTTGGTTCAGGATGTAATTTCCAGCTGCGCTTGCCCACGGGGACGGTGACGCTGGAGCAGGATTATCTTTTATTTTAAAAAATATGTATTTTATTGATTTTTTTTTTTTCAGAGCGGAAGAGAGAGGGAGAGAGTATTAGAAACATTAATGAGAGTAACCTCCTGCACACTCCCTACTGGAGATGTGCCCACAACCAAGGTACATGCCCTTGACCGGAATTGAACCTGGGACCCTTGAGTCCGCTGGCTGATGCTCTATCCACTGAGCCGAACTAGTTAGGGCAGCATTGTCTTTAATGAAAAGAATTCACTCAAAGGACAGAAAGGTCCATTTTTATATAGCAGAGTTAAACTTCTGTAGAAAAAGCATGTTAGGGATTAAACATATATTGACATATGTCATTGCTGTTACTAAGAGTGCATTCTACAGGTACATTAATGATTACGCTTTGCTTTTTATTCATAAATGTCAATACTTATTAAAAAACAGAAGCTGTTTTGTTCAATTAGTTTCGAAAGTCTTAACATTTTTATATGAGGAATAAAGCTGAGTTATATTCATGCAACGACATGCTTCTCAAAACGTGAATTCTCCCCACTGTGATTCATTCTCTTTAATTCCAATAACCGGAAACAGTCCAACAGGGTATAGCCTCTTTTTGCCACTGCAGTCCTAAAACATAACCCAATGGAACCACATGTATCCAGTCATTTATTTATCTATCTGTAATACCACATTTTCCAAAAACCTGACACATTTTAGATTGAAATATTTTCAGGCTGGCCTATTTTATTTATTTGTTTATTTATTTATTTATTTATTTATTTATTTAAAAATTGCAATGTTGACATGATTGCAGGTTGACCTAATTTTTTTAAAGATAAAACAATGGGAGGTTTTAAGTATCCAACAATACTTTGAATAATCACATAATATATATCTTTGGTCATGTATTTGAGGATTCAATTTTATTTAAAGCATTTCATGATATTGGGAATTTTCTGGAAAATCTGGATTGTGGAGTTTTTATCACCCCACCTCTTCCATTTCATCTCCTCTTTGTATCAGGATTTTTTCAGGAGCAGCAACATGGCTTCAGACAATAAGAAAGTGATTCACCTCACAAGTGAAGTAAGTAGGAGATCAGACATTCCAGAGTTCAAAAACTGGATGGCACAACCACATCTGAAGCACGCGTGTTCTTTCTGTCTTTCCTGTCCCCCTCAGCATCCCCGCCGTGACAGCAGCCCTGCCTCTGTGTCTGCGTGTGGCTGCCATGTCTACATGTGGCTGCCATGGCTGGAGCAGCGCCACTTCACACGGACCCATAAAGGTCAGGAAAAGGCAATTTCTCATGTTCTGTTATTTTTAATCGGATAGGAATGCCTTTCCTACACGTTTCCTAGAAATCACACATTTCTTTTTAAAATTAAACAGCATCCAGTAATTTCATATAATAGCAAATACTCCGTGGGCCTTTACCAGATACACCACACAAACACATCTTGTTTGTTTCTGTTTTGTTAGAAGGTAGCATCCCTCTATCAGAAGTGACTAGTGAGGGGAAGGAAGAAGGGAAAGAGAGCAGGAAAGATGAGTAAGTGCTAACCTAGGAGGCAGAAGCAACAAAAACAAAGTTTCTGGCTTGGTCCAGTTCTTCTCTGTCTTGGCCTTCAAACCACACCCTATGTTTGAAATATTCTTTACATTTTAATTTGTTAAAATTTAAATTGGCTATTATCCAGTAAAGCACTTTAGAATCCCATTTCTTCCATGAGATATTTCTATTTCAAAGAAAAAGAAAGAATTAATTTTCAATTGATCTTTGTCTAAATAGTCCATTCCCACTTCCCCTTTGCAAATCATCTGCTAAATGCATTCACATTTTAATTTATAATGAATTTTCCCCCCATTAATTTTTCTTATTTATTTAGTCTGCTCTTTCTGTTTGAAATATGGTGCATAGGTTACTTGTTATAACAGTCTTCTATCTGCTTTTATTATTTCCATTATTACCATACCCAATTCACCCAGCAAACCAATGCTTTATTAATCTTCTTAAAAGACCATTATTTCTGTGCTGCTACTACTCTCAGTGGCTCTTCAAACTCACACAGGATACCTCCTAATTCAGGGTTTTTCTCCTGAAAACTGGTTTCTCTTCCAATGTTTTCTATCTCAGGAAATGGAACACAAATATAGCTCGAATCAGAAACTTGGGTCTTTTTAAAACATCTCCTTAAATGGTATTGACTAGCCATTCATTCACAATTCCTGTTGGCTTTGTCACCCAAGTATCTTTTAAATCTGTTCATTTTTCTCCAATGTCACTGCAGTACATAGAATGCTAATGCACACTGTAATCATTCCCGTTTTTTTTTTTTTTTTTTTTTTTTTTTTTTTTTTTTTTTTTTTTAATACATTTTACTGATTTTGCACAGAGAGAGAGGAAGTGAGAGAGATAGAGAGCCAGAAACATCAATGAGAGAGAGTCATCGATCAGCTGCCTCCTGCACACCCCCTACTGGGGATATGCCCGCAACCAAAGTACATGCCCCTGACCGGAATCGAACCCGGGTCCCTCCAGTCCCCAAGCCGACGCTCCATCCATTGAGCCAAACCGGTCTCGGCCATTCCCGTTTTTTATATTCTACAAAAGCCAGGTAACTGGTCTACCTCACTTACTCTTGCCTTTTGTTTCTTTAATCTATTCTTTACATACAACTCAAAAGTCTTTTGGAGTGCAAATCTATTCATATAGTTATTCTTCTCCCTCCCAGTGTACCATCTTTCCCTTTCACTGAAGTCCTTATAGCTCTTGGGATAAATACTAAATTCTAAGTTTGACCCACAAGGCACAAAGTATAAGCCTATTTCTCTATTTTACAAATTCATCTTGAATCAGGTTTTTAGTCTATTTTCTCTAGCCCTATTTGTCTTTTCACCGCCCATGACTCTTTTTAGTCCCTTTTTTATTTAGATAAATATGGGTCATCTTTCAGATACCATCTCAAATGCTAATTCCTTAAGGATGCTTTCTCCAAACATCTGATGAAAGTCAAATTTCTATTATTTGCTCTTATGCGACTACATACCTCTTCTTTATTTGTCATAATTATAATTTTGTATTTATTTATGTGGTTACTTCACCTTTCACTCAATTTTAGGCTCCATGAAGGAATCAATCATGTATGCTTCTGTGGTAAATATGCAATATATATTTCTAGACAGGATAAATCCTAATAATATTTGCCAGTATTTTAAGGTCACCCACAATTTACTATTCTTACCTTTCTAATCCCACTTCTTGTAAGATATAAAATAACATTGAGATAGAGATCATCAGAAGATTTTTTTTTCTCTTTTGCCACTAGATTTGAAACCATAGCCTTTCCAGGCTGCAGAGGATGCATAACGATACTATATAAAAAGGCAAGACTAGAAAACCTGTATAGTTTTCTGAGCTTGTCAGAGGTCTTCAGAGGTTCTGTGTTCTTCAGAGGTTCACAAACTAATTGGGAGGTGGGGGAGAGAAGTCACAAAGCTTTCAATGCATGACGACAAAACAATGCTATGTACACAAGAGTAACCTACATGATATTAACATTACATGTTCTGATCAACCTTAATATGGAATTTAGAAAACAATTATACATGTTCACTATCGAGATATAATTTCTAAATTGGTAGTATTGGGTCTTGGTATTTCTGCAACAACAACAACAACAACAACAAAAAATGATTATGAATTCCCACTCCTACTTATACTTAGATTGGTCAAATGAAGATTGTCTTCATGCTAAGTAATGGATGGGAGCAGATATTCTTGTTATTCCACAAAAATGCATGCAATAAAGACAGAATGAGCAAAGACACCAGATACCCAGATAAAAACAGCATGTGTATGTAAATATTTCTCTCTTTTCCTGTCCAGCATGGCTACAGAGTGGTCCGGTTCCTGAGTAGGCTTTCGGTATTGGGAAAGTCAGAGTTAGAACAGATTTCATGGAGAATAAATATCAGGAGACGAGGGGAAATTTCTTATCATATTGGATGAGAGAAAACTTTAGGAATTGCTAATTTCATAGGAAAAAAGTGGAATGTGACCACTTAAGAGGTCAAGTGACGGATTTCTGTCTTTATCATCACAACCCCAGAATAACTTCGTTGTCCATACTTTCTTGGATTAAATTTGCTGAAGTGACCGCCCACTGCTGATATTGGGTTTCAGCCTGTGGAGCTATTTTTCATTCTCTGCTTTGTGTTCTGGTCTCCTCATGGTGGCTCTCCCCTCAACATCAGAGAGAATGAAAGGAGTCACACTCCTCAAAGTGAAGTTGTTTTGGGGGTGGAGGGAGGTATACTCTCTTCAAAGCAAAGGCTTAGGTCATGGTGAGTTTTTAAAAGATGGAATTCTTTATAAAAGTTAGGCATGCTCAATTTATTAAATTGAGAAGCAAGTTTTTATATAAACATAGCTTAAAACTCTCTATCTAATATTATAGCAACATGCCAGTAGATAGGATTTCTCACCACTTACTTTTAGATTGAGATACTTATAACAGATATTTCTCTACATCCTGGCAATGAATTCTGGGGCAGTTTCAAAGGAAGCTTAAGGTTGGAGGAACAGACCTCAAGAGAGAATACCTGGAAGAGCCAGTCTGCTGATGTGTAGATAGAGCCAAAGCGGGGGTGGGTGGAATGACAGAACTTCCCTGAGACTAAGCAATGGAAAGAGCAAATTCCATGTGAAGAATTTTAGCCAGTCTAGCCTTGCTAGAGACACTGCCCATGCCCCCTGGGCCTGTGGCAGGATAGAAGTAGAGGGGCTGGATTGGGCCTTAAGCAGCATACGGCTGGGGGTGACCAGAGGATTGCTTTCAGCACTGCCAACTTCCACCTGAGGCACCTTTTCGCTGTTTCCTCTCGCCAGTCCAAAGATTACTTGGAGAGAACAACTTCACAATTAGGCCCCACTAGACAATTTCAGGTTGGTTAAGTGATCAATATAAGTAATCTGCTTTTTGTTTTAGATTAAAAGGCTTGATAGGCCCTTGAATATATTTTTATTTACATTTTAATGCATGTTATATGTTGAGTAGGTATAATGGGTGCTTTGGTGCTAGGGCTGAACACAATGAAATAGGAAGGATCCTTTCAGAAGTAAGGTGCACCTGATGAATTTAAGGAATTATTTTGCCTAGAAAAAGAAAAACACTAGATTGGCTATAGAGGTTACTAAAATATAGTTAAAATAAGGCACTCACGGTGTCTATTGGAAAACTAATTGCCAGTTAGTAGCATATGCATTTGACCTCACATAGCAAAACTGCAGAAACTTTTTATGTTTTCTGCTGAAATTGAAGTAGATTTTATGTACATTTTTTCATAGATGTGCAGTTAATGTTAGTTTTCATATTCGACAATCACGTTACCGTGTGGTTACTACCTGTGTGGCCCTCTGCAATTGTTGGGGTCCATTTGGAGAGGAATTCAGACAAGACTACTGACCATCTACTAATGTCAATGTATACAACCTGGTAAGCTCCAGAGTGCAGATCGCAGACAGGGCTCTGAGGAAGTACGTGGAGAGGGCGTGGCCTTGGAGAGGACTCACCTGGGAAATGCCCGGCGCTGGTCCTGGCGGCAGATGACATTTACTAAATAGAAAAGGGATGAGGAGGCTCAGTCATTGATGCGGAGGGCGGAGCCTACTGAGAGTCTCCAGCGTGAAGCAATGTGAAATGTGATAGAATTTGAATCTGGCATGTGAAAGGCAGTGCCATTTAGTGCTAGATGGGGAATTCTCTGTGAGCAAGGACTGGCTTTTCACAGAGTTTATGATGGGGTGGAGGAAAGGGGGTGCAGGAAGGAGCCCGAGGGACTGGTCCCCATGAGCCATGCATTTGGAGCGCACGTTGCTGAAAAGCGTTTCCTTACATGTTCTTCTATGATCATCACCACGGCCCTATGAGCTCAGAGAGGCGGGTGCAGGGTATTAGCCCACCCATTTCATGGCTGAGAAAACCAAGCCATGAAGAGATTAGGCAACTTGCCTGAGGTCAGATGCTTGCTTCGTGGCAGACCGGGACGAGGGCACACATTTCTCTCCCCCTTGGAGGCACTCAGCTCTGCTGGCCCGTGCTGCCTCCCGGCAAACACACCCCTGGCCTTCCTTTGGTTTCAAGGTAAATTTTCTTGAAAATCTTCAGAAAGGCTAATTTTCTTTTTGTACAAAGAAATACACACACACACACTTTTACATATATTGCTACAGGACTCAGAAATAATCCACATTTCACAGAAGCCTCGCCTGGACAATGACGCCCTACATTCTATAACTGCGTATGAGGCTTTGAGGAGAGGGGGCCAGTCCAGGTCAGACATGGGCTCTATTTCACGTGAAATCATTTCCGATCCAATCCATGCCCTTCCCCGGGGCGAATCCCAGAGACAGCGCAGTGTCGCTGTGACAGAGCCCCGCCTCTGCCCGTGAACTGGCTCACTGCTAGTGTCTGGGCCATAGGCTTCATCTCACATTCTGAATTTTGAAAGTTGGGAATGGAGATGCCGTAGAAATGGGAGTTCTCTGTTCAGAGGATAGCATTACATACAGCTAGTGCGCTCTCCAAATGGAAATTTCCATCTTATCGCCTGAGGCTGACTCCACTTCTCCTCTGCCCGGCATTTCCGGACTGAAGTCCATCACAACATCGTCCTTCAGGTCCTGAGTCACTCAGAGGCCTGCCTGCATTTCGGTTTGATCAAAAAAGTACTCCACAGAGTGTAAGTGTGTGCATGTCACTGATGCTCTCGTGTTTGTAAAGTGGGAAAGTGAAGCTGGCCAGTAAATTCCATTCCCTTGACGTTGGCTATTGTGCCCGTGTTGACATAGGAATCCGAAGAGCGGGGACAGGCACACCTGGGAGTGTCCGAACCCGAACGTCGGCCTGGCGGACACAAAGCCACCGCCCTCCCCGGGAGAAGGGATGGGCTCTCCCAGGGGAGGAGGCTGGCGTCAGCAAAGGGCATTCGGGGCCCTGGGGCTGGGCCTTCTCCTTCCAGCTTCACATCCAAGGCTAACCGAGTCCGGGCAGTGTCTTCGCTCCCCTGTGCTACCTGCTTGTGTGTGTGTGTGTTTCCCTTTGGCCCCTGGAGGTGCAGAGAGGTTCTGAGCGGGGAGAGCCCCAGCTTCCATCTCATGTGCTCTTTCCCTCTGCACCCTGACCTTGCGAACTTCTCCTGATGTCATCAACGTGAACTTGTGAACCGCTCCGGAGAGCCTGTAAAGCTGGGGTAAAAGTCGCGGGAAATGCCCTCCCAGGCTGCCCGGGGTCTGTCTGGAGGCCGTTCGCTCACATTAAAGAGCGAGGGCAGCGGCAGGGACAGGCCTGAGTGCTCTGGGCTTTCCCAGCCTCTTTCTGTCCATGAACCCGGGCCACCCCCGCCCTCTCTGATCTGGCAGATGCACTTGGGGTGCGCAGATGGGCTGGGAGTGAAATCCACCCGGGGCTGCGCCCTCCGCAGAGACCTCCGTGTCCGGGCAGTGATCCCGGCTCCCCCGGGCTCCCCCGGTGTCGCGGGGCCCGCCGCGGGCTGGGGGGCGGCGTGCCCTCCATAATGGCCTGTTGACAGGACTGTGCATTTGACATCCTTCAAACTCTTGCTTAAGCCCCGGTCACAGAGGCTCAGAGGGTCATGAGCAGTTTTATTCACACTTCTTTAAGTTTCCAGCTTCACGGCAAAGTGCTCCTTGCCCCACGGTTGACCTTGGACTTCAAAGGTAAACTCATTATGTAACTCAAAACAGCTAAACTGATACGGCGGCGCATAGAAATAAAGTAGTCTTCAATTACCCTGGGAAGATTTAGAAACGGTCTCGCGTAAGGAATGCATCCGTGTGTGTGCGCTTGTGTATTACATTTAATACATGTGAAGCCAGTTACATGTAGACCAGTGACGACACAAAGGATTGTGGGGAATCAAGATCTCTCCTGGAGGCCAGTTGCATAAACTGCTTTCTCCGTGGGAGCTGAGGAATTATGAAGCGATGTCCCAAAGCAAAGGGAGATGAAATAATCTGTCAGTACAACTCCCTGGCAGACTCCTCCTGAGCAGAAGATAAAGCACTTTGCACCCCTGTGGTCCTTTTGAGAGCTTTCTGCATTTTGACTTTGGTAGGTTTCTTGAATTGAACATAATATTGAATACTCCTCTAGGCACAGAATAATTAATTGTCCTTCCAAACATGACTCCGATTTTGGCCCCATATCCTGATCAGATAACTATGGAACTGGAAGAGGCACCGATAACCACTTGCTTAGAATTAATCAGTGACTACACATAGGCTTCCTGCTTGGAGAGTCTGAGATTAACCTTCAATCCAGCCACCGTCTTCAACAGGTAACTAATGCTCATTGAGTGTTGTCCATGGCGGGATGGTGCTGAGGCCGGATGTGCAGGTGACAGAGCAGAGCTAACTCCGGCCACCCCGAGGCTCAGCTTCTCCTCTAGTCATGCTAATCTGGGGGAGCAGTTCATGGTAAAATGCATGGAAAGTGGTAAGGACTAGAGACGCATCTCATGGATCTAGGTATCATCACATGTACTGAATTATGGCTATTTACATCACAAAACTGAACTGACCAGATTATCTCTATCTCATCTATACACATAAAAGGCTAATATGCAAAGTGTCCCCTTGGGAATTTAATCAGGAGACTGTGAGTTCACTAGCTCGCTTGCGATGATGTGTGCTGACCAGCAGCTGGAAGGGAGGCCCTGATTGGTCCTGCTCACCAGCAAGGCCTAGGGACCCTACCCGTGCCTGAATTTCATGCACCAGGCCTCTAGTTCTATATATAAAGATATAAAATCAAGAATGTAGCCCTTTCTACTCAATTCTAATATGGCAATCCCCAAGACTTTTATGTGTTTATTAAGAAATTCGGGCACTCAGCATGGCCTGTGCCCTGTCGCCGCAACCTGGGAGCCCTTGGGGATGTCCAGCTGCCGGATATCCTTAGTGCGGCCATGGCGGTGAGAGGCTCCCACCACTGCCGCTACACTCGTCAGCCATGAGCCTAGCTCAGGGCCCTCTGGCTGAGCGGTGCTCTCCCTGTGGGAGCGCACTGACCACCAGGGGGTAGCTCCTGCTTGAGTGTCTGCAACCTGGTGGTCAGTGCAGTCATAGCGGCCAGCTGTTCCGCAGTTTGGTAGATTTGCATATTAGCCTTTTATTATATGGGATGATCAGAATACTCAAGAGAACTTTGTGACTTTGCATCACGGTTGGTGGTGTTTATGGAACAGCCCGGCCAGCTCCCAGTCAATAGGTAGTTTTCTCAGTGTTTTTTTTCCTTCTTTGTAAAAATACCCCAACACCGGCATTATTCTCCTGGAACTTAAAAAAAAAAAAAACTTAGGAAATGAAATCAAGTTTATTATCTAATGCTAGTCTTCTCTGACTTTAATAACTTTCAAATTCAAGTGATTCACTTACTTTCTCTTAACACGGACAACATATGTCTGCTCCCAAATACCCACAGAGTGGCTTGTCTACCACTCCTACTAACTAGAAATTATCCCATTGCTATTGTTTCAGTGGATTAAATGGTGAGGGAGATTTAAAAAAAAATTATATATATATATATATATATATATATATATATATATATATAATTACCCCCCTGGGGGAAAAAAGATACAATTGAAAAATATAATTTTGGAGACCAGGCAGAAGATAAAGTGGGTGATGCTCAACTTGGGAGTCCAGGGCCGAGAGGGACGGGGAGGGGGGACATGGTGAGCCTTCTCAGGCCTCCCATCCCAGGCACCTTCCCGTGTGGCTGCAGGTGGGAAAGCTAGCTTGCTGCGGAGTCTTGTGGAGTTTTCAGATGCACCCAGAATTTATGGGGTTTGTGCAAAGTGTCTTACATTTAATTGTTAGGCCAAACGGAGCACATTTGTCTAAATACAGGGCTACCATTTAGTAAGGTGTATGAAGGATGATTTCCTCGGGCCTTTCCCTTCATCAAATGAACAGCTAGGGAGGGTTCCTTTTGAGAGAACCTGAGCCGTGGGCCTGGAACTGGTACCATTCAGACCAGCTGCAGCGGCCATTACGGAGAGGAGACGCAAGACTGGCACTAATAGTCCTAGCTGGTTTGGCTCCGTGGCTAGAGCATCGGCTTGCGGACTGAGGGTCCTGGGTTCAATTCCAGTCAAGGCCACATGCCCGGGTTGCGGGCTCGATCCCCAGGTGGGGCCTTAGGAGACATCCACAGTTCTCTCTCATCATGGCCATTTCTCCCTCTCCCTCTCCCTTCCTCTCTGAAATCAATAAAAACATATATTTTATTTAAAAAAGCATGGCACTAATAACCTACTTCCGGTCACACTGAAGGCCTCTAAAGGCGATAGTCAAGGTCAGAGGTGTTTATTGTCTCCAGCTCTAGGCTTTCACTGTGAGGTGACTGGTACAGCTGCCAGGCCCGGGGCAGTAAGCTGGGCCGCCTGCAGGCAGGGTGCTGGGGAGGCGCTGCCTCCGGGCTCCGTGTTTGTGTGCAGCTCTGGCCGCGGACAATGACAGAGTGCATTTTTCTGCTTGGGCGGCCAGCCCTGCCATTTTACAAGTGACAAAATAAAAACCTGCTGAAGAGTGAACACGCTGCTTTCACTGTGTCATCTCAGCCCTGCGGGTCATTTTATTACAAAAATGTAAAAATCCAGTCAATTTTATTTAATCAGCTGAACAGGAAAAGTGTTTCCAGGTCATTAATCAAGAGCTCCTTCTCGGGGGGACGCGTCTCTTCAGAAGCTGCCGCATGAATCATTAATAGAGCGGCCGGGCTGTCTGTGTGCCGGCAGGTTGGGGGGAAGCCTAGATGCTATGAATATAACCAAAGTGAAACGATTTTAGGTCAGCACACAAAGCGTCTGCAGCCGCTGCCTCCCCAACTGCAGCCGTGTCATTAAACGCAGCTAATTCTTCACTTTCCAAACATTTAATGGTTAGAAACGTGGAAACGTTCAGCTATTTAGATTGTGTATGATTATATATTCCCTAATTACATGTTTTCTTGACTGTTACCTAACCTTGTATTTACAGTAAACTTTTATTATGTGAATTGATCAAAACATAATGAGACAGTAGGAAGAGATAATTACTACTGTATCTGTAATAATAATGATGATAGTAATTAAACACAGCAAACTGCATTCACAAAATGTCAAGCTTGTGCTGAAACGGTGAAAGCTGGTCGGGAAACAGGAGCCTGACATTCCCTCCTAGTGTTCTTCACGCGGACAGTGTGCGGCTTTATTTTTAGAAGGTGGCCTCCATGGGCACGAAGAACTTTCCAGTGTTTGACCAGCAGCCGCTACATCAGAGATCATCCTCAGATCGCGGCCACTCTTTTTCAGAGAGTGCCACTTACAGGAAGCCAAGTGAGAAAGACAACAGACACGGGAGAGGAGAAGGGAGAGCAGGGTTTGGGACCCTGGCAACCACGGTTTCACGGCGCTAATGGGAGGCCAGAGTAGAGAACGTCAACAAATATGCAATTTCAATGAAAAATCCCTCCTATTTCAACTTGTCAATGACTTGTGGATGGAAAGGGCACAAGGGTCACAGTTTTTGTCCCCCCCCCCCCCACCCCTCGCTGTCAGCAGTCTTAGTCCGCTGGAGTTGCTATAATCCCACGGACTCAAGGTTTCTACAAATCAGGGATTTAGTTTTCAGGTTCTGGGAGCTGAGACACCCAGGATCAAGGCCCAGGCAGACTCAGTGTCTGGTGAGAAGCTACTCCTGGGTCACAAGCTGCCATCTTCCCCCTGTGTCCTCAGAGGGCAGGCGGGGCCAGGACGCTCTCCAGGTGCCTTTTTGATGAGGCGCTAATCTCCCTCATGAGGGCTCCACGCTGGTGACAGGCCTCCCTCCAAATGCCATTGTGCTGGGAACAGGGTTTGAGCATTTGGTTTTGGGGGAGACACATCCAGTCTACAGCATGGATGCAGCACAACCACACTAGCGTTTATAGGGCATTGGCTGCTGCTCTGGATGTCCGCACCATCAGGTGACGCTTACTTCCCATCAGTTATGGGCTGCGTTTGAGATTGACATGGAAGTGCTCATGCTCACACTCCCACAGGCTTCCTTGGAAAAGCTGTAGTGATGACTCATTCATACCATGTCTAAGATTATGGTTCAATATTTAATAAATGCACTCATTATTCATGTACAATCATGGAACTCCTTTTTATCATTCTAAAATCAAGTCTAATGGTTGTTTATATCAAATATGCACTCGTCATTCCAAAAAAATCACTATAAATACATACTCGGATACTTAACACACATAATACACTCTTCACTATCTTTAAGTCTCATTTGAGTCATTAGTCAAACAGTGTAAAGCCTCAGATGTACCTTTGAAGAACTTGGAACAATCAAAACAAATCTCTTACGGTGTTCGTAGCTATGCAGGCTCCTCACATAAGTGCCTCTCTTCACTCTGTACCTGCTGAAATAAGTTGACTGGCCTTGTAAAAATATGTTCTTGAATCTGGAAAGCAAAGATTTATAATTACTGAATACTTTTATGAAATCGAACAACCTATTTTCAGGTCACTTAAACAAAAATCAAACAATATACCTCAAATAAAATGTCAATTAAATATTCAAAATGACCTTGTGAAATACATAGCATTTGATTTATGCCATAATAGCACCTGGGGGAAATACCAGGGCCCTCTTGATGAAAAAGGTTGAGCTCCATCCCATATTCTGGCTGCGGGAGGTTAGATGGAGCTGAGTTACAGTCCTGAGGAGTTAGCCAGGAGAGCGGGAGGGAGAGGTGGGAGGAGGAAACCCATTTCAGGCACAGGAAGCAGCACATTCAAGGTTCACATAGGAGCAATGTGGCTAGAGCAGAGGGGTCCACCAGGGACCAAAGGAAATAGTGACCAGGGAGCGCCTGAGGGATGCGGAGGCGTACACACCTCAGAGCCGCCAGTGCTGTCTCCGTTTCCATGTCAGGGTCAGGGAGAAAGATCAGCGTCCGAGGTCTCTTATTGCCTCTCAAACACCTAGAACACCATCTGACGTGCATTAGGTACTTGAGATACAACTCTTTGAATGAACAACGGAAATAAAAATAAATAATTACCGTTGGTGTCTGGGGAAGGAAAGAGGAAGAGGTGTCAGATCCCAAATGGTAACAAACACTGTGATAATGTATTTGGCTTTCGTGATGAAAGCTATGTGTTCATATGAAACCGTTTTAAAATCTGAAAAAATATTAATAGATTTTTATTTAGAAAAGATCATCTTGGTAATTGCATAGGAAATGGAGTACAGGAGGGTTTGGTAACCAAAATTGAAAATATTATTTACTAGATAGCTGGAGTTTAGGTTCAGTGGTCGGCAAACTCTTTAGTCCACAGAGCCAAATATCAACAGGACAACGACTAAAATGTCTTTGGAGAGCCACATTTTTTAAACTTAAACGTCTTCTAACGCCACTTCTTCAAAACACTCTCGCCCAGGCCGTAGTATTCTGTGGAAGAGCCACGCTTAAGGGGCCAAAGAGCTGCATGTGGCTCGCGAGCCGCCGTTTGCCAACCACTGGGTTACCTTAAAAGCAATCAGCTACCCACGAAGTGGAGCTACACGTCCTGGAAATGGCACCTGGGACGTGGGCAGAGGCATGAAGCACGGGAACGCTTCTCCGCACGCGCTCTGCTCTTTCCTCAGAATCACCGCCTTTTTTTTTTTTTAAACCTCTGGCTAATGGAATACTGATTATGTTCATGATTATATTTCTCTTTGCCTATAAATTTTACATTATGATAAGTGAGAAATTGTTTAAGGGAGGTTTCATTTGCTAAATATTTTCATAGTTACTAATCTGCATGCAACTAATTACTGACTCAATAAAAACGTTCAATTACTAAACTGAACTAATTACCCATAACAAAGGCTGCGCAAACTATCAGTCATCTGTGGAACGATTTTGTCTTCTGCTTCTTAATACATTCATTTCCCACCATTTTTATATTTTCTTTCTATTCATGTAATGTAGTTTATAATTGCACTGATTTTTATAATCACTTAATATGCATTATCATTGACAAAACATGATCATTTTCCCACAGTTTTATACATTTTATAAAATTTATAAATTCATAATTTACCATGACATTTGAACACTATTAGTAGGCAGACACCTATGTACTCTTTGCATTAGTTTTGGACTAGTTTTTACATAAGAATATTCCAAACACTTGGTTTCAATATGGTTTAAAAAGCCATTGAACCATAATCTCAATATCTATGTGAATTTGAGTAAATCAATTAATCTCTCCCAGGTCTACTTTCTTTGTTTAAAAATAGGATTAACACTTGAATGGCTGTCATTTCTTATAGAATTTGGGATTAAATGGCAAGAAGCATGGAAACTCAACACTGTTCAACAAGGAACTGGAATTATTAACGTATCATTTTTAAATCAATGATAAATAGCCATTCTGATCAACTGGAAAAGTAAATTCTGAGAGTATCACTCTTGCCAATCTTTTTGGGAAAGTTTGTTCATTGGTGCTTAATAATAATAGACTAAATTCTGGGTTTCCTGAGAAAAATATGTCCGAACTGTTTTATCTGCATCATCCATTATCTGTGTAGAGATTCTTTCATAATGCTGACAATTTTATTTATTCTTACCAAATTATGGTCATCACTTAAACAGGAAATCATTAGTTATTGATGGTAGTATTAATAATATAAATTTTCAAATATTTTTCTATTTTAAAAGGTGAAGTGATTATTTCATTTGATGCACAGACAACATTCAATATTTTCAGTATCCCTCGCTATAGACAAGCTACTTAGAAAGAATGTTGTTGAGCTGGGACTGGTTTGGCTCACTGGATAGAGCATTGGCCTGAAAGGTCCTGGGTTCGATTCCGGTCAAGGGCATGTATCTTGGTTGCGGGCACATCTCCAGTGGGGGGTGTGCAAGAGGCAGCTGGTCGATATTTCTCTCTCATCGACGTTTCTAACTCTATGTCCCTTTCAATTCCTCTCTGTGTAAAATCAATAAAATATATTAAAAAAGAAAAGAAAAGAAAAGAAAGAATGTTGTTGAATTCCCTCTACAGTAAAGAATGGATATGAGTATAACCTGTATTCTTTGTTCTAATCACCTTAATTCAGGAAATGAAAGAAAGCCTTAAGTGCTGTATTCTCTGGTAATAGTCTGTGCCTTTGTGAAGGTGTGGCAGAAAGTTATTTGTCCTTTGATATTTATTCTCCCTGTTTTATTGGCCATTGAATTTTAGATTTTTCAGTTGGGCACATGGTCAGTAGGGGGAAAAAAAAAAGACTTATTTTCAAAGTTCTCTTTTCTATCAGGTCTGGCGAAATTCTGGTCCATGGGATGTAAGTCACATGACTTCTAAACAGATAGCAAGCTCTCCTCTCTCGTCTTCCTGTGGCCAGGAATGTGGGCCCGCTGCCCGGAACTCAAGAAGGCATCCTGGGCCAGGAAAGGCAGCTGTAGATCGAAGGTGGCAGAATAAAACACGCAGTCTGGGTCCCTGACGATGTCTTGCTAATTCAGGAGAGTGCATTCTGGAGAGTGGGGAGAGGCACTCGTAGATTGGGGTTTGGCGGCTTGGGTAAGACACAATGCTACTTTTAGAAAGGTATGTTTTTTAGTTAAATTGGTTTATAGCATAAATTGAAAGTATAAGTAAGATTGTAGTCAGATAGCAGAACTTGGATGTAACTAAAACTATATGAAATTTTACATTAATATAATAAAAAGTAAACTTTAGTAAAACAAACAAAATAAAACTGGTGTTAATTATTTATCAAATTATCCAAATAAACTATTTGAGTAGAGTTGTGAGAGTAGTAATAAATCATTCTTTTTTCTTTATATGTCACAATTGGCTGTTGCAACCATTGGTTGGAATTAACGTGAAATGGGTAACGAACTTCTTTAATTCTCAGAAAATCACCTGCACTTATTTAGAGTAAGCAACCAATAAAACATGCAAAATAAAAAAAATTCTATTCGAGCTCTAGCAGAGAGAGGGGAAATGCTGAGCCCAACTGACTGGAAATGAGGCTTCTCAGTCCTAAGTGACTGCTCCCGGCACCTGCTGAGTAACAGGCGCAGCTGGAGCCGCGTCACCGCTGCAGGCAATGCAGGCTCCGCTCCGCAGCCACTGCCACGGCCTCCGCGGCCTTAAGGTGGGCACGCGGCCAGCCAGCTTCACCCAGGAGGACACGCGAGAGTGGATACGTACTTTGACATGCTATGCAGGCGAAGCATTACTTCTGGAGCGTGGGTCCTCGCCATAATCACACGGTTCCACCTTAAAGTTCTGCTGTGAGCCAAGGCGGGGCTCAAGTCCCTGGAAGCTCTCCCTGGAAGCAGCCCCTCTCTGCGAAAGCACAGCAACCCGAGCTGACATTCCCACTGCTGTCCCTGCGTGGAGAAGGCCATAGCTGTACATGACCACTGGGAAGGTTAGAGAGCTCACTCCCTTCACACTCTCCCCACTGCGGTCCCTGCGTGGAGAAGGCCATAGCTGTACGTGACCACTGGGAAGGTTAGAGAGCTCACTCCCTTCACACTCTCCCCACTGCGGTCCCTGCGTGGAGAAGGCCATAGCTGTACGTGACCACTGGGAAGGTTAGAGAGCTCACTCCCTTCACACTCTCCCCACTGCGGTCCCTGCGTGGAGAAGGCCATAGCTGTACGTGACCACTGGGAAAGTTAGAGAGCTCACTCCCTTCACACTCTCCCCACTGCGGTCCCTGCGTGGAGAAGGCCATAGCTGTACGTGACCACTGGGAAGGTTAGAGAGCTCACTCCCCTCACACTCCCCACTGGAGACGCAGGTGAGCTGTGGCTTTCCTCGTGACGCAGTCAGCACCCGGGATGCCGCCCTGGCCGTCTGGTGGGTCTCAGGGTTCCGGCGGGAATCCTGGTGACTTTCCTGTTGACGTCAGGGAGCTTGTCTCCGCCCTCCTTTCCATCAGCCTGATATTCTAACCAATGTGCTAATTTTGGGGGTGGCTGTTTTCTTGGTCCGGGGAAGGGCTGGATCTGTAAGGTCCTGGGTCATTTGGTCTGGGGCCAGGACCATGGAAATCAAACCATCAGGCAGCTGAGGGCACACAGAAGTGTTGGGGAACAAAGGAGCAGATAGCAGCACCTAGGATACCTCCTGGGATAGCATGGGGGTGTGTGTGTGTGTGTGTGTGTGTGTGTGTGTTGGTGTGTGTGTGTATGCGTGGTGTGTGTGTGTATGTGTGTGAGATAGAGTAAGGTCTTCCTACATGAAACACTCTCACCTTCCCTCACTGTCCGTGATTTCTAAAAACCTCTTTCATGGACATGCAGCCAAGAGAAGAAACCAGGAAGAGCATCTAATATACGGGCATTTCTGCTGCCGGGACTCATCCCGCCGGCTCTCCGAGGTCCTCCTCCTGCTGCGGTAGAGATTGCACCCCCATGGTCATGGGAGAGTCCCTCATGGGGTTGGATTGCATTTCTCTTTAGTCTGCGAGCAACTGAATCTTCGGTGGCTTCTGAGATCTTTAACAGAGGGAGGAAATGCCACTGCCAGGCGCCTCCTGCAGCCTGCCTGGTGTGGCTGAGCCCATCAGTCCTTTCTCAAACTCACATCCTCATGGGCACAAGGAGGATGTGGCTGTCGCCAGGAGGTCCCTCTTCCACCTCCGGAGCAGACACCGAGACCTGGGCTTGGACTGGAGGGGCCCATTTGCCTGCATGCATCAAAGCCCAATAAGACTGGAACGGAATTCCGTAGCAAAGGAAGTAAGGGCTGCTTAGCTGAGAAACTGGCCTCCACTGGAGCCACAGGTGAGCTGATGCTCAGAGACCTGGCTCCCGATGGCTCCCAGGGGGTGGCTGTGTGTGGGGGAACCGCAATCCTGGTTTCTGAGGGAGTTAGGCTGGTGTCAGGGTCCTGGTCTCCCTGGATTGGCCGGCGCTCGGGGAGGGGTCACTGGCCATTGCACCTGGTCCCGGTGTTAGCCAGGGCCTCCCTTTGGTTTTGCCGCCTTCCGGGCCTGGAGCTGGAACACACTGAGGCCTAGATCTTACCTCGAGTTTGACTGAAACCATCTCCGGGGTCCGCAGACCTGAGGCTTTGTTCCCAAGATCACTTCATGCTGATCAGAGCCTCATGAGCCTGAGGGCTTAATGACTAAGGGATTGGACATGCGAGGGAGAAGGGGCAGGTGAGGCAGGTGCTGGATGTGGCCGCTTTGAATCAAAAGGAAAGAAGAGTGAAGAGTTCATATCAAAGAGATGAAGCTTCTACTCGATTACAGAGCATTTCAGGAACGAATGCCTTTCTCTATTGCCCTACCTGTGTGATGGGAGGACGTGCAGCTTGGCCCCCGTCCCCAGTTCTAGCTCACGTGGCTCCCTGCTGGGCAGGTGAGTGGTACACAGGATCATGGGAATCTGTGTCTAATCTGCTGTCTCTGGCTCCTCTTCCACCATCTTTCTGAAGCGAACAAACACCCTCAGGCCCTGGCTCCCAGTCACATCCAAGCCCATGTCCACCGCCCGGCATAGAGGACCAGCACTGAGATGTTAACAGGTGCCTGGATGTGGTGATCATGAGTGTGAATGACTTAAAGAACACTGGCACAGTAACCTGCAATCTGATGAACTCTTGGAATGCATCCTCGTTTCTAAATCCTCTGGGGAGAAAGTCTGAGAAGAGAGACGACTTGGAGGCCATAGTTGGGAAGGCAGTCCTCCACCCACAATCCCCTTCTCCCCCGGGCCCAGTGGCAGGATCCACCCCAGCAGATGAGAATTGCTGGGTAGACACTCCTGCTCCTGGCATCTCAGTGACTAATTCCGTATCTCTGGTGTTTCCCAACTATCGGCCCAAGTGTTTCCAGCCAACCATAGTACGTATTATTTAAGTAGCAGATGATACCTTTTCAGTTCTAAGTTTTATAATTTATCCTACTTGTCATGTTCCCTATTTGCAGTTTATTTAAACAACTGTCAACAATAAGTATCTCAGAATGTGAGCTTTTATTGTGCTTTTTCAAAGATGGACGGCCATGTGCTCGTTTGTGCAAATATCACTCGCTCCCCCCGCTGCTCTGCCGGGTGCACGGCCGTTCTTCTGCATTATGTGCTGATGGGAAGATGCCAAACAGAAACTGGCAGAGATTTCATATACTTTCTACAGCTACTTAGAAACACAAATTAGCATCGAACGTGAAGATTTATAAATATGGGCAAGGAATGTGCTATAAAGTGCTTTTTATTTTCTTCATTTCTCTGAGCCTCTGGCAAAGTAGCCTGGAGCTTGCCTGCTGAATTTTTTTGACGTGATTTTAGGGCATTGCTGTGTGAATAGAATCATAGTAAACTAAAATGCCCGGTGATTAAAAGGAAAGAGCATGCAGGAATCAAGACTACCGCTACCCCATTTTTTAGACTTTTGGTCTCTATGAGAAGAGTCACGCTTTAATGAAGTTATTTCTTGATCTGTGAACTCAGAGAAGATTTTCTACAGAAAAAGAAATGGCCTGACCATTGCCCCGGTCTCAGAGGCCTCATGGCTCAGTAGTGACCGCCCTCCGGCCACGGAGTGCGCCTGGCCTTTGTCTGTCGGGAGGGGGGAGAGGCGACTTCCTGACAGAGAAGAGGTTCCGTGTGCTGTGTCCCCGCCATTTGCCCTTCCAGTGGGTGTCGTTTATAAATAGCAAATCATTAATATGCTGAGGAGTTAAAGAGCTTTTAAAACCACTCGAGAGCGGTACAAAGAGGCTGTGCTTGTTTTCTTGCTGTGACAGAGAGCGGAGGGGGCAGATTAGTCACCGGCGTGTTACAAGAAGCATCGCGCGCTCTGCCGTTCTCTCCCTAGGGGATGGCTTGTTCCATTCCAACGAGGAATGGACACAGTCATTCCCAAGTCATAATGAAACGAGAACCTCTCGTTTCTCACACACAATCCCTGAATGTTTTTTACAAAACGTAATGCGTTAAGGCCTGGTGACATGACTAACACGTGATGAGCCCTACAGTTTATAAGTGCTTTCACTGAAATCTCTAGATTGTAGTAGTGTGCTCAGGTGTATATTTTTGCTGGGAAAAAATCAATTTTGTTCTGAGTTCAATGCCAGGTGATGAAACTGTGACTGCGTACATTGCAAGGAAGAGGCTGCCTTGTTCTGGGGGGAAATGGCGGTGTAAACCAAGGCCACTGTCTCAGGCCACCCCGACTCTCTGTCTGTGGGGTAATCGTGGCTCTGTGAGGACTCGGATTCCTTTGTATGGTGTGGTTCCTGATCTCCGTGACCACAAAAACGTTTTCTACGTTTCTAGGCTGAGTTTGGAATGAAGAAAGCCCGTGCGGTGCATGAGGACACCTCTGAGCTCAGGGTGCCGGCTTTGTTAATTTTACCTCTGGCTTCTTCCATGTGTTTGCTTCGACTGCTTTGAACTTCAGTCTCATTTGCCCGAGTTTCACTTTCCTTGGCCTCACATACGCACTCCAGCTCCGTTCCAATTCCTTCTCCAGCTTGCACCTAAGCAGGCTCATGGAATGCAAATGGGAACCTCCTCCCCTCCTGATGAAAGGCCTTCCATGGCTTTGTCCGGCCCCAGACGAAGGTCACAGCCTCCCAGGTCCTGTTGGGCTGGGACCTGGTCTGCCTGGGTCTTCAGTCCCGTGTGTCACACACACTTCCTCAGCTGGGGTCTGTGCTCCAGCCGCCCCGAGCTTCCTCTAGTTCCCCCTAGGGGCGGGGCACGTCCTATTCTCTGCCTGGGTATTTCCCCTTTTCACTCAGTGTCTATGGAACTCCTCCTCCTCCTCATTCATCTTTAGCTCAAAAATCACTTCTGGCAAGTCTTCTCTAGCTCCCAGGTGAGGCGAGGTTCTTTCATTGCATGTGCTCTTCCTTCAAAGCACGTGTCTGAGCTGTCACTGTTCACCGGGTCCTGCAAGGACACTGATGCTCGAACAGCACAGGATGAGCTGCGTGGGTCGCTTCCATGGGGGATGTTTGTGATAAATACTGTAAATGTAGTTTCTCTCCCTTATAATTTCCTTTTCTCTTGCTTACTTTATGATAAGCACACAGTATATAATACATATGACATATAAACTATGTCTTAAGAGACTTTGCTACCAGTAAGGTTTTTGGTCAACAGTAGGCTATTAGAATTTAGATTTTGAAGAGTCTAAAGTTTCAGGTAGATTTTTTATTTCAGAAGGGTCAGCGCCACTAGCTCCCATGTTGTTCAAGAGTCAGCTGAACTGATTCATGTCTACCTATCCAACTAGATGGCTGGACATACATCCCATAGAGAGAAACCAGGCGTACACTCCATTTGTCTCCTTGTGTCCATATACTATGCTTTGTACAGTAGTAGGAACTGAGTAAATACCTGTTGAGTAAATGAATGAATGATTATAAATACATAAAAAAGTCCCTGAACCAAGGGATCCATCTCTCAGAAGGTAGCCAGACAAGAGATGTCTCCTGGAGTCACTTTGAAATAAGCTGTGCCATGAAACTCACGCTAAGATCTGTGGGAAGCACTATGGCAGTTTGGTGAAGAATTCAGGAGATGGTGTGCCAAGAGCTGTCCTCCAGCATCCATGCTGAAGGAATCGCACTGAGCTCTCCAGAGATTAAAGGGTGAAAATCCACAAGAGGGACCTCCCAGGGAACCTCGAGCACCAGGGTGTTTGGGAAGAGCCGCATCACTGGGGAGAGAAAGGTGAAAATCTGAAGCTGAACTGTTGCCCTGAAAGAGAGAAACTAGAATCCAAGGGCAATACGTTGAGAGCATCTGCCAGAATGAAATCGTGGGGGCAGAAGACTTAGAGCCGAAAAGCAAAACTGTGTGTGTGTGAGTGTGAGTGTGTGTGTGTGTGTGTGTGTTTGTGTGTGTGAAGAGACAGGAAATGAGCAGGATTTTCTTATAGTGGCAGAAGAAACTAAGGAGAAATAAACTTTCCTAAGTGCTGCCGTAGACTAAATATCTTCGCCATTTGGAGAAAAGGAAAGATGGAGGCCATGGGAGGCATGTACAGAAAATAAGTGCCCACGAGGCACAGGGTGGTGTTAGGAATCAGTAGAGTTTGATTCAGTCATAGCCTTGAACTGAGAGCAGGTCTTGGACATAGAGCAATAGGCCAAGAGTGAGGCGAGTAGGAAAGATTACATTAAGAACTAACAGCTATTTCCAAACAGAACACTATGGCACAGTCTACAGACTGGTTAGGCCTATAAATACACTTTGTCAGTTCCTTTGGGGCCCTCTGAGGGTTAATTCTGCAGAGCCATTGTTTTCCATACCAATATACCAAAACACACACAGAAAGGTGCCATGAACTGAGCTGTTCATTCTCTACGCCCTTTAATACTCTCCATGGGACTTAGCAAGATGCTAATGAAGGGGGAAGAAAACTGAGCAGCAGCATTCTCCATGGTCAGTGATGATTGTTGTCTGTTGTTGATTTGTTGTTGTGGTTCAAAGAAACCTAGAATTTTTGAAGTGTTTTGGCTAGCTTTTTTAAGAGAAAGAATGGTTTGCTTCATGTTACCTCAAAGTATAATAGAATTCATGGGACTCTCAGGTTATGTAGCCAGAAAGCATTCCTCAGGTGAGGGAGGAAGGAAGCCAGGATGTGCAAGCACTGCTATTTTTCATTTGACTTAATTCTCCAACCTATGGTATGATAATCATTCCCACTTTACAGACGAGTAAATAATGCTAAGGTATGCTAAATTATGATCTCTGAATGCATAATAATCTGGCCTTCAGTGTATATCCTATATAATAAAAGGCTAATATGCGAATTGTCCTCTCGACCAGGAGTTCGACCAGTGGGCAGGCCAGCCAACCACCCATGTCTCCTCCTCATGGTCAGGCTGGCTGGACCCCACCCAGGCACTGGGCTTCTAATATATATATACTGAGGTATTCAGAGATCATAATAATCTGTCCACTTAGTGTAGATTATAAATAATAAAACTGGAATTCCCACCAAATTTTGTCTACTTCCATATTCTTTTTAACATTTTCATCTTTTCTTGGTTATTGAGCCAGGATAGGGGCAGGAACTTGGGATAACAAAATGAAAAAACCAAAAAATAGCATTTCCATTGTTTATTCATTTTTGAAGTCCACCATTTTGGGGGATTTTCCTGATGATTTCCCCATGATGTACTAGCCTGGAGAAGACCCTACACTCTCTGGGAGGTAGTCTTAGCATCGAGGAGAGAGCACCTGAGGCCAAGGAGGCGGAGAAATAACAGCGTTGTGCTGGCCTAGGTGTGAAACCAGGCTAACCTGGAAGTTTGTCCCCAGGGAAAGAGATGCATGAAAAGTCACTCTTGCCAACAAAGGCTCCTCAGTCCGCAGGAGAAAACAGGGGCTTCATTTGGGACATAGAACTATGTCTGCTCAAAATCCTTATGGAGATTGGCATACCAGCAGGCCACTGAATAGTCCAGATTGGCATCCCTAGAGAGGCTTAGTCCAGAGAAATACTCTCGAGATCACTGGCATCCATGCAGGTGTCTGTGATCACGGCACAAGGAAAGGCAACCCAGGAAAGCACCCAGTTGGAGGCAAGTTGAGATACCCAGTGGGTTGTGCAGAGCATAGGGGTATGCGGGGTGCACACAGCACAACGGGGTCACCCCAGCAGGACACAGGCTAGACGTTTCCAGTGGTAATTTAGGTAAATCCGGCCTGTCTGCTTTGACCCAACGTAATGTCTCCCTAATAACTGAATATGTGCTTAAACAGAGCAGTGTGTGGATACCTAAAACATGTCTTATAACTAACGCAATACTTAAGCAGTCATATACATTTCCTGAGGTCACAGTCATAAAAGTCAGCCCGGGTCACACCTGTGCATAACCAGGGACTCAGACAACAGGGTGGTGAAGGCCTGGGCCAGCGGCAGGTGCAGGAGAGAAGGGGCCAGTGAGGACAAAGGAGGATATCTGTGAGACGTTCAACAATAAGGTTTTTTAAGAATCAGCCCAGTCAACGCTGGCTCATAATAAAAGCCTAGACAGTGTTTTCTCATGAACATGCCCTCACCGGAAGGGTGTGGGTTTTCTTCCGATGGTTTGACTTCTGCTAACCCTACAGTAACAGGTAGAAGCTAGGCAGTAGTTGGACAGTCTCCAACAGCCTCTATGGATGGTTAGTTGTGACAAACACACACGCAGAGACACAGGCACACATGAGGCCGTTTTGTAAAGTGGCAATGGGCCAAAACACGGTGAGATTAGGCAGCATCACTTACCAGCTGCATTATAAAAGCTAATGTGATTTTATAGTGTGTGTGTGTGTGTGTGTGTGTGTGTGTGTAACAAGCTAAGATTTTTTAAAAACTTGTGATTAACATTAGCCACGGTCTTAGCATTAGCGGCTCTTAAGGCTGATTATGCCTCGGACACCTCGGGACGCCGACCCTCTCCTCAGGCAGTCTGCTGGGTACCAGGGAGCCAGGAGGAAGCGCCTTGATTATCACGTTACCCAGGTTATTTTCAAATAATTGCGAGTAAACAGGAAGCAATGAACTGGCATTCTCAAATATTAAAAAAAAACACAACAATCCTGTGGTCCTATTGTTTCTGTGATTTGCAAAGTTACTAGAGCAATCACTGCTTGTTTACTCCAGGGAATTAATTTACAGGAGCGAACTTTCTTTCCAGGCTGATGAGACTGCTCCAGTTTTGACCAAAGTGACTCATTTGTCGTCAACCCTCACTATGCAAAGGGTGTCACCAAATGCAGTCCCTGCACATCAGGCAGGGCTCGTCCACCCCCTCCCACACCCCCAAATCCTGGGTCTCCTGCACCGGGATGTGCCCCAGATCAGATGGCACTGATTATACTGGGGGAAGCCTATGGAATGTCACCCACATGCTGGCTCACCATCCCCATGGGTTCAATGCTGTCGGTGACATGATGGCGACATGCTGCCAGGAATGCCAGCTGATCTGAGACAAGGAGACGGTAACTACAGCCCCAGGCTGAGACCCTGACCTTAGCCTTGACTATGTCATCACAGCTGTGAGGTACACATTCTTCAAAGGTGCTAGGACGGCCATGAACATTCTTAAGAACCACACTTACAAGAACACGAGAGGCCCGGTGCACGGAATTCCTGCAGGGGGTGCAGCCCCCGCCTGCCTCAGCTTCCTGCGGAAGGATGTCTGGTCTAATTAGCATGTTACACTTTTATTATTATAGATAGGCATTTCAAGTGCTTAGTCACAGGAGGTAAACTCTGCTATGACAATATTTTAAGCAACGTGGTGTTCAGAACGAAATCACATTCTAGTGCCCATCTCAGGGCCGGACATGCTGCCCACACTCAGACAGTCGAATCTGAGGTTCAGGCCTGTCAGTCCTTGACTAAGCTGCCCCGTGACAGCCATGGGGTCCTCCTTTCCCTGGCCAGCAGGCATCTGGAAAACCTGGGGGAACGCAGTCCCTCCTGCATGTTCCCTCCTCACCTCTGCCTCGGCGGGGTTGATTCTGCTTGAATGTGTCCTTGGTTCCTGGCCCTGTGATTGGCGAGGTCTCCAGATCCTCACCGTAATGTGACTTTTATCCTGAATCTGCACATGTAAGGCACCTCTGCCCTAGCTCACACAGTCTGTTACTTAACTTCTCCATTTGAGGCGATAACAGGGCTAATATCACCCACCTTGTATGTCCTGAGAGACCCATGGGATTGTATATAATGTGCATAACGCAGCACGTGCCACGCAGTAATTGTCTCGTGCATGATGAGTTATTCTCTCGTTAATGCATATTGCGACTTTTAGGGAGGCCCAACGGAGCTTCTTCCCACCGCGCACAGACCCGCACACAGGGAAAGAGCGGGTGGGTACCTGAAGGTCCGCATGACGCAGAGACGTGACAGCTCAAGGCAGAGTGATAGCACACGGTGTTAGTGGTTTTGCACCCTCCTTCTCAGAGCTGCCCAAGCGTGGCCGTCTCTGCTGCATGAGATAGTGGAATCCGGGTCTTTACACTTGATATGCCTCTTTCCACACTGAATCTGGGATAGCAGGGAAATAAATGTGGCACTCCTTATTGAGAGCAAAATATAACCGTTTGACCATAACTTATATCTGATTCAAATGTAGGATAATGTTGCATTCAGAGAACCTCGTTTCAACAGCCACCTCCTCCTGCCAGCATCTTCCAATCAGAGAAGCAGTTTCATTCTTTATTGACAAATCTTGAGGATCCAACTGGTATCGGCTAGCCATGCTTTCCACTTCCTGTTCCCCAGACAGCAATGCCTTCTCTTGTGTTTCTCCTCCTTTCTCTTATTTTACACCCATTGTGATGGCTGAGTTTTGCACTGTTCTCTCTCCTCCCTTCTGCTTCTGGGTTCTGGCCTTCCCTGTCATTCCCTGGGTCTTCATCATCAAAGTCCAGTATCTGATCTGACAGCTTCACACTGAGGCACAGGGCAGCCAGGAACAGGTAGGATGACCAGGCTGTCCAGCAGAGTACCGTCCATCAGACTGGCCTTGCAGGTCATGACGGGTGACCTCTCTGGGGAGGAGAGGGATGAAGAGGACTGTGTTATGGTGACGCCATTTCCACATCAATAACTTTGAGTCTATGTTGATCTCTGTAACTTGAGTTTGTAACAGTTTCCAACTCATCAATGTTGGTGTTTTCAATTGGTCAGAATTTATATAATGAAAAATGATAATAATTTATTGCATGACTACATCGCATGGAATTTACTGAGTGAGTTCACAACATCTAAGAGACAGTCAGGACAGGCATTTTGGCCTTGGCTTGATGAATGAGGAGGAAGCAGCATTTTGATTGGCCAGAAGGAAGCAGCCTGTCAAAGTCCTTGGGTCAAATCAGAGACCCAGACCCCAGGTCTCTTTCCTGCTGGTCTGGGT
The DNA here is from genome assembly GCA_036971965.1 of Nyctalus aviator. Classification (NCBI taxonomy): domain Eukaryota; kingdom Metazoa; phylum Chordata; class Mammalia; order Chiroptera; family Vespertilionidae; genus Nyctalus; species Nyctalus aviator. The sequence continues at coordinate 100,042,012 of CM072926.1, read as the reverse complement.
GCCTCTTGCTCCCCACAGTGGCCTCCCCTTGGGAACAGGGCAGGAAGGGAAGTAGGATGACCGCCAGGAGTAAAGAGCATGCTCCCGTGGTCGAGTCAGAAGCACGTTTGTAAAGCCGCCTGTGGAAAGCTTGCTGCATCCTTGTGGACTTGACTTAAAGAGGATCTGGTCTCCTTGATAGAAAGCCCACCGAGGATCTCGTTCTCATGCCGAAAGGGCCCTGCGAGGGAGCGTACTGGGGCTCATACAGCCGTCCTGCGCTGTCACACGGGGGTTCGGGCTCCCAGGGAGTGACGGCGTTCTGGGGGGTTTAGAAGCAGCACCCGGCGCTCACTAACATCGTTACCGGGATCTCCTGGGAACAGGGCACATGGCTTTGGCAGCTCTCAAGCTTTAATAGTAACAATTTCTGCCGAAACAGGTTTGGCTCAGTGGATAGAGTGTGGGCCTGAGGACTGAAAGGTCCCAGATTCGATCCCGGTCAAGGGCATGTACCTTGGTTGTGGGCACATCCCCAGTAGCAGGTGTGCAGGAGGCAGCTGATCAATGTTTCTCTCTCATCAATGTTTCTAACTCTCTATCCCTCTATCTTCCTCTCTGTAAAACATCAATAAATATATTTTTAAATATATTTTATTGATTTTTTTTACAGGTATAAAGCACACAGGTACTTGATAGTGTGTTTTAAAATGAGATAATACTTTTTTTAAAAAATGAGCATCTGTCTATGTTACTGAATGTCATTAGTTAATTCCCAATGAAAACGAAATATAAAAAGGTTACTAAGTAAACATACACTCACAAATGATTAGAAAACTTACTGTTTAAATAAGAGGTAATAAAGAACGGTTGGCTATATGTGCCTCTGTGTGTGTGTGTGTGTGTGTGTGTGTGTCTTGGGTCTGGTGTGAAAATTTCCCATTTTCTGGTATTTGTAAGAATTAATTGACCAGATTAGTTGTTCTACGCCTTAAAAGGCTGAGCTGGGCGGAAGGGTGGGTAATTAGGTAACTGGGCAGTCACCTGCTAGCTGGAAACAAAAGGCTCAGCGCATGGTCACTAGACTTAGAATTTCGAACAATCAGGAGCCCTTGAGCTCAGGGACAGGAAGGCCAAGGCTGCTGTGGGGGCGGGGCCGGAGGCAGAGAGCGGGAGGCAGCAGTGAGGACCGGCCAGCCTCGGTCACCGTCCTGTTTCAGACCTCCTTTCCCTGCCGCAGGAGAGTGAAAGGAATGGCACTCCTCGCTCAGGATCTGAGCTTGAAGTCCAAGTTCAGTGCCCCACTCAAAGCCCTCTGTTCATTTCCATTCCGTTGTGCTTGGGTTGAGCTTTCTAACAATTCAGAAAACTTGAAATATATATTTGAAACTCGAACTATGTGTACTTTAAAATCATGCTTAACTTTAATTCCGGACTCTAATATAAATGTTAATCAAAGGATCATTTTTTTTTAAGTAACATGGAGTGTGTGTGTGTGAGTGTGTGTGTGTGTGTGTGTGTGTGAGAGAGAGAGAGAGAGAGAGAGAGAGAGAGAGAATATTACCTTATAATTTATCTTTTTCATCATGTACTGGAATTATGTCACCACTGATTCAGTGTAGAAATTAACATGGATAACCTTGAGAATATTATGCTAAGCGAAGTAAGTCCATCAGTGAAAGCTAAGAACCACCTGAGTTCACTAATATATGGGATATAAAAGTGAAATCACAGACACAGACACAGAATGGTGGTGACCAGAGTGACATGGGGGCAGGGGAGTAGTCAGGGGAAAGGTGGCGGAAGGTGATTTGGCTTTGGACCGTGGGCACACAGGGCAATCTACAGACCATGTGTCACGGACATGTGCCCTTGAAACCTCTGTAATCTCATTAACCAACGTCACACACATTTAAAAAACAAAAATTAAAAAATGAATTATTAAGCATTGAAAATATTTTGTTTTAATTTCCAACGTGTCACATGTCCATAGACATGATCCACACAACCACACGCTCTGTCAGGTCCTCAACACATTTTAAAAGTGAAAGGGGCTCTGAGCCCCAAATGTTGGCCAGCCTCCCTTAAGGCCCGGGCCTCTCCTGGGAGCCGCTCCCGCCCCGGGCGCGGGCATGGGGGCCGTGGCCTCCCTCTGTGTCCTGCCGCGTTGTGTCGTTTGGAAAGAGCCAGTCCCTCACGCCCAGGCCACAGGCAGGGAGCTGGACCGTCAGAACTTCCTCTTTCTGAAACAGCGAGCGAGTGGAACTGTTTCAAGGATGCCTCGGCTTCAGTACGAAATGAGGTTCTCCTGTTGGAGGGAACGGTCTCAGGCCACGGGTTTTTGAAAAGGTGCGCTGGGACGCGTGAGCTCCTTGGGCCGCTCTCACGTTGCAGCTGGAATGGGAGAGGGAGACTGGACTGCTGGAAAGACCCTGAGTCCCTCTGGCCCAGGAACTGCGCTTGCTGACCGCTGTCACCATTGATTGTGTCGTGAATGAGGACGGAAAGCTGTGACGGGAAGCCACCCCTGGGCCTCCTGCCTGGCACTGGACATCACCAGCGTGGGCGCCATTTGCTTACGTGTAAATTCTTCCTGAAAGGTCCCTCACCCCGTGGTCAGAGGGTGCTAGGAGGCTGGGTGTTCAAAGAGACCTTCTTACAAATTAGGCAGAGGTGGCGTTGCTTCAGACAAGGTCTGGACACGTGGGCCAGAAGAGGAAGGCCGAGCAGAGCCCGCCCACTCCCCATCTCCTGGGGTCAAGAACCAGCCCTTTTATGGCACAGAAAACAACCCCAGGAAGGCATTTGTCCAGGAAGGGCCCTCACTCATTGCTCCACGCCCTAAGATAACTGAGACCCATTAGAACATACAGCTCACCTGATTTCTTCCATAATACAGCTTTGCTATGTTGATGTGTGAAACACAGGATGTTTGTTTTAAGGCGACTGGCCCAAGCTGTCAGGGCTGGCAAGCTATTTGTTAGGTTTTTTTGTTTGTTTGTTTTAATGATGCTGATGATTTTATTTTACTTAATGTTTACTGTATTGGATGCATTGGCCTTAAGGCTCCATCTTATAAAATTTAGATTAAAAATAGTTTTTTCTTCCTCTCCATAGGAATTCTCAGTGGAGGGGGAAAGTGTACAGCCTGGTATCCAGCCTGCTGGGCCCGGGCAGCGGGGTGTGGGGTTGCGGGGCCCTGCGGGGCCGGGGACGCCCCGCGTCAGGTGCTGTGGGGGGTCTCCCCGGAAGGTCAGGGCACTGAGTGTGTAATAAGCGGGGGGCAGCGCCGCAGCCATTATCTTCCCGGTGACAGCTGCTCGCTGACCTGGCGCGCCGGCAAATGGAGAGGAAAACTGCGCAGCGAGATATAAATTCCCCATCCCAGCCTCATGAATATCTTTCTCCGGGATCCGAGCCAGTGACCTGGAAAACAAGGCTCCTCCCCGACCGGAGTGACAGGCAGAGCTGGTTTCCTGTTAGGAAGACTATGAGGTGTGTAAAAAAATTACGATTTCCGAGGGGAGAAGAATGAGATGTCACACAGAGCAAAATATTACTTTCAAATGGGCCTCCGCGGGCCCTTTGAATGGCAGCTGTGAGGGCTGCAGCGGGTGACGTGGGGGTCTGGAGTGGCAGGGCTGCCGGGGCAGGAGTGAACAGGCATGTTTCTCTTTAATGCTCATCTGAGAATATTTGAATATCTGCCATTCTTCTTAAGCCTAAAAGGTTAATTCTTGGAAAAATAATTTCCATTAGCAACACAAATTTTAACCTTGTCAAATCCTCTTACATAAGGAGTCAGGGCTGAAGGGCGGACTCTTGCTGAACACTAAGCACAGAAAATCCCGGTGTCAGGACAGGTCTGCCCTGGGGCTTCACTGATTTGTCAGTTATTTGCTTCTGGGAAGTTCATGATGGCACGTTCACGTCTATGTTCAATATAAAATAATCATGTACCATCAATTTTTTTTGAATTATGGAAAATACTGAAATGATAAAAAAAAAATCCAATGGTATACATCTTGATGAGGAGATATCTTCACTTATATAGAAAATACGGCCATTTCAAAGTCTTATATTATGCAATAATATGCATAGTAAAACAACGGTTTAGAGTTTGGCTCAATTTTGAAAGCGTGTTTATCTACAATATTATACTTTCTTCTAGTAAAATAGTTTTTCTACTTTTTATAATAATTTATAAAGCTCTAAGTCAATTAAGACAAGTGATCAATGACAATGGATCATATAAAAAAATAGCATGCAAAGTATGTATATTCATAGCTCCCTTTCTGCCTTCTGAGAGCAGTATTTACACTTATAGACATTAAAATAAAATACAAAAAAGACATTGTAGGATTTCTCGTTTACATAGATTTATATAAATTTTTCTCAGATAAATAATATGTTTGTTTTTCATTTTAAAAAGTGTTTGCTAATGTTATGACATATAAATCACTTTTTAAAACACCCTCTTTGAATTAAAACAAATTTTTATATGAAAGAATTTTACATCCCCCTGCCCATACACAGATGCTTCCCCTTTGTTGCTTTGTTTACACTTTGCAGGTTCTTAAACTATTGTATTCAGTATAATACAAATGCAAATTCTATTCAGTATTATTACAATTATTTTTCTAAAGTTGTTTCAGTCAGAAGTCTTCAGCCTCCACATCGGTGCTAAACATGACTGTTTTGGATGTGGGGGTTGTTGCGAGCCATTTCTGGAAAACGACCATTAAATTTGCACACAGAGCTTGGGCAGAATGAACATGGTAATGAGTTCCGCCATGGATTGCACACTCAAATTATCATCAATTGTGCATGAAATTCTTCCAAGCTATTTGTTCAGAAAATAAGTACTAAATTATGCATTCAACTTAGATTCAGGCATAAAAATAGGTTTTCACAAATATTTTCAGACGGCAATTTTTGTGTGTGCAAATACTATACCATCTCGTTACGTGCCATTTTCCCTGTGCTGGGTCCGTGTCAGCAGACAGGCCGGGCAGGCACTGCCGCAGGTGCACGGCGGCTTTCCTGCAGCTCACATTGTCCTGGGATAATGCCGCTCGTATTGTGCGGGGAACTGCCCCGAGCACGCCTTCCACCGCTCCTGTCCGTCCAGGCCCTCTGGAAGGCAACGGAGTCAAGTCCTCATTTCCCATCGCCACTGTCCTGGCCACAGGAGCTCCTCTGGACTTTACGTTTGATCTTTCTAAGGATTTAAAATCTCAGAGCTACATCCATCGGTATGACTTCTACAACAGAGTCACTGATACTTTCAGGTGAAAAGATTATTTCTTTTAATTACTGCAAAATTTAATGTTAGGAGAAGAAAAATGCAAACGAATGAGCTTCCTGTGGCTAGCACGAACTATGTCCTAACCCAAGATCACTACTCTTTCACTGAGGAGTTCGTTAATGGATCAAATGAAAAAAAAAAAAAATTCCAAGTAGCAGATGGCAGGGCGAGTCTTCCTTTCCGACCACAAGGATGGGAGTCAGAGGAAGTCTGAGCGGATCCTGTCTCCTCCTCAGCATTGTTACAATATGTTTCCAAAGTTGGGAATTGCCTTCCAAAAGATGTGTTTCTCAGGCAGGAGTCTGATTTAATTAATATCTTTAATTCCAACGAAGGCATTTCGTAGGCTCGGCGATGGCATCTGTTAAAATGGTGGAGAAGGTGAAATCGGTCCTGGGTGTCATGGCTTTCAGAAACGGCACCCTCCTCTACCCGGACTGCATCCCATGAGGGCGAACCTTCCCTTGATTTTCCCAATTCACCCCAATTCCCCCCAATCCCCCGCCCCCGAGTTCATTGCTTCTAGGCGCGCCCTCTCTCTGGACCCACCTCCAAAGTCTGCCCGTCCCCCCTGTCCTCCATGACCGAATCCATCCCCAGGGGGCTGTCTCCGCCAGGCAGTATGTGGTTGTGAGAAACGGAAACCCAGGGCAGGGAACCGGAGCCACAGAGAGGCCATCTGTGCGGCCCGAGCAGAAACCGAGCCCACCTCCTGCGGGCTGCAGGGACGGGCATATGCCACGGGAGCCCTCCTCCGTCTGCTTCTCTGGGTGCATGTGTGTGTCTCCCTTCTCTTGGGCATCCTTCTTCCTCCAGAGAATAACTGCTTCTCTGCCCCTCCTGGATTGTCCCCAGACAGTGACCTCTCCATTTGGCGCTCCTCACGTGGCCAGGCTGGCACCCGGACTTGACTGACCCAATGTGCAGGCGCCAGGCGGTCATGTCCAGGCTGTCATCATGTTGGCGGCTTGAAACCAGCAGAGCCACCAAAATGATCAGGCTGCCCCCGCCAAACTCCCCTGGGAGAGGCTTGAAAAATATCCACTGTGTGACCAGATGATTGTGATCTCTGAACGAATAATAATCTGGCCACTCAGTATATTTATTTATCTCAGGTTGATAATATATATTAGAGGCCGGGTGCATGAACTCGTGCATGGGTGGGGTCCGGCCAGCCTGGCCAGGAGGAGGGGACATGGGCAGTTGGCTGGCCTGCCTGTTGGTCGAACTCCTGGTAGAGGGGACAATTTGCAAATTAGCCTTTTATTATATAGGATATACACTGAATGGCCAGATTATTATGTGTTCAGAGATGATAATAATCTGGCCACTCAGTGTATACTTATGTTGATTTCATAGAGAAAGGGATAAGAGGAAAGAAGTAGAAGCATCAATGATGAGTGAGAATCATTTATTGGTTGCCCCCTGCACGCTCCCTCTGGGGATCGAACTTGCACCCCGGGCATGTGCCCTTGATGGGAATCAAATCTGGCACCCTTCAGTCTGCAGGTTGGAGTACTATCCACTGGGCCAAACGGGCTAGGACGAGAGAGGGTTGTTACCTCTCCCCTGACACACCGCCAGCTAGATCCAATCTCAGGAGAGCGGCTGCTCTCTCCTGGCTGCCTCTGCATCCTGAGCGGGAGCCGGTGGAGCTTTCCCGGAATCCCTGGTGTCACCTCTGGTTTTCCGCCCGGCACAGGGGCCTGAGCAGCGGCTGGCAGGGTGCAGGGAGGTCAGAGTGGGTGGGGGTGAGGTTCCCCAGCGGCCGTCCCTCCCAAAGGCACCCGAGAGGCATCTTCCCCCGAAGTCACTGGATCAAGGCGGTCACCCAATGCTCCGAGCTTGGCTCCCGGAGGCCCCGAGGGCTGTGCGCCTGGCCGAGGAGGCCCCTCCGAAGGGGCACATGCAACCCCCCGGCTTCAGGACGGAGCTGCCCCTGCAGGTCCCCTGCCTCCCCTTGTCCCGCCTCACCGACCCATGTCTTGGTCTCCTGCAGCCAATCCCAGAGGGCTGCCCCAGCAACGGCAGGTGGAATGCTAGGGAGAGCTTGTTCTGGAAAGCGGGGCCTCTATCAGATTCTGATTGGAAATGCATGTGCCCAGCTGGAAGGCTTGTTTATCTCAGGCTGATAAGCCAGTGCGGGCTTGCTTCACCCGCTGCCCGTATGCTTGGACACGGGGATGCTGACCCGGACAAGCGGACCTCGGTTTGCTCACAGGCTTTCCCGGAAGGGCGGGCGGACCGGCAGCTCTGGTGTGGCAGGGCCTGCCTGTCCTCCCGGCTCCAGCTGTGATGACGATGGAGAGGCCCCCGATCGCAGAGAGGCTGCGGCCTTCTGAGCAGATGGACTGGGGGTGCCGCCGGCTCTCCGGGGGGAAGGGGCCCTGGGAGCGGTCCCTGTGCTCCATCCACCTGGGTCCCCGGAGCACGGCCACCCCTCCCGCCTCTGTCTCCTTCCTCTTTGTCTCGTGTCGCACACGCTGGTTTTTGTTATGTTTGTGAAACAATTTAAAGATGGGAAATAACAATGTTGTCCGGTTGGTGTGATGTCTGGGGGCCGGTGGCGGTCTGAGGGTGACAGGCAGAGGATTCCGAGAGCCTGACAGGAGCTATTAGTGTGGATCTCCTGATGAGGTTCCAGGATGGGGCTCCGTGACCTGGAAGCACAAACCGGGGTCACTGATTGACTGGTGCCACGTCTTCCCAGCCATTTCCATTAGCGCGTAATTACAGCGGCCGGCGCTGACTGGGAGAGCGGTCCCGGGCCCGGTGCTGCGTGCGCGCTGTCTGCTGCATAAATGGGAAGACAAGGAGGCGGCCTGCGGGGCAGCTGCCCGCTGTCTTCTCACCAGGCGGCTCTGAACTCGGCACAGCTACCGGTGCAAGATCAGTCTCCGGCCTCACTCTGCAGCAATGGTCAGGCGGTCTTGACGGACTATGGTTTGCTAGTATTTACTCAGGGTTCTTATTATTTGCATTTAAAACAGTCCCATGACTTCACAGGATCTTAGAAATGAGTGCTATCTCAGAACCGAAACTCTCCCGGGTAATAATATTGGAAAACCAAAGCATTCCGGTATATTTCGGAGCAGCATCAAGTCACAGTGTGTATTGAGGTTTCCTCAATTGCAGTGACTTTGGGAACTTGTGGGAGGAGAGAAATGCTCATACTTCCAGAAGCTTCTTTCTAATTTATCTCAAGTTTAGACACAGTGCTGCCAGGCCCGCTTTTCACCTCCTTGTCCAAGAATGCAGCATGGATGTGCAGAGAGGATGAGATGGGGTTATGTGTGCTGGGGATGCAGATTTTTGTTTGTAATGTTTCCTCTGTTGCATGGAAAAGAAAAAGTGAATTGGCAGGTGCATGCAGTAAAAAAAAGAGGATAGTCAAGAATTTGATGCTTAAAAAAGTACAACCTGTGTTTTTTTTAAGCCTCTTCTTCCTTGATCCTACTCAACAGCAACTCATTTTCCTAGTTGTTCTTTGGAGGGAAGAACATGAAATAGAAAAATCAAGGAGCATAGCTCCGGCTGAGGGGAGTTAGGACACAATCCCTGTCCCGGAGAGAAGAGGAAGAGAGGACACAGGTGATAGTTTTCTTTCTAATTCTGGGAAATTCCCACGCACTGCTGTTCCTCACAAAGATCACAGCTAACTGTCACACTTACACACCGTGTACGCCGCCCAGTTCTCACCGACCATTCCCTCTTTATAAGCACAGGGAACATGCGGGATTGAAAGCAAAGTTACTGTGTAAAGGGATTTCTTTTATCAAATATGCATAGATTTCATGAATCTGAGTTTTTCACTTTGTTCTTTTAGACAGTGTTCCCAAAGGTTTTACACAGCTCCCTGCGTCCAAGAGAACATAGAGTCTTCTTACTTAGTTGGTATTATAGAAACTATCTGTATCTGTATAACATATATCTATCTCTCTATCTCTATCTCCATCTCCATCTCTATCTCCATCTCTATTTCTATCCCCTCTCTCTCTTTCTCTCTCTCTACTTTCCTCTATCTCTGTATTGAGCAACCTGTCTAGCTATCTAGCTCTCTCTATATTTAGCACATTATAATGCCATAATACCCTAGCATGACCTCCTTCTTATAGAATATGTTATTTGTCATTCTGGGGATATTCTTTGATGTTTTCTCTAAAACCTCAATTAAGAATCACCAAATTAAAGTAATCTTCTTATGACTCTTAGTGTAAAGGTATTTTTAAAATAAAAAAAAATGCTATTTAATTTGCAAAGTAACCGATGTGAATATTTTCAAAGAGGTTTTTAAGAACATTTCTGAAAATTACTTTCTATAGAAATCAAAGTTACTGTCTATGGGGCATTATAAACAAACTCAAAAGTTATAAAAATCAATTGATCATTGATTTCCTGAAAATTACTTTCTATAGAAATCAAAGTTACTGTCTATGGGACATTATAAACAAACTCAAAAGTTATGAAAATCAATTGATCATTGATTTCCTGCTGATTCAGGCTTGATGGCGTATCCCCCTCGACTAAGACTACAGCCTGGAGTTTGTGTATTTCTTCTCAGGAAGTCCGCTGCTGCTCGGGGAGCCCTAAAGGTGACCTAGCCACGCTTGACTAATGGCCAGAGACCGTGCTTTCCCCAGGACCGTGGTCAGCAAACTGTGGCTCTTTGGCCCCTGAGTGTGGCTCTTCCACAAAATACCACGGCCTGGGCGAGTCTATCTTGAAGAAGTGGCCTTAGAAGAAGTTTAAGTTTAAAAAATTTAGCTCTCAAAAGACATTTTGATCGTTGTCCTGTTGATATTTGGCTCGAGTGACAAATGAGATTGCCAAACTCTGCGCCAGGAGATTCATAATTCAGCAGACGCCGCAGTGCGCGTTGGGATACAGGGGTGTCGGTAACACAGGGTTCCCTGTGTCCATGGACACTGGATTTGCAGGACATAGGACGGGGGATGCCCTGAGATTTGGCTGGAAGAGACATTTGTCTCCCGTTAGTGGGAGGGGGACACAGACACCCAGGTGAGAGGCTGAAGAGGGTGCAGGAGGAAACCCCGTTAGCCAGGGGGCGAGTGGAGAGGGTTGATCCCTGCAGCCCTGGGGCTGAGCACGCTGGGAGTTAATGTGCAGATGGCACTTCTGCCGGATTCCGTGGCGCCCGCTCAGGCCCAGCAGTGTCCCGGTGGGAGCCCAGGGACAGCGCATCAGGAGGGATTAACGCGTTTCCGGATTCGCTTTAGTATGGACCTCGCTGCTGATTTCCATACTGAGGAAGAAATCACTTCTGAGGCCACTCACATAGACCAGGGACCTCATCCTAAAGACCGGGGAAGTGGCAGGTGTTTTAGCTGAAATGAACCTATTTAGTGGCTTAAAGGAAAGGAAAAAGGACCCTGTTTTACATCTCTTTAGCATGAGCGTTCGGTGTTTTTGTACAAGTGGCATTTTCTGGAGACAGTGGGTGGGTATCGGCCTTCTTGCTAGTATGTTAAAATATCGCATTTACAAGGCTATTACCCGCCCCCTCTCGTTCTTTCCCCACCTCCTTTTCGGGTAAGTAGTTATAACAAGAGCGTGCATAGCCCTCCGTCACGCTGCCCACAGCCAGTTCGGGCCTGCTGGGCCGGCCTGCCACTTTCCTCTGGAAGTTTGGCAGGAGACACAGGAAAATTAGAATATCTGCCACTAATCTCGTCGGTTCTGCCAGCCAGAGCCATCAGCGTGAAAAGGGGGGAACACACACCACACAGCCTCTCACAGGTCAGCCTGCGGGCGCCGCGGTGACAGAGTAATTGTGGGGCCAGTGAGCCCGGCTGGGCCGCGGGCACAGGACGCGCGTGGGTGTCAGAGCAAAGGCGCTTTTAGGAAAGCGGCCAAGGCAGGGCGTGCTGCTCGGACCCGGCGTCCCCCCTTCCCCCCGCACCCCCTATTGTCAGGGCCCCAGCACCGCAATCAGCGCGGCAGATAAGGCACGGGGGGGCGTCCCTGCTGGGAGCTCCCGCCTGGGGGGGGGCATCAGGGCTGGCACTCGGGCTGGGGACGTGGTGGCCTCGGGCGCAGGCCCCGCGGGCCCCTGTGAGGAAGCAGCGCTGGGTGAGCCTCTGCGGCCTCGAGCACACGTGCCCCGCGTGGAGTCACCGCCCGCCCGGAGAGGAGAGGAGACCTGGGCTCCGGCGGGTCTCCCTTTCCTTCCCTCAGCGCCCCGGAGGCCGGGCTGTGTCCGCAGGGAGGCTGGGCAGCATTCCCGGGGCCTCCCTCGGCCGGCTGCAAGGCCACAGGAAGGATGAGCGCTGAGGCGGGGTGGCCGGCGTCTCAGCTGTGAGCCCGGGGGCTGCGATGGGCCCCAGGCCCGGCCCCTTCCCTGGCGGCCAGAGCTGGTCTAGCTCCAGGGCCTGGTTGATTAAACAAAATCCACTGGGAGCTCACCTCTTTGCCTTTAAAGTTAGCTTTATAATACTAACATTATTCACATAATGCTATTTAATATGAGACAAGATGTTAAAGTAGGGATGAACACATTCAGCATACTTCTGGAATATTCCCCACCTGTGCATGTATTGGTGTCAGTGACAACATAGTGTAATATAGTATCTCTGTGGGACTGGATTTATAATTTTGCTATCAAATGTTAGCTCACAGTCCTAACCAGTTTTGCTCAGTGGATAGAGTATTGGCCTATGGACTCAAGGGTTCCAGGTTCCATTTGGCCAAGGGCATGTACCTTAATTGCGGGCATATCCCCGGTACGGGGTATGCAAGAGGCAGCTGATTGATGTTTCTAATTCCCTCCTTTCCTATTTGTAAAAAAATCAATAAAAATATATTTTTAAAAAGTTAGCTCACATTTGGCCAGAGCACTTCCACAGCATTAGTGTTGAAGCTTTCCTTAAGTAGAACATTGGTGCACTCGCCGATGTGTCAGGTGATGGCTAATAAAAGGCTAATATGCAAATTGTCCCCTCGACCAGGAGTTTGACAGGCCTGCCAACCGCCCATGTCCCCACCCATTGGCCAGGCTGGCCAGACCCCACCCATGCATGAATTCATGCATCAGGCCTCTAACACACACACACACACACACACACACACACAGTGTCCAGATTATGTGTTCAGAGATCATAATAATCTGACCACTCAGTGTATAAGGCACATGCCATTTTTATCAATGTTTTAGGGAGGTGAAACTTTTATATACCTTCTTTGGTGTAATCTGAAAATTAGGGAGAAGCGAGTTGTTAGCCAGACATAATTTTAGAAGTTCTTCAATTATCAGTTATTTACGAAGCAGCCAACATACCAATGCCTATGCCTGGCACCAGGGTCAGTGCTTTCCATCCATGATTCCTTGTAACCGTATCTCAACGTCTCAGGACAGCGCCTGCTGGCCTCCTCGCGGTGGAGGTGGAGAAATGGAGATGAAGGGAGACTCACTGGCTGAAAATCACTGAACAAATGGTCCAACAGCCACTCATTTCGGAGGCGTGAAGCCCCGGCTCTGAACCCCACATGAACTGTCTCTTTCTATTAGATGCTATGATTCTAAGGTCTACAAAATGATAATGAGACTTCTGTACGTATTTGAACATGGCTCTTTTTAAGAACATCTCATTATCTTTGAAGTTCTATAACACGTAAGAAATCAGATGTTTACTCAGCCTCCTAGTTCTGAAGAGAAAGAATAAACAAACAAAAAACCTTTTCAGTTTTGATTAGTCAACTAGAGGCAGCTTAAATAGAACAGCTACTCAGGGGGCATTTTTAATGCACCATCTTCAAATGATTTAATGGGTTTTCCATGATTATCTTTGACACTTTGAATTATTAACAAAAACATTTATAATTTTTAAAGGGCAAGGATACTACTCTCTTTCCTAGATAATGAGAAAATTTGAAAGATTTAAAAGCATGGCCAATATCTCACTGGCTAATGACTAATAAGTCATCTACTTGGGCACCACTTGATAGGAGAAAAAAATTTATTAAAGTATTTCTTCAGACTTTTGATTAACCTTATTTTTACTAATGAATGGGATATTTGAAAGCTTTATTAGCATCTTCAGATAATCAAAATATTGCTCATTCAATATGTATAATTATTGAATATAAATACATACACACATACACATTCATATATTCTGTATAAGATAGTGGTAATAAATAATAATGGCTTAATCACTGTAATGAGGATGATCTTGCTCTTTTGTGCTAGTGGCATTAAGGATGTTTGTGTAAGTGTTAATTATGTGCTCATTCTCTTATCTGCATTCCTCCTGCCTTCAGAGAATCAGAAAACTTAACTGTCTTGCTCTCCATTCACTTTTTGCACAGTTTCTGGCTTGTATTAAGAATTCAACAAACACACTGATAGGATGTTTTCATTTTAAAACCAAGGTTTTGTAAGAAGTACATATTTATGTTCATTTCACATTTGCAGAATTTGCATTGATTGCTTTTTCAAAAGATGATATTTTTATATGGTTCAACATTTAAGAGATTATCATGAATTATCTCTTCTATCCCTGTTTTCAAGATTTCCAATTTCTCTTCCCAGACCCAACCAATGTTACCAGTTCTGTGTATCCTTAAGAGATATTTTATGGACATGCAAAGAAACATCTTTATGTTCACTTTTAAAAATACATTTTTCAAACCTAGGTGGTGGCGTAGTCAACATGACTAGCCTCAGACAATATAACCCAGTTAGGTGGCTTCAAGGGAAGGTTAGTGTTGAAGGTTTGAATAACTCGTAACCATAGCCCACTCTTGGTTGAAATTCCAGGGGTGCTCTGAAAGCCACACCTTAATCTAGAACTGGATTATAGATTTTTAAAAAAGAAGTATAATAATAAAAGCAAGAGCTCTGACTTACTGAACGCCTCCTCACTGATAGCTGTATAACTTGGCTTCTAACTCATGTGGAGGACACGCTGCAGTAATTAGCACAAAACATGAACCTTTACGGCTTGAAGTGGCCCCTCTGAGCCGACACTGGGCCGTCTGAACTTCACTGAGCTCAGAGTGGGCGTTTTTCGCATTGAGGCCATGCGTGGATGTGGGGTGACAAGAAGGGCACTGGAGTGATGGTCCGAGGAGCACAAAGGGGGACGGAGTCATGTGACAGTGAGAAGTGCCGCCGGGCTGTGTGTCCTGTCATCTTGGGAGTGTCTTCCTGGGACTTCCTGGGGTCGGACTCCCCTGAACCGGCTTCCCGCAGGGCCGGGCAGCAGGCCGCGGCAGAGGAGGACCGGTTCCCTAGAGCCGCAGAGCTCCCGGTAACCATATGGCCCGGAAGCTCGCCGGGGCCAGTGTCCTGAAGTGGGGCTGGCGGCTGATCCTCAGAGAACATCCTTAACTCATGAACCTAATTATGTGTAAGGGACAGTTTAAGGAGGATCCTTAGAATTATTCACCCCGGGCCCGGACTTCCATCAGGGGACGGGGAGTCTCATTATGGAGTGATTACATTTTGGCTTTGAGAATGGATTGTAAGGAGGATTAGGAGGATTATTGATCTCCATGGTGACCCGCGTGCCCACTGTTGATCCGAAATACAAATGTGTCTGACTCGTCCACATTTTCAGAATACCTTAACTCTCACGTGGGTGTGCAATGCTCCTGTTTCACCCGGGGAAAGGCGGCACCATGTGCAAATGCTGAGCTTCTTGCTGGAGACCAATTACAACGAGGGCCTTCTGCGGCGTATACATAAGAAAACGCCACTTTCACGGCGTGTTTCCAGAACCCGTGGTTGAGAGGTGTCGTTGAATACGTTTTATTCTTTCTTGACCACTCTGCTCTGAATCCCCTTCCCTGGGCCTGCGGTCATGGTCCTTTGGGGATTTCCTACCTGACGCTGGGATGCTGGTGCAGTTGTCACACAACGCGCTGTGTGCAGAGAGGGGCCGGCTCACCGTCCCCGAGCTCCCTGCTGAAGGGGGCGTCTGCCGTCTCATCATGGCGCTCACACTCGAAGCAGCCAAGAGCGACCAAGGACCCAAAGGCACCAATAGTCACAAGACAACCGTCCAAATCTCTGCCGTGAAACGCTTCATCTCAGTTTGTGAAAACATGACACGCAAATCGCAGCAGTGCCCGCATCTAACCGAGGGCACCGGCACGCCGCCTAATCATCGCTGTCCACGGAAAGTGGTGATCTGGTAGGCGGGGTGATAATTGAAGTCAAAACCCCACCACCAATAAAATCGCGTAAATGTGTTCAAATGAATCTCAACCAGCAAACAGAGCTGTCGTGCGCTGGACACCTGTGGTCGCCTCAGGCCTGACGCAAATAACCAGCATCGTTGGTATTCTTTTGCTTGTGATGATGGGGAAGAGCAGTTTTAGGAAACCGTACATGAAAAATTAAAATCTTGAGCTCTCTGTGCTAAGATACACACCAAAATGCACAGTGATAACTGATCAGGGCACAGGTGAGCTGGGAGAATGCCATGCAGACAGCCGGGCAGCCCAGCAGAACGGAGCTGCGGAGGCCCGGGGTGGAGGGCCGAGTCCCACAGGAGAGCCGGCGGCAGGCCCAGAGGAAGGCCTCCAGACAGACCCTCCCACCGCCCCCCTGTGCTGGGCGGGAAGGTGGCGAGTCCTGGACCCCAGACACACTGCCCATTCACCTGCACAAAGGACTTGAACTTGACTTCTCTTTCAGTGGCTCCCGTGCACAGCGGTTGTGTACAGCAATGGCTATAGCACGTGAATGCCAGCAGAGAGGGCCCGCTGTGCGGGGCATGACCGTGCCCTTGCCCACCCTGCAAGGGCCGGCCTGGAAAAGAGTGATGTCTGCAGGCGCCTGTCCCCCCCTCCCAGCTGTGGCATCAGTGCCGGCTGACCGGTCCCCTGCCTGCCGTCCTGCCCTGAGGCACACGTGGTCAGAGCATCCTCCTCCGGAGGCGCCGGGGGCCGAATCGATGGCCTGCTCAAGTGCAAACAACACATCTGCGCTGCGGGGAAGGGAGGGCGCTTTCTCCGGAGATTTTTATAAACTGATTAAGCCCTGGTGCTGCTAAGCCCCGTCCTGCTCTTGAGATGTGACATTGACAAGGAAGATTAGAATGAAAAGATAATGGAGCAGCCTTTGAAGAGCCAGCGGGCTAAGGAGTGGCCCATTCCTCATGGAAATGTGGCTCCAGCATCGGGTCCAGAGGTGGATACAAAGGAGAGAGAAGCAGACACGCACACCCTTATACACCTGTATTCCTGTGTCTCACACCCATAGCTCCATTAGCTTTCCGAGTATTTTTCATGAGCACATGCAAACATTCTGACTTGATGTCTTACATAAATGTACATTCCAACTAATTTGACTTTACAGGACAATATGGGCTACCCTAAGTTCTATCAAGTTAATTTTGTATTTTGCTCCCCCCCCAAACACACACACTCACACACTCACACACACACACACAACTCTCTGATTGGTGGCTGGGGTTAAGTACCGTGTTTAAATGCCAGGTTCACATCAATGCGAGGGTATCATGTGCAGAGTGATTCTCAATTGTTAGAGAAATTATGTCCATTATGCTCCTTGCTGGGATCCTAGTAATCATCCAAATTCCATAAAACTTAAAATTTTAAATTATCCTCCGTAATTTAAATGTGTTATTAGGCCTTTCACGAGGCATTTTTCTTCTCTGAGGAAAACAAGCGAAGTTTCTCAAAAGCACCGCGGGAGAAGTTGGAAATGACTCTCGCTGGTAATTTGCAGATGCTGTAATAGGAATTTCCCTTTCACCAACGCCTAACACCAATTATTTTGCATTCTGATTTGCAAGTCCAAAGTCGCTCTAAATGTTGGTCTAGAAGTTTGCAATGACTTTAAGAGAAGAAAGGTATGCTTTTTGCAAAAGAGTCAGAAATGGAGCATAAAAATGAAGATGTGATTTCTGAAAAAAAGGGGGATGAATATACAGAAAGGAGTAAATGAGGGAGTAAAAATGTGTCTTATTTACTTTTTAGAAGCAGAAAATGACACTCCTAGGGGTTTGCATATGTGACATACAAAAAGGATGTTTTCAGCTCTCACTTGACTTATTTTCGTAAGAGAAATGGTGAAATGGAGGGGAAATATCCAGATTTCTACTCCTCCTCACACGGTGATTCCGATGTGACATTTCAGACAGTGGCATTTGAGGTTGAGTCCCTTCTATCCGGGTGAGGGAACTCAATCTAGAGAAGTGGGTGCTACAGTAGCCCGTGGCTAAGGAACTGCCCTTTGGCCCTCCCGATCTGTTTTGGGCTGCCTGTACAGGGCCCCAATTTCCCTGGCAGAACCAAAGCCAAGACCATGAAATGAACACCCAAACCACAGAGAGACAGCGCCTCTTCCGCACGGTTCTCTAATCCCTACGTCGGTAGGGTGCACGTTGTATAGAAACACATCGCATCTACATGTCGCATAGACCACAATAAAAATCTCAGGTGGAAATTGCTTTCACTATTGAAACTCAGGAGACTTGAAGAAGCTGAAAATCTCTTTAATTAATTGTCACTCAGTTCATTGACTTGGACGGATATTAAGGTTATTGTATTTCAAGAGAGGTAGTATATGATCATGATTTAGGACTCAGGGTCCAGAACCACAGAACTTCAGGGTTCAAACCCAAGATGACATGATATAAGTCACTATACCTTGGGGAAGTTATAGGACTTCTCCTCTCGTTATCTTTCCTAGGATGTGGCAACTATGATATGTGCCTCTTAGGGCTGTTACGAGGAGTAAGAAGCAGAAGTATACACATAGTATGCGTTACTATAAATGGATATATTACCACACAGTAAGTAATAAGTTCTTAGGTTTGATTATTTTGAAGGCTAATTTTAATCAGTAATATGAGGCTATATTTAAGGTAGAGGATTTTTACTTTGCCTTATTGCTGCTATGTTTAACCAACATTATTCAAACAGTTTTATGGAGTTTGAGAATATGCTTCATTTGGGGGAGCAAAATAATTGATCCAATTGATCAGTAGTATTAATCAGAAATATACTTTTTGATTTCCATAAAATAAAATCTTTAATACAAAAAGAAATGAAAATATATATATATGGTGTCCCAAGGAAATGTAGACACATTTTACTGCTGATAGCTCAATTTTGAAAATGAAATATATTTTAATGAACAGCACCTTATAATTATTCAAAGTGTGTCTATATATTTTTGGGACACCATATATGTATACACAAACACACATTTCTTATGCAGTGGAAGAAGATTTGTCCTATTGTCCTCCTGGCATGATTTGCCTTTAAATATAAACTGTAAATTCTATTGCAAGGAAATTTCTTGCCATATTACTAAAAGGAAAACATATGTGAATGTGGGCTGAAACACCCCCCCCCAGTAATTTCAGTGTTAATAATGACTTTATCTATAGCTATACATGCAATATTTAGTAGCTGTGATTTGGTGGATTAACAATAGAAGGCTCTAAATGAATCAATTAGCTTCTTAACAAAAGAAATATATTTCTGCATTTTGCACCACAGCTATTTCCATAGATGGTGGCAATTTACAACAAGGATTAATAATGCACCTCTAAGCTTCCTGGAAGGGGTCCGCACCCAGAGCGCTCCTTTGTCACATAGTTCCCACAAACAACGGGCGACGCCTCATTACTTCGGTTGGTGTTATTATTACTTCGGCTTAGGGCAGCGAGGCCCCCAGACTGGAGGTGGTCTGAGAGGCTTGGAGGAACAATGCTCCCAAATCACCCTCATTGTGTGTCCGGGATCCTGGTCTGTCCGCGGAGAGCGCGGCTGAAGGCGGGCGGCAGGAAGCCTGGGGAGGCTCAGCCTCCCGGCGCCCACTGACTCACAATTACGAGTCTTTGAAGCCCATCGGTGACACAATCCGGGGTGATTACGCTGCCCAGAGACGCCCCCGACGAAGGAAATGCTTCATTTGCTTGTTCTCAGTTGTGGCAATTTGCCTAATGAACGAAACCGACTTCAGGAAGCGCCAAGGTTATCTTTCAGTGTCAAATCTGGAATACAGCGCACCACAGATCCCAGTGCTCGCAACTAAAATGGGTTCCTAGGAGGGCACGTGGTGTGCCAGGGCTCTGTTCCCACAGGATCACGGCGAAGTCACCAGAAGAGTCGGTCAGCGCACAGGCTTTGCTAACAGAGAGAAGGAGAGACTCTCAAATCCCGGTCAACCTAGTTTATCCCGAAACACCTGTGTGCAAGGGTGCGGAGCGGTAGTTTATTCAGCCGCTTTCTTTCTTTCGTTTCTGCATCTCCCAGCAATGCTGACATTGTCTGAGTGTCACATGAAGACTGTGAGCCAAATACAAAAAGGGACATTGGCATTTCTCTTTCACATGACAGAACACTCCCAAAATGTAAAGGGACAGTCTGAAGACCTCAGGGATGGGGGTGGAGATGATGGAGGTGGTGGACATGTTGTTGTTGTTGTTGGTGGTGATGGTGGTGGTGGTGGAGGTGGTGGAGGTGTTGTTATTGTTGGAGGTGGTGGTGTTAGTATTGGTGCTGGAGGTGTTGTTGTTATCGTTGGTGGTGGTGGTGAGTATTGTTGCTGTTGGTGATGGGGTGTTGTTGTTGGTGAAGGTATTGTTTGTGTTGGTTGTGCTGATGGTGGAGGGGTTGTTGGTGTTGTTAGTGGTGGTAGAGGTATTGTTATTGTTGTTGGTGATACAGTGTTGTTGATGGTAGAAGTGTTGTTGTTTGGGTGTTGTTATTGTTTTTGTTGGTGGTGGTGGAGCTGTTGGTAGTATTGGTGATGGAGGTATTGTTGGTTGAGGTATTGTTGTTATTGGTGTTGGTGGTGTTGGTGGTAGAGGTGGTGTTGGAGCTGGAGTGTTGTTGTTGGTAGAAGAGTGTTATTGTTGTTGGAGGTGTTGTTGGTTGTAGTGATGAAGGTGTTGGTGGTAGTGGTAGTGATAGTGGTGGAGGTGGACCTAGAGAATCTGGCTGAGACAGGAATTTTGCCTCAGAGGATTATTTCTGGGGCACAGAGCTGAAAGTAGTCACTAACTGTCCAAAGTCACACATGCTGTTAGTGGCAAACCTGGAGCTTAACCTGGACTTTTAGGCGTCCGTTTGCATGTGGTCTGTGGGCCCCCTCTTAGGCTGACTCGTGGGCTGGAACCCGACTGCTCTGCAGCATGCTCTCTGTGTGACTCCAGGAGGGCTCCCGCTGGAACATCTTTCCTGTGAGATGCAGCCACGTGGCTCCTGGGCCTCAGAACATCTGGAAGACAGTATGGAAAAGGCTGCATGAGAGGATCCATGGCATTATTTCAGAATGGCAATGGAGATGGCAAAGGAGAATCAGTGAGACACAGGGCCCTTCAGTAAAGTCAGCTCTTTGGATCGAAACGAAAAGCGCTGAGGCCTTAGAAAATGCTGTTTATAGGTTGTAAATCTGAAGAAATAAGTAAGTTACAGTGTGTAGACAGCGGATGGTGAGGGCCTTCGGGGAGAGGGGAGGTTGGGAATGGCTGGAAGGGGTAAAGGGGAGGAGGAGGACCTGTGGGGGTGGGGGAAGGGAAGGAACTATGTAATACTTTCAACAACAAAGATTTGAAAACCAGAAACCAGCATGTGGCTGCAGACAGGCTCCGCAGGGAAAGCAGGAGCAGGGCTGCGCCGCCCCCGGGGCGCAGGAGGCTATTGCTCAGGCCTGCTTCCCGTCAAACGCTTCCCGCTCGCTCCCTTCATTTTTCAACGCGGCGTTCCCTCGTGTTGCCAAAGCAGGTGCCTCGCTCGCTCGCTCGCTCGCAATAGCAGGGGCGTGTGTTCCAAAGGGTCCCTCGGGGAATAATTTATCACGCGAGATTACTCCGTGACTAATGATGATCTTTATAAACATTCAGGTGCTGCCTCGGCCTGGCTGGGGTGGTCCAGGCCGGTGACGGCCGGCATGTGTTCCCTCACCCTGCCTTGCACATTCTCCACATTCTCTCCGCGGAGAGGCGGCTCCGGACGGTATAAGGAATACAGTGATGGATAGGAGCTATTAAATAAAATTACTGCAAATCAAACATAGGACGCGGGGCCTTTTCCTCTCCAGTTTTATCAGTGACAGAGGAGGTCTTTTTGAAGCTCTATTCCAAACCTAAAATATGAGCTGCTGGACATGGTCAGACAACAGTACAGCCAGGCTCGGGGCTGGGAGTGTAGGTGGGGAGGAGAAAACTTGGAAAATTAATTTGCTTCTCTAGCTAAAGCTTCAAAGCGACAGATAATAACACAGGGAAATACCGTGTGAAGGGTAAACACGATGTGCATATGAGGTGTTTTTATATTCCTAGAATACCTACGCCATATTTTTATTAGATAGACATTTCAAACAACCTAAGCTTATCTTAAAAAAAATATTTAATGACTTTCCCTGGTCATTTCCAGCTCATTCTGCAGCATCAGGGCATGTTACCTTGGCTTACCTCAATACCTAATGCAAAGTCTGACTCAGAGTTCAATAGTATTGGTAAACACGAACAAACAAACAAACACCAAACCCAACACTAGACAAACCAGTAGCAGGGGTGGGGAACATCCAGCCCACGGGCCGTGTAAGGCCCCTGAAATCATTTGGCCTGGCGCTGCCGAGGCGTTAGGGGTGAGTTAATCCAGTGTTTGACCAAACGTAGCAGGCTCATCTTTAAGCTGATGACGTTGTATGGCCATGAGTGATGTCATAACCATCCACGTGGCCTGTGGCCGAATGAAGACTCCCACTCCTGACAGAGAATGTCTGGAAAGGCAGAAAGTATTTAAGTAAAATACTCTGTGAGTTCACTTCTTTAGTGATAACTTTTCCTACACAGGAACACAGATTTACCGGCTCCATTTCTCTTTTTAAGAATATTGGCTCTCTCTTACAGCCCTGAAAATTCTTCCTTTGTTGTTAACGTTTGCCATTGTAATCACGGTGTGTCTTGGTGTGGGTCTTTTGGGGTTTGCTGGGGTGGGGGTGGACTGGGAGAGGACAATGGTGAAAAAAGGGGACATATGTAATACTTTTAACAATAAAGAATTTTTTAAAAATGAAAGAAAATGAGTTAACCATAAAAAAAGAATATTGGCTTTGGAATACTGTTTTTCAAGGGCTCTTTATGAAATTTGCTTTTTTATCTGTATTTTTTTTTTATGAAAAATAGTAAAATTAAGTTAATCTTTTCTTGTTTCCGGAGTCACTAAGGGTGTCCTTAACGCTACTGTCTCATTAGAGTCGGTGTTTACCTTCCACCTTCCCTCTGTGTCCTCTAAAGTCCAGTGGCATTCGTCGGATGCCAAATTCCTCCTCTCCTCCCGTCTCTGTGACACTGACCAGCCTTTTTATTTTTCATCCCTTCAATTTCTTCTCTCATCTGCTATTGATAAGAAAACAAGATAACCAAGCTTTCAAAGTAGATAGTTAACATGTGAATCAATAAGGAACGGAGGATCCATGTTAGGACTGAAGAAGAAAACATTACAGCAGAGACTCATTCATAATTATTTCAAACATACACCAAACATTTCACGAATGTCTGAGTTTATAGATTTAGTAAGAGCTTTGCTTTCTCTCAAATCCAAACCCTAGGCAAGCAAGGTCTTCCCAAAGGAAACGATGTAGAGGTAGCTGGGTGGGCATTGCCTGAGAAGAATCCAGCTGCTGACCTTGAGAATGTAACCAAGACACCGCCTCACAGATGGCATTAAGCACCCCCCACCCCCCAGAGGCGGGAGAAAGATGATGAACAAACCAGTCCACGGGGCACGCTCCTGGCACGCGGACTTGAAAAGACCCCGGATGGCTTTGACCCGGAGAGCGTGTCCGCAGCCAGGAGCAGGACCTGCACTCAGGGCGTGTGCCGTCATCTCACGCAGGGGAAGATGCTCAGCCTGGACACGGGTCCGAGGACGCCCTGCTGGCTGAGCAGGAGCTAAATGACAAAGGAAAACCTTGAGCATGTGAGGGAAGAGCCAGAAGGCATGGACTAGGCCTATTTATTTATTTATTTATTTATTAAAATATATTTTATTGTTTGTTGTTGTTGTTTTTTTTTTTACAGAGAGGAAAGGAGAAGGATAGAGAGTTAGAAATATTGATGAGAGAGAAACATCCATCAGCTGCCTCCTCGGGGGGTGTGCCCACAACTAAGGTATATGCCCTTGACCGCAATCGAACCTGGGACCTTTCAGTCCGCAGGCTGACGCTCTATCCACTGAGCCGCACCGCTCAGGGTGACTAGTGCCTATTTAGAGCCCATTGGGACTATGGGACTGAAACCTACCAACTGTGGACCTGTGCACGTCTCTGCCCATCCCACTTTATGTCCAGCCAACGCCCACGAGCTGACATTTCCAGAATGGCGGGAAGAAAAGTCCAGTGAGCTTTCCCCTCCTCGGAGGCTGGTCTTCATAAAACGTAATAAGCAGCATTGGTAGAGCGTCTGCTATTTGGCAGGACTTGTTCTAAACAGTTTTACAAAGATTGCGTTACTTGCTCCTCACAGAAGACATATGGAGTAGATGCTGTTGCACGGTTTTACAGGTGGGGAAACTGAGGCACCAGGCGCCGCTCAGAGCCCCATGCCTGCTGCTGACGACCATTTAAGTGAGAAATGTGTGTTTTATCTGCTCGTTTTCATGTAGCCCAGGTGTGAGAGAACAGACAGAGTTACAAGAGTAACAACACATTTTTTTCTTATTGCTTGAAAAATGTGGCTGATGGTTTAGCAGGTTCCCATCATCCTGAGAGAAGCGAGGGGGAATAGCCCCGAGAAAATGTAAATGGTGTAAAGAAGACCTGAGCGGATGGCGTTTCACTGGCCTCACGAGCCAGTAAGGCAATAAACACGAGGAAGCCAAAATGTCCCCCTCTTTAAGGACGATTTCCAATCACACGTGCATTTGTGTGTCACATTAGGCACAATTCCGACATTTACTTCCAGAGTCGGAGGAAACAGGAGGAAGAGTCTATGTTTCTATCTCAGGGTTCAGTCGCTTCACAAAGGGAAGAAAATTATATTTCGAAATTTCAATCTGCATGCATCTATTTCTCTGGGATTTTTCTAGAAAAAAAAAAAATATCTTCCCTTCCCTCCTGCGTGGGCTGCAGAGCCCCCAATTTAAAGAAAACCAGTGCGAAGTTGTGAGCTCTGACTTGTGGCCCCATCAGCACCGGGGGACAGTCTGGACAGCAAGGCCTGCCAACAGGCCTCCCTGAGCCCCCGGCTGTGTGTGTGGAGGAGAGGGACCCGCAGAGGCACGGGCGGCCCCGGTTGCTCTGATGGCACGGGAAGGGGCTGCGAGTCCGGATGCGGGTGAAGAGCCGGGCGGCTCCTGGTGAGGACCCCGCAGCCAGTGTCATCAGTAACGTAACCATAACCCATAACCCTCACGCTCTCTCCTGGCCCCAGGGTACGCACACAGAGGGGGATGTTTCCCCCGGGCCAGAATCTGTGGCCGAAGTACAGTGTGTTTGTGTAAAAGTGCCAAGATAACCCACCCCAAACCCAAAACCAAACCAGTTAAAAAGATGGGCTATGAAGATGACCAGTTCACAACGTCAATAGGGGTGTCCGAAGGAGATGGGACAGGGCGCCGCCCAGGGGATGAGATATAGGAGAGCCATGGTCCCGGCCAATAGAAAGAATCTGTTTGGCTGAAACTGGTGTGGCTCAGTGGATAGAGCGTCGGCTTGGGGACTGAAGGGTCCCGGGTTCGATTCCTGTCAAGGGCATGTACCTTGGTTGCAGGCATATCCCCGGTAGGGAGTGTGCAAGAGGCAGCTGATCGATGACTCTCTCATAGATGTTTCTAGCTCTCTATCTCTCTCCCTTCCTCTCTGTACAAAATCAAGAAAATATATTTTTTTAAAAAAAGAATCTGTTTGTAGGGGACTTTCAGTGCATCTGATAATAATCACTGAGCCAGTGCTACTCTGTCTGCTTTCTGTCCTTTGTTGCGTGAGTAAGGTAACATCTGTTAAAATGTATGTTGTGCACTGGATGTAAACACACCTTTTACAGAGAGAGCGCGTGCCTCTCGGTCAGGCTTTCCATCCGAACAGCACTGCACACAGCGCTGCCTCCTAAGGGCGGGGAGAAGATAGCAGGCTCGGACAATCAGACTGAATAGTGTTTTGCCAAATGATGATGAACATAAATCAAGGCTTATCTGTGCAGGTGGTTCTTGTACAGGAAGCAGCGTTATGCGCAGTTTGACTAAAGGTCATAGAGGAATAAATAACGGTTCTTTTTGAACTTGACAATAATGTATTGGGACGCAGCTTACTTTAAATAACAACGTGGCAGCCTAAGTCTCAAAATTCTCCGTTGTATATACTCACGGCATGGATGGGACTCGTTCTGGGGGTAAACTGGTCCAGAGGGAAAAGGAAAAATTTGTGTTGAAGGACGCTGTTAACTCTTTAGATGACGTGAGAGTAAAAAGCTTCCGGGAACACTGGTCTTAAGTTTTATTATCTTTTGGGGATTGACTGACATCCAACAGTCACTGATTCAAGATTCTTATGGGTCTACCACTCTTTCTAGTGATCTAATCTATTTATTTTAAAATCAAGTTTAGTGGAGAATTTGTGCACTACCTCAGTATATCTCTATAAGATATAACACACCTAGACCTCAAATTATATCTTGACATGCTAGCTTCCATGGGTCACTTCCATTTTAATGGAGCCCTCTATCCAATTTTGATTTATATTAGACTTTTTGTGCTTCTTGAGTTGACATATTCCTACCCCCCACCCCCAACTCATTATCCTTCCTCTGGAAAGGTAGGCAAGCTAGAAACGTTGCCAGAAAGAAAAAAAGTTTTCTGTAGAATTTCATTCTCTCTGTAAATAGAAAATATGCTCACAAATATAATGAGCTGCATATTGTTCTATGACTATGCTTAGCAATACATTTTCTGATTTTATAGACTTTCATTGAGCAAATGGTTCCGGCGGCGCCTTGCAGGAGGCATCGCCTGCCCTTCACTGCCCGTGAGTTCCCCACCGGCCTGGCCCCTTCCCTCCGGGTAAGAACAGTCTATCCCAATCTCCTTCCTCCCGGAGACGCCCGCTAGGCATTCTGCACACATGTTCTCGGAAAGCCCATGCTGTGAGCACGGCAATGCATGCATGACAACTGGGAGGAGTCTCCTTGTCAGGGTAGGAATGTGACTCGGCAGGACGTGAACAAGTGGCTTTAAACACAAGTAGTTTTAAAACACACGTGCATATTTTCAAAGTTCTTGCCTTTTCAAAAGTACTTATCCAGTTGCAGGCAGCTAGAACGGAAAAGCTGCATGTAATATAAATAAGCTATGCCCTCTGAATTTTAAATTAAAAAATCTTTTTTTAAAAAAATTCTCTAATGCATGCAATAATGACAGGCTTTTCTGAGAGGAAAATCTAATTTTAGAAGTAAACATTTTAGTGAAGTGGGGCATCAATGGGGCTGTAATATTTTAAATGGAACAGTGCAGGGACTTACTAAATAAACTATTCTCCGCCAAGCAGGAAAGGTCGAATAGCAATGTTCTTCCTTAGTTTTGTGGTTAAAAGTACCCACAGCGCCAGCCCTCAGCTCAGGAGGAAGAGGCCTTGTGGGGATTAGCTGAGACGGCAAGGCTGGCTGTGTGCTGAGGACGGAGGTTCCCGCAGTCCCACGGCCACTCTGGACCCCGGAAGCTGCTTCCTTATCACCAGCTCAGTGGAACGGACAGCAGGGGACGGTGTGTCACTAGTTTGTGTAAAACCCATCAGCATTGAAGCAGGAAAAAGCCCCCAATGGGGCCGCCTCGCTGCCCGAAGCAAAGACAACAGATAGAAGAGTGATTGCATGAACTCGCTTTTCTTTAAAAGGGTTTCTTTGTGCTTGTTTATCAAGCCCAGCTTTTGTTACCCTGGCCTATTTGGCTGTCCTCTCCCCGGCATCTTTTATATTTAGATTTTATTGGAAAGAAACACTTATCTTTAGTGCTAGTTCCCCTACATCTTCCCAATTTGAATTCTCCACAGGGGAAGAATTCACAGGAAAAGTGATAGGTTTAAATTAGAAATGTTTACCTTCTAGCTTTGCCAAGGGGAAAAAAAAAGTTAAAAATATGCCAGGAGGTGTTTCTACAGGGCTTATATAAGTGCTTTCAAGTCTATTTTACAGAATAAGCTGGAGGTGGGAGAGGCTTATCAAAGTTGTTTCTTTAACTAAGTTCCCAATAAGAGACAGAATTCTGGCAATGAGTTGTTCTAGAGTTTTCATTGGCCAAGCTGAATCGAACAGAAATTAATGGCAGAGCACAAATCCGTATTAAATATAGATAATAGAAAGTGTGATATAATACAATGTTCCCCAATAGCTTTGTGCATGCTTTTGAGGTTTGATACATATTTCTACCTTGACTTTGTCATGAAAACCTGCAACAGGAAATGTATATTATTTTAAATAGAGGGTATTTATTGGTCACAATGATGTGGGTGTGGTATCAAGCATTTTAGCTGTATGTGTTCATGAACTATTTGAATCAATTAATAAAACTAGCTAGACATTTTATAATTCATATGTTTGCAGTTCTTTTTAGAGATTGGATTTCTATTTACTGTTTCAAGAACTGATATTATAGTATTTGGAGTATAAGATTTAATATGTGTCTCTATTTCTTATAAATTTAGAATCCTGCTTTTAAAAATTAGGACATGTAATGTATTGAGATCCTTTATAAAGGAAAGTTCTGGAAATTGCTGTTAAAACAAAGTTTCTGATAGCTTAGTTAATCATGGAATCACGGACAAACATATACAACTCCACAAACCTTAATTTATGTGATTGTGAAAAGCCCAGAAAACCAAATACAAATCTGACCACTTTACAAGTTGGCCAATGATTGCATTGTTTTTGGTAGAGAGAGTTTTCTTAGAAAATCTGATTTGGCAAAAGAGAATTTCACTGAAACAAGTTCTATCACTATGCAAAATAGGACCTGGTGTGAGAGGGATTTCTCATACTGAGCTGAACGCTCTAGTGCATGGAAACATACAAGATCTGAGAACTGGTTGTAAGCTTCACAACCAGGGCACGACGTATGACGTGGGCAAAGAGAGGGATGTAAATAACGAGTCAGCAAGAGAAAAAGATGGTGAAAGGAGGAAGTGAGAACATCTAGGCAGATGGACCAGCAGCAGCCATCAAGAGCATGCTCACCCTAACTCCTCTCCCTCTGGAAGCAAACCCAGAAGGAAGATTCTAGGCTAGCGGTATTTCACATAGATGGGCTTCTTGAGACGTTTTCAGAGCAGAGGCTATATGCAACACAATCATAGACTGTGTTTTCTCTTTGAAGGTCTTTCCAACATAAACTCACCAAACACAACCTCCTGGAATAATGAGGCTCATCAGCTCATGGAACCCCTGTCAGACACAGGCATGTTTCTCGTCCTGGAGGAATCCTGGCCAACAACAGAATCGCATTCCCTCTTTACTGCCATCTTCAGAACTCCTGTCCTTTGTCTTTTGAGCTCCTCTTGGATGTTCCTGTGGACGTTTAAAGCCGCCTATAATACAGCATTTAAATTGCTCTAAGATAGAAATAACTATTAGGTTTAGAGCAGTTTTTGACATGGAAGCAATTTTGCCCTTAAGGGGACAATTAGCAACTTCTAAATACAGTTTTGGTTGTCGTAACATGGGAAACTGGAAACTGGAACGGAGAGACCACGGATGCTGCTAAATATCCTATAATGCACGAGAACTCCCCTCCCCCCACCCTTTCCTCATAAGGATGTATTATCTGATCCAACATGTCAATAATGCCAAAATTGAGAAATCCTGATTTACAGGGAAAATGAGAACACTCAGGCAGAGGATTACACTCCCTGTCTTTGAGGACAATGGAACAGGGAGTAAAGAAATACCAGTAAGTGAGAATCTGAGGCTGAGACAGGTTGGAGAGCCCTGGGAAGCAGAGCGCTATGAGATTTACTGAATACATGTTGTGTGTAAGAGATGGGACCCCTTGGGGGACTTCCACATCCCCAATAAAAGCACAATGTACATGAGCTGGATTTCTCTCTGCAATCATGGGAAGGGACTGAGTTTTACGCTTAAAGCTAGTCAGTCCATAAAGATGAAAGAAGAAATGAAATTCTAGTTGATATTTAGTTAGTGCATATCAACTCACCTATAGTAATCATTTCACAGCAATTGATAAATACTTTCTCTCTTGAATCCTGCTGAATAGTCCGATTCCCTGAATAGCCCCCTGTTTAAGCCCCCCACAAGCCAGCAAATGAAACCATGATGTCTGACACAGTTGGGGGCCAGAACTAAGGCCAGTGTCCCTTCAGGTGGTTTTCTGCCCCTACTACACTGTGGTCGCATGTTTTGAATACCACTTTTTATTATACTCTCAATAAAACCAAATGTCAGTCCTACAAGGTTGACCCATAAAGGCCAACTTATACATAAAACCAGGAAGGGAAGTAAAAACCAGCCACTCTTCCTAAGTTGATATATATTTTTTTCTATTGACAAGCTTGGAAGTATAGTTTCAAATTTATTAATGAAGGAGACGGGCTTCTGGTGTGAAATTCAAAGTGCGAACAGTCACTTCCTTGTCAGTATGCTTCCTTTCTAAGTAAAGCTAAAAGTAATTTAAATAGCATAATAAACATTTGTCCAGTTTAGGGTCCTTGGAGTAAAAGTGCTTTGAGAAAACTGGCTGAGTGTCAAAAGAATAAACATGTCAAGAAAAGGAAATCTCTTTAAAAGCAGAATGAAGATGGGGATAGACATGTCAGGATGGGGCTGTCCAAGTTCTCAAATCAATGATCTCAAATGAGTTCTCGTGATCTGAATTTACTTGCTGTATTTATGTTAAGGACATTTTTATGGTTGCTATCAAACTCATCTCACAGCACCCTGAAATAGTGTGCTTTTTCTCTAAAGGGAGATACCTGAAATTGTTGTCATGAATAGACAAGGACAGAGGATCTGGCTGTTGAAAGGCTATGGGACATTACAATTATGTTTTGAAAACAAGATATAAGTGTAATCTGGGTCAAAAAGTTCTATGGTAACGGGTATGTTATGATGGCATTTGAACAGCTATTTTTCTTAAATGAGTAGAACGTGTTCATTATTATAATAACCTCCATGAAATATTCTTCTGTCTGTATTATACCAGAGAGCTAAATGACATTTCATTGGACTATCAACCTATCTAGAATTGGTTTTAAAGAGTCAAATTACATTATAGCAATTGGGTAGGAAAAAAAAAGAATATCTGATTTAAAGAAATGGATGTTTAGATGATGAGCTTGAGAGCAGAGAAAATGGCCAGGCACCAGGAAAGATCAGATGGCTTTGATGATAAATGTTTAAGTTTAAATAATCTTCTATTGCTTACACTGATAAAAAATACATTTTTACCTTCTGCCCACATATATACCAAACTCTGTACCCCCACCTGTCCAGAATGTGCTCATGAAAATACATGTACGCAGAATACTTGCCACCATGCTTGTAGTTAGAGAGTCATACATTTCCAATGTCAATCCACCCTGTGATGCATTATAATAAAATTGTCAAAAGTCAAAGGCTAAAAGAATTTTCTAAGTATCAAGAGAAAAAGCATCTCATCAAGTACAAAGAAGCACCCTCAACTCTTACTGAATTTCTCAGTGAATCTTACAGGCATGAAGAAAGTACGATATATTTAACGTGCTGAAAGAAAAATACGCCAACCAAGAATACTATATCTGCCAAAACAATTCTCCAAAAATGCAAGAGAAATATATATTTCCTCAGGTAAATAAAAGCTGAGTATCACTATTGTACCTGTCTGATAAGAAATGCTGAAGGGATTCTTTCAAGTTGAAACTAATTGATGCTAAACAGCAACATGAAACAAAATGATAGTATAAAGCTCACTGGTAAAAAAAAAAAGTACATAGACAACAGAATTCTGTGATACTGTAATGGTGGTATGTAAATCATTTTTTATTTTTATATAGAAGTTAAAGACACAAGTATAAAAATAACTGTACCTAAAATACATTAAAGGGAAGTCTTTGAGTTCCAGTAGTCACTCCCTCTCCTTGTCCATTCAGATCTTGTATTAGGAAGCACACCCACCATTCCTTGTTCGTTTTCTTATCTCCACTCACACATTTATAAATGGTTCCTTTATGAAATTCACAATGTTCTTTTATATCTTTTATCCCAGCACCCTGACTGGTAAAAACGGGCAGATAAACAAATTTTACAAACAACAACGTAAGCACTGGCCTCCATGGCCCTCTGTTGAGATCAATTTAGAAAATGCTGGGGGCTGTGGAGCAGAGTCTTGCATGGTAACAGCCACATGAGCTCCAGGTTGTTGGAAGAGACTTTGTCCTGATGCTTTAAACTCCGACCAGCTTGGGGAAAGTTCGCTCTGGTCTGCAAACAATTCCCCCTTTGGCTGCTGGCTCCCATAAAACCCCATCAGCCGCCCAGGCCCAGCAAAGGCCAGTCCATTTAGCTGTTGAAAGCTTAGCTGAAACGTAAAATAAGATGATTGAAAACTCTGAAGGAAGTAATGGACTGTGTAAGGCACTTTTCAAAATGAAACACAGGTGATTCAGGAATTCATTTCTCTTCATTTCTAAATGTTTATATTTGAATTTTGTATCAGTAAGTATTATCTATGAACATCCAGTTTCCAAGTGATTGTAATTCAGCTAAACTGACATCCAAAAATAATTAGGGAATCATCAATGATATTTTTTTCTCATTTATCTGCTAATGAACCTTTGCACTTTCAAATTAGATCGCCTTCTGTTCCATTCAACACAACTAAATAATGATTTTTTTCTCTGACTCGTTTCATATTCTCAATGGGGAAAAAAAAAATCCCTTTCATGTACTTTTTACCCCAAATACGAGTTTGGAACGAACTTTAAGCTCAAACAAATGGGATGGTGGTTATTGGCGAGAAAAGAAAGCGTGATGCTATGGCGTGCAGCGATGATGAAACAGAGTGTGCAGAGCATTGCGAGCAGGTGGTGCCACCTGTACCCATCTGACTCCTGTCCTGACAGCCTGCCACCCACTTGTTCAAAGGATGGAGAACTTGATACGGTTCAGGCTTGGTCAGGGAGGGGCCTGTGGCTCCAGCTCAAGGATTGAGTCAGAAACGGAGGAGGGGATTAGTCCCCTTAGTGCCAGTGGATAATTTTCTTTCTGTGAAACAACTGCGGGATCCCCTCGACAAATCTAGCTTTGATATTGGCAAGCTATCCGATGCGAGCATAGACACCTGTGGGCCCGGAATTCTCAGCTGTACTTGCTGGCCCAGCTGGCTGGCTCTTCCTTACAAAGAGAACAGAGAAAAGTCTGGTTGAGGGGGAGCCAGTCCATTAGAAATGATCAGCCTGCTCTGAACTCAGGAAATCCAACGGGAAATCATTGCAAGAGATGCCATCTTTGCGGAACCAATAGAAGAATGAAAACCAATAGAGCCAGAATCCTTTAGGCAACACCTACGATATTCTTTCTTCTGTTGTCATTTCGGGACAGATGCTCGGTGGTCATCTCCGGAAGGAAATAATGGAAGCCTGGGTGACAACAGCGGAAGAAGAGTCATAGTGATGGCGATCTCGTTAGGTTCTAGCCCAGCCCTTCATGTCCCCATTTCCCGAATGGGAGGTTATTCCCATGAGGTTATTGACAGGCATATTTCTGTGACATTCTCCATCTACCTACGGGTGCATCTGATAACCATTACGGTTTGTGTGGCCATAATTATCTCACACCGGTAGTCAGTTCACGGCATCGCCTCATCTCCTGTGCCAGGGAGAAGGAACAGCCAAAGATGCCTCATGGAGAAGCGAAAGAGCTGGCATTCCAGCAGCAGTTATTGAGAGAGAGCCAGCAAGAGTTAGCAAGGTGAGAGTTAAAATTGCCTTTCGGCGGTAATGTGCTCTTCCGCTCTTAAGTCATTTTGTTATTACATGTGTTCAGTCTTGGGTAGCCTGGCAGCCCTTGCGGTGTGAGGTCCGAAGTAGGATCCTGTTCCTGGGTTCCTTTTAGATGCCTAGAATTTCCTCAAGAAAATGAGCGTCTGTGCTTCTGTTTCTTAATGGAGCCGAGGGGCCAGTCATTTGTATAAATATCTATGTGCGTGGCAGCATATCCGACTTCCATGTAAAAAAATCTGCCTGGTAGGGACATACAGGGGTCAGGTCCTAAGAAAAATAACTTTGAAACTTCATATGTGTTTCCTAGGTGGCACATTCAGACGGTGTGGTGTGAACCAGCATCCGGCACCACACTGAGACATGGTGACAGGCGGGTGAGTAACCCAGCACCGCGCTGACACGTGGGAGCCGTATGGCTCTCCCTGCGGGCTCACCAGGCAGGGGCACCTATTCCCGCTGCCCAGGCTCCTGTGAATTCAGGGGCTCTGCCTTCTTATACCTTCAGATCACCACTCTTCTACCTGCTCAGAACGGCGTTCATTGCCACCGGTGGTCATTCGCCAGTTAGCTGCCACGCGTCCAAAACAGAAACCATCCCCACATGCCATGATATTTTGAATTTAATTTGAAAAATCAGTTTGCAATGAATATTATAAGAATACTCACAGTTTGGGTGTTATTGAATATTTTCAGTTGGAAATTCTCACACAAAAAACGGTTTTAAAGCATCTGTAGATGCTTGTGGCTACAAAGGGTTCAGCTTGGTTCCAATCATTTCACTGCTCGCACTGGGTAAAGGACTTTCTGTTGGGTTGTTTCATTTTACTGTAAAGCTGGCTTAGACAAATGTGTGGAGATGATGATGGGCGAACCACTCTGCTTTAGAATATACGTAACATTTTCCCACAGATGAGGCAATGCGTCCTCAGTGTTTACTCAGCACCAGAGGCCCGGTGCATGACATGTGGAAGGCCGTCGTTTGGTTGTCTGGTCTAATCAGCATATTGTGCTTTTGTTATTATAGGCGATGCCTCCGAAAGACCAGGTGGGCACCAGGATGTATGTGAACGGATTTGACTGAGTTCCTTATTTTACTAATTATTGTGTTATGTTTGCAAATGGCAAGCATGTCCTCCTTTATTTCTCATATCATCCCCCAGCTAATGATTTATTTGCATCTTTAAAGACATGAACGTGTGGGATGAGGTTATTATTTCTGCCAGGTGCAGACTTACAATCTCATTTGCTGGCTGAGAGCTTTGGAATGTGAAGAGGAAATATAATTTATAAATTCCTCTTACTTCACAATTCTAACAGATGGATAGCTCCCCCAACACACACGCACACACACACACACACACACACACACTCACATTCAAACACTTGGAAGCCCACTACATGCAGCAGGAACGTTCATCTGATGTCCAGTTAGTGCAGAGTTTCACACTGTTCACCTATAAGGTACCGGGGTTGCGTGGAAGGGGGCATTTTTATAAAACTAAGTTTACCCCACACTGTACACATTTCTCAACCCAGGAAGCACCTTAGGACTACCTGGGGACATTTTAACCAATAGTCATGTTTGGCCACTACACCAGCCCAGTTAACTCAGAATCGCTGGGGCTGCTGCCCAGGGTTTGGCATTTTACACGTCTCCCCTGAGATACCCTGCGTGGCAGGGGCTGAGAACATGGCGGTGGTGGTGGGAAGGGCCCAGCACAGGGAAGACCTGTAAGCACTCAGCCTTCCTGATCTGTTGCTCCAGAAAAGAGCAGAGTGAAGGGAGGAATGTGGTTTTGCTTGAGCGTAACACAAACAACTGGGGATCCTTCCTGTATGGTAATTGCCAGCCACTGGAAGATTTCTAAGCCGGAAGTGGATATTCGATTTCTGTTTAAGGATGGCTGTGTTCACAGACGGGAGGACTCAATCTGGGGTGTACAGACTCCGAGTTCTGTAGATGGCATTGAAACGGAAAGTACCATTTTAGAACACTGTGCGCCCACAAGCATAGGCACAGTTTTCTTAGAAGCTTCTATAGCTTTCACCTTGTCAAAGGAATTTGTAACTTAAGGTTGTTTTAAAATTATTAACTTATTAGAGGCCTGATGCTCGAAATTGATGCAAGGGACTCAGCCCTCACAGCCACAGTGGCTTGCCTCGGCCCTGAAGCTGAGGCATCATCTGGAAGGTTGTCCGGAAGGTTCTATGGGAGATCTTTGGCTGTCCAGTCTAATTAGCATATTATGCTTTTATTATTATAGAGAGCACATAAAAATTTACTTGGGAAAATTACATTTGGTAACAATATGGTAATTCTCTCATTAGAATTAGAATTGTTATAGTTGACACTAGAGCCCCAGTGCACAAATTTGTGCACCAGTGGTGTCCCTTCACCTGGCCTTTGGGATTAGGCCAAAACCCGCTCTCCGACATCCCCTAAGGGGTCCCGGATTGTGAGAGGGTCAAGGCCGGGCCAAGGGACCCCACTGGTGCATGACTGGGGCTGGAAAGGGATAGGGGAGGTTGTCCTGCAGGGGAGGGCTCCAGGGCATGTCCGGCCCATTTCACTCAGTCCAGATTGGCCAGACCCCAGCAGCAGGCTAACCTACCGGTCAGAGCATCTGCCTTCTGGTGCAGTGCACATCATAGTGACTGGGCGACTGGTAGACTGTCTGCCCCTTGGTGGTCAGAGCACATCACAGCGAGCAGTTGAACAGCCTTAGCATATCATTAGCATATTACACTTTGATGATTGAATGGTCAACCAGACAATTAGGGTATTAGGCTTTTATTATATGGAATTTTGGTTCTTTGTATTCAGTTATTTAAAATTTAATCATAAAAACTTGAAGAGATGAGTATTTTTGTCTTTAGTTGGACACAATCTGAGTCTCCAGTGCTGAAATCACGTGAGTGACAATAATGATGGCTAAATCTTCTTGAGTTCTTGAATGCCTCCTCCTTGCCCGGCACCATCCTAAGTTCCGTAGATGGCAGGGGACTCTGGACACAGAGGTGTATTTATGAGCAAATGTTTGAGTGGATAATCTCTTGGAGGTAGAGAGGTCACCCCTGTTGGAGAGATGAGACGGGTACCTGATGGCCAGGGATGTGTACTTTCTGATTCAAATCTTGCCTCCCGCTGGCTAGCCATGAGAGCACTGGCAATTAGAAAACAATTCCCTGAGCTTTGGTTTCTTCAGAGATAAACTGAGACAATACTAGCAACCTCCCCGATACAGTTATTTTGAAGATTAATTGATTTCTTAAATATAAAGCACTTAGAAAGGAGTCTGGCATATCATGTTGTAAATATTAGAAATGTGTCAACTGCTGGGTAAGTCAGGGTTCAACCGGTGAAACAGACACAACTCTGCATGTTCCTAACAGAGACGATGAGTCTAGGGATTGATTGTTCCGACGATGACAGTGCCACCCATGGCACAGTGAGGCCACACGGAGACTGGGAGTAGCAGGAAGCAGCTTCTGTGTCAAGGCTAACGGCATGGGTGGGGTGAGACTAAGGAAGTTCAGAGGCGAGTCACCAGGGGACATGGAACCAGACAGGAAACTCTGGAAGGTGAGGCTCTGGAGGGGATGGGGTCCAGCTGGAGGCACTGCCCACGGAGGAGAGGCACCCCCCTAGGTCCCCCTTCTCCTAACCTCCAGCTCCTCCCACCCCTCTCCTTGCTGGCAGTCAGCTCTGCAGGGCTTAGGGGGCTCACAGAGGCTCCCTCCCCACCAAGCAGTGCTGCCGGAGGGGGAGAGAGGTCCTGAGCACATGTGGGGGAGGAGGGTGCTGGCCTCAGTGCTGTCATTACCACCTCCGCAGGTGCTGCGTGCCTGGGACAGTTATAGGCCTGCTTGTGTTCTGTTTTGTGTGGGGAAAGGTTAAGGGGTTTGTGTTTATCAGCTTAGGCAATTTCACATGTAAATTTATTTCTCTTTTATATTGCTTAACATTTCCCCCCAGAATGCATTCGTATCTATTATCTCTCATTAGAACATACGTTGAAATGAAAAAACAACTATTATATTCGTTTTGCAACTGAAGAAGTTGAGCGTTCAAGTTTATATATCCAGTTATTTTAGAACTTTAGGAGGAAACCAGTGGGACCCTTTTATTCCTATAAACTTCAGTCCATCCATTCTAATAAGGCTACAAGCACAACAGCAGGAGAAACTGTGTTGTCCATTTCTTCACTACGATTCTGTATCATAATTATCTGTACATAGTTGACCGTTAATAAAATGCTTTGCTAATTATACAGACAAAACAAGGAATGATAGCTCTTTATATCTAAAAGTAGTATCTTCTCCAAAAATGCTACCATTAACAGAATATTTGGATTTAGCATATTGATTTTGAAATATTATATAGATAATTAAATTTCTCTTGAAGTTCTATTTTTTCCATTTAAATATATATATATATATATATATATATATATATATATATATAAAATTCATTTTTTTTACAGAGAAGAAGGGAGAGGGATAGAGAGCTAGAAACATGGATGAGAGAGAAACATCAATCAGTTGCCTCCTGCACATCCCCCACTGGGGATGTGCCTGAAACCAAGGCACATACCCTTGACTGGAATCAAAACTGGGACCCTTCAGTCCGCAGGCCGATGCTCTATCCACTGAGCCAAACCGGTTAGGGCAAAGTTGTATTTTTTTTTTCTTCTATTTTTAAGTCTTCAATTATGGGATAATGAAAAAAATTACTCATATCCTTGAAGAAATTTACATAAACAAGTTCCACAAAATATACATTATTTTCAAAAACCTTTATCTAGAAATTAAAACATTTACATATAATTAAAACCTTAAAAAGGTACATGGTAAGTATTGCAAGTAAAACGACAGCCTGGCCATGGGTTAACATTTGGTGGCAAACCCTCCCCTCTAGAGGTGCTAATCTCCTCGCATGCAGGTCTGAATAAACAGGAGATGTTTTCCAAGTTTTATGATGGATTTCACTTCAGTTTCTGTTTGAAAAAAATGGAAATATCCTAAGCTCTCAGGAAGTCAAAAAAGCGGTTAAGCTCATAAAGAAAAGTCTGCGCGGCCCTGCTCAGCGTCCACGTCCTCAGATAAATGAGAGGTGACAGGACCAGTAAGTCTGGTGATTTTCACCACCAGCGCGATTGCCTTGAAGTATTTTTGTCTCCTTGGAATCGCTTTGGCTCCACTTCCCAAGGAAGTTGACTCCATGTTAATCCTGTTGACTCACAGCGGCTTTAACTAGTTTGCTCCCCACCCCCCCCCCCCATACACACACACACACACACACACACACACACACAGGGAATGCCCCTGGGAATGGGCTGGCCAGCCTCCGCCCTTCTCCCAGGAAGGCACGCTAATTACCACAAGAGGTGGCTCATATCTTAGCACAGCCCTGAGAGTTGAAAGAGGCAATTACTTCTTCAGGGATTGTGTTTGCGGTTAAAGAGGATGCCCTTTCCAAGGTCTTCCAGTTGAGCCTGGCCACACTCAAAGAAGAAATGGCTTAAAATGGTGATGGAGCAAGACAACGTATCTTCATGACCCATAACACGATCCTGCTTTATAAGGGAGCTGGTGTTGGGTTGACTTACAGGGACCTGGACTCTTTAGCATAAGATGGGGGGCACTCGGGGTTCAATAGGTTGCCGTTGAAAACAATTCTTTATTTATTTCATTCTTTTGTCACTTCATAACCGCTATTTAAACACCTCGCTACTGAGTTACCTGCAGGTCAGGATTTCAAACTTTACTCTGGTTTCGCTTTTGTGACAAAAATATTAGCATTTGCTCGTATGCACTCTTCACCGTTTATATAACTCCTGAGGTAGATGTTTTATTTAAGCAATAAACTCTATTTAAGTCCTCCAAAGCAAGAATTTGAAGAAAATGAACACTTTAAATGAATAATCCTATATAATAAAAGGCTAATATGAAAACTGTCCCCTGGACTGGTAGTTGGGCCGGGAGTTAGACGGGGGTGAAGGGGCCTCTAGCCAGCCAACTACCTGCGGCCCCTCCCCCAGCCACGCACAAATTCATGCACTGAGCCTCGAGTTTAAGACTAAATTACTATTAAGAAAACATAATGATTAAGAAAATATTTTATTAGTAACTTAGACCATAAATTGGATGATGAGTGATAAGAGTACAACTTACTAGGAAAGACTTGATTTTGATGGGTAGAAAATGTTCCTTGAGAGATATTCTGCTAGAGAAAAAATATACTCTTTGAGTTTATATAAACTTAATTTTGATATTATTACCATGACAATGACTTAATTATTTGATTTTTCTGATTGTATTTCCAGTATGAATGTGAAATAATTATTGAGTAAGGTAAAATGATTATTACTATGTAAAAGACTAACCCATGTATATAGCTCTTTCATTGATTTTATAGAACATTGATAGGGCACCTGTTTTCCTATAAATTTCTGCTTGAGATGATTATGTTTCTCATCTTTAATTGTCGCCTTTTAGTAAATGGTAATAATAGCAACTTAGACTAAAGTATTTGTAGGGAAAGATAAAAGCTCATATTCCTTTCCAGGAGCTAGTTTTTAAGAAAGGGAGCAATTTGAGATACTGTTGGTACATTCCAGAATTCCCTTTGGTCTTAATTAGAACAATTGAAAGAAACTGTTAATTTTGATCAGCTGGTGAGGAGGCCTGCTGCTGCTGTCAGTCATTTCTATGGAGTTCGACTTTCAAGTTCATAAGCAAAAGGGGTGGATTAAAGGATTTCTCCTCCTGGTAAATCATTAGCACAAATGCATCGCTTCAAAATTAATACTTTAAGATGGAGCTGTATTTTAAGGTTATAGAGTTGCTAGTTTAAAATGTGACTCACGATGCATGAGTAATTCATTTCCCAGCGGGGTGTCTATTTTCAGTTTCCATATTTAGAGGTAAATAGAGTATTTTAATTTGTGGGAAATCTATCTTTTGGGAACCTATGCTGATATCCATACTATATATCCACATGATAATAAAAATAGCTTTAGGGGAAAGGTGATGCGGGAAGGCCACACAGTCTGTTGGAAGGGGATCCAGTGAAGGAAAAAATGAAGTAAGGATGTGGTGGGTGAGGTTCCTTCAACAACTTTTCTGCTTGTAACACAAAATCAAACCATGGCGCAGGGAGCAGGGGCGGCAGGAGAAGACCCCTCACAGGGTGCCCGCAGCCCAGGCGCTCCCCTTGGCTGGCGCGGTGAGGAGATGGCACAAGATCTGCTCAGTGGAGGTGTTGTAACCAAAGGCGTTGGCTGGTCTTGCCAAGCTGCCTTCCCCGCGGGGAGCCCCGGCCTCTCCCCTCCTGGCACGGGCACCTGTGCTGTGCCGCCCTCCCTGCACTGTGGCTGAGCGTAGAGCCATCTCAGACCCATGGCTTATGCTCGGGCACCATGCCAATGGGATGGGAGATGGATCCATGTGTGGGCCTGCCCTGTGGGCAGCGTGAAGCTGAACACAAGACCATCTGAGGAAGGAGCTGGGTGGCTGCGTGTCTCTGTGACCAGGAAAGGTAGGTAGAGGCCTGAGGCCCCGGGGGCAGTGACACCTGTGTGAAGAGAAGCTGCTGCTCAGCTGTTAGTGCTTTGGACCCGAAGGAAGATCCGTTTATTTTCATCTTGAACCTTGGACCAACGTTCGCCATTCATCGCTTTTGCTGGAATTCCACTTACCAATAGCCCGAAGCCCTGAGCTGCACACTGTGTTTGTCCAGCCCAGACCGGACTGAGGGAGGGTACCTGATGCAGAAGCTTGGCTTTCCTTATTTGTATTCTTTCCCAAGATGCTACATTCATTCTCTTCTCACTGCTTTTAAATGGGCATGCCGTATTTGCATCGGAAAACAGTATAATTCCTCCAGCAATTACCTGCCCAAAGGAGCTCCTGTGTGCGAGGTGGAGAGATTCGGAGGCCGCCCTCCCGCCGCCCGCACGGGGCTCTGAGGGGGGACCCAGGCGTGTTCAGTGGGAGCTGTAGGGGGGCGGGGGCGCGGGGCCGGAGGGCAGGCTGCAACCTTATCTGGGGAGCAAAAGCTTCCATCCCCACTCTGCCCAGTAAATGAAGGCAGGATGAGCAGCTAAAATTACTAATTGGTTTACTGATCAGTTGTACTTTGTTCGATTGATTCGCTATTAATTCTGGTTTGTGGTTCACAGAGGAGGCTGGTTGGCGCCAACCTTCCAGGCAGCTGACACCGGACACCCTGCTGGGGGCTGCGGGGCGGGGAGGGGGTGGCGCTGGAGCCAGTGCCTGGCTGGGCCACCCAGCCCTCCGGGAAAAGTCCTCAGCCCCACCTGTCCGGGAGGCCAGCTCATTTGTTTCAGGTAATAATAGATTTTTAAATCTGATGTTTGATTTCTGCATAATTAGGAACAAAAACAACACGAGGTGCAAACACAATTTGGGGCTATACCTTTTTGTTCGCCTTCTTTCCCCCCATTTGTAACCACAAACATCACATATGGTCATAGTCCACACACACACACACACACACACACACTCCCAACCGGCTAAAGAGAATCCTGGACTTATTCTCATTGTGGAGAAAGAATTGAATGAAAACTTTAATGTTGACCTTCCCAGATGCATTTTCAATGTAATTTCTCTTGAAACATCTGAGCCAGAGGCTGTCAGATGGCCAGGGGTAACTGTGTGGGAGGCACAAAACACCTCCTGCCTTGGTTTTCACACGGTTGTGAGTTGCTGACTCTGCTAATATTAACCCCCCTCTAGAAATGATCAGTTTCATGCCTTCTGTTCTTAAGTGATTTATTCTGCCATAGGCAATTTTTGAAGGCTTTTGTGTGTTATTTATTTGATGAGAAATACATTGATGCCAACATTATAAAATTATATGACCTTGTTTAATAAGAATTGAAATCAGAATTCATACATATTTGTGCCTCTCACGTGTAGATTGCTCTTGTGGAGACATAAAATGCAAAGTTTCACGGTAACATTTTAAGCATCGCATGCAGATTCTCACCTGGTGGAGTTTGTCTTGTCGGTTTCTGCAGCATGTCAGCACATTTTCTCCCACTAACACCTGAGCACCCACCCTGTCAGTGAGGATTATATTAAGGGGCAATTAAGAGAAACCTAAGGAGCTTCATAAATAAATGTTTGCTTGTTTGTTTGTTTTTCTTACCTGACATGCAGCTTAGGGTTAGGTGAGCCAGGGCTAATTCTGCCACTTAAAACAGGGCCCCTCTCTGCCTGCCTCTCCTCCTCAGGGCATGGCTGGCTTTCCCGGCTGATAATCATCTGTCCCACATTCCAGGTGAGAGGCTGGATGAGGAAAAGAAAACAAAACAAAACAGAAAGAGCCCGCCCAGGGTCCCAAGCTCATTAGTTAGCACCACATCCTACGGACACACCTAAATACAAGGAATTCTGACGGAGTACGTCCAATGGGCACACTGACATCTTTAACAAAGAGGAAGTTCTATTGAGAAGTAAAAGATAAGAATTTATGCTAAGTTTGATATTCATTTGTTGAATTTACTATCCACATTTAAGGCTCAAAGATTCTATTTTTACTTTTGTTCACTTCAGCCTATTTGAAATTACTTATTTAATATTTATTTTCTATCTTGTCCAAGTAAAATAAAAGTTCCAAAACAGCAGGGACCTTGTTTTCTTTATGTTCATTTTATGTTGAAGGCCTATAACCATTTTTAAAATATAGTAGTCATTTTTATATATTTACTGAATAAATGAGTGAGTTTATTCATTCATGAATTCATTACAGATTTATTGAACATTAGATTTACAATCCAATGTTAATCAGAATTCTAAGAATTGAAAGCACAAACTCAATTAATGTCAGTTTTTTTTAACATTGATGTGCTTTACGTTTATGATGAAGTGAATCAGTCATGGAAACAGGTGAGATGATGCATACAAAAGGTCATGATCAAGGTAAATACATAGAAGTCTTTTTGAGACAGGACATCTAAATCCAGGTTCAAAATAGAAGGGTGTATGAGCTAGAGGAAATAGGGTGAGATTGTATAGACAGGGAGGATTGGGAGGTGTGTCAGTCAACAGGACAGAGAGTTGTATAGGAAGTGATGGCTGATCGTGGTACAGTCAGGAAACCCCTAGTAGATGAATATAAACAGACAGGACTGTGTGTTTTGGGTTGGGGAGTAAGTGGAGGTAGGTGGGAGTTGATTGAAAGAGGAAGGTTGAGTTAGAAGACATGAAATTGCACATATATATATATATATGTATATATATATATATTTACTTTTTATTTTCCCCCATCACCATTTATCCCCCTATATCCTCTTTCACTCTCACCCACTCCCTCCATCCTCCACTCTCCACATTGTTGTCCATGATTTCTCTCTCTCTTTTTTTTTTTTTTTTTAGAGACTAAATTCTAGGCCATGAATAATTCTTTCATTGAATAAGTTTATTCTGGTCACAGTTACAAAATCCCTTTAGATTTATTTCTAAATTCTGATTTTGATCATCTATCTTAATCCAATCATGGTTTTTAGCTTCTAATGAAGAACACAGCAGGTACATCTTCACATATTTATACCCATCTCTGAGCATGTAATTAGAGGTATGGATTAAATAATCATGCCTGTTAGGTACTGTATTTATAAGTATAATTTAGACACTGAAATGCCTCTAAGTTCAGAAAAAGAGCAACAATTTAATTAATAGAAAATTCTCAGTAAAATTAGTGGAACCAAATAAATATAAACTTGCCCAATTTAGTAAAAATATAATTATCGTTTTCTATTTCATGAATGGAAACATTATTTATAGCTAAGGACTTCCATCTAAATATATTAATATATTAACCACATACTATACTTTCTTCAGATGAAAATGGAGACAATGTTATAAAACTAGTGCAAAATATATGTCATGATGAGGTGAGCACTTTTGGGTGCCTGGGTGAGTTGGATTCCAGGTCTTTGGGTGCGTGTCAATGTCTTTTACAAACACAGGACAGGGTTAATGCATCGCTAGCATGGCTCTCAGATCACCTAGCTCTCTCATGTGGTCAATGTGACTGACAGCTACCACTGAAGCCGATAGTCAGAGTTCATGCCTATTTTACTTTCAATTAATTCAGGAAGATTGGCTTTCCCATTGGTTACATCTATCAGTCATGTTTCTCTAGTCTTTGTGTCCCTCCACCTTCCGCGTGTCCTATAATTAATGGAAAAGAGTGACAAATCTCCACAGTCTAGTGACAACCCTTAGCTCCATAGGGATATTTTCTTATCTTTCGATGTAAACTTCACTGGGTTTTGTGGACACTCAGTTCCTTATAAGAAAATAATTGCCTAACGTGACTTGTAGCAATTTGTGATATTAATTGTAATTATGACATAACTTCTTTTTCTCCCACATATTATTTCAGAGCATTTAACTTGCTACAAAACGAGTTCCCATGAGTGAGCAGAGAATGTGGTCCGACTGCTCCCTCATGAGTTTCACTGGGCACCAAGCAATGCCATCCCAGCCGCAGTGCCTTCTGCGCGAGAGACACCTATTTTCATTCCTGTTGTTTTAATTCCAGCATCTGGGGCTTTAGGTTTCCAACCATCCCAATCTTGAACCTTACCCCTGTGTGGTTTATTAGCATCTGGTAAAGGGGGCTCTTCTAAATGAGCACTTGTTTCTTTTCATTAAGAATGGGATGGCATGGCACAGGTGTATACCCAAGAGAGGACAAAACGGGGCCAACAGGAAGCTGTCGGAGGTAGCAGAGCTCATTAAC
Organism: Nyctalus aviator; assembly: GCA_036971965.1. NCBI lineage: Eukaryota > Metazoa > Chordata > Mammalia > Chiroptera > Vespertilionidae > Nyctalus > Nyctalus aviator. The sequence goes on along the minus strand of CM072926.1, from coordinate 99,997,021 downwards.
ATGAGAAGCCTGGTTAAAGTATGAAGAACGGTGCTGAGGAAACGAATCTCAGACTCTCTCTCACCGGTGGTCCCTGAGGTCTGAAATGCTGGCGACTGCTGCTCTAGGGCGCCTCCTCCCTACTGTTGTGGTCTTTCTTTGCAGCCCCAGGAGTTGCCAGCTCCATTTCACATCAGCTACAACAAGGACAGTGTAGCCTTCTCAGACCATTCCCAGGAGAATAGTGACAGGGCTTTTTGACAGGCTTTTTAAGAGAGCAATCTGCCACTCTATCCGATTAAGCTCTTTTAACTGACGCCAACCCTGCATCCGTACTCTGTCATCCTTTACTTTGTCAAAGTAAGGGCATCCGTACTCTGTCAGAGAAGCTTCTGTGGTTAGCAAGGATGTGAGGCAAGACAGAAATGTGTGTGCTGTGGGGGCTAGGGGGGTGGAAGAGGGATGTCTTTGCTAAGTGAATAAGATGGCCCATGTGACTTTCTTACGATGTCTATTCATTGTGATGTGCAATGGTACAATTTCTCAATTTGGAGAACACGAATCCTTATGGGACCATTTCCTAGCTTATGTCATAATTTACTCAGCATGTCACATTATTTATGTGTCAAGAATCAAGGACCCTGGTGGTGGGTCTAAAATAATCTATAGATCCACTGCTTGATAAAGAGACAACTGCATGTTCTAGTATTTGAACTGTAAATCAATCATTTTCTTTTACATAAGTGCCAGTCCCAGGACAGAGTTGGTGGAGAGGATGCTAATGAAACATAAGATGTAATTCCTACATTGAAGAGAAATGAGGTTCATGTCATGTGACATTAATGATAAATGTACAGGGTCAGAAAATGGAGAAAACCACCCTGAGCAGAGGGAGAGAGAGCCACAGAAATATTGGAGTTCAGTTAAATTGTGTGAGAGAGTGAAGATAGTGGGGAAATGAGCCCTTGTATTTTTTTGCTTATTTTTAAAAGTGTGTTTTTTAAAAAATGTGTTGTTTTAAGATGGCATTAAAACTTGGGACTCCCTACAAACCTGAATAACAAATAAATTTCATGCTTATTAAAGACCTGTTGAAGCTGCAGCTGGATTACTCAGTAGGTTAGCCGTGGTCGGCAAACCGCGGCTCGCGAGCCACATGCGGCTCTTTGGCCCCTTGAGTGTGGCTCTTCCACAAAATACCAAGGCCTGGGTGAGTCTATTTTGAAGAAGTGGTGTTAGAAGAAGTTTAAGTTTAAAAAAGTTGACTTTCAAAAGAAATTTCAATTGTTGTCCTGTTGATATTTGGCTCTGTTGACTAATGAGTTTGCCGACCACTGGGTTAGAGCATTGTCCCGATAAGCCATGGTTTTAGGTTCAATCCTCAGTCAGGATACATAAGAGAAGCGATTAATGAATACATAAATAAGCGGAATAACAAATTGATGTATCTATCATCTCTCTCTCTCTCTCTCTCTCTCTCTCTGTCTATATATATATATATATATATATATATATATATATATCTTCCTTCCTCCCTCCTTTCCTCCATCTCAAAACAATCAATTAAAACAAAAAGTGAAGGGAAGAGTAAAACTGAGTGGAAAAGCATTAAAAAATATCTTGTTAACTAAGCAGGCCCATGGGAAATGTAGCTGTTAGGTCTAAAGGCACGGGCAAGGTGTGGCCATTCCCAAAGGGACAACAAAACTAACTGCAGGTCAAGAAGCAGGTGAAGAGGAACGGGCAAGCATGGAGTCCCAGCTCTCATTGACAGGGAGAATCGGTACACTGTATGTAGGACTTGGGAAGAAGGAGGGGAAGAATATAAATTAAACCTTATGACAGGCCAGTGTTCAAATGCTCCTCAGTGGCCTAGGCATCGGTGGGTAAAATGCTGGGGGACTACCAAGCCGGTGGCAAGCAGTGAGTGCCCAGGCCTCCACGTGTCCCAGTTTAGCAAATCCATCCCTTAGGCGTTAAACCTGGAGCCGCAGGATCTTTAGTACCTTGTCCCAGATCCAAGGTCACCTCGGGTTCGATGGAAGTGCTAGTGCTGTGGCTTAGTCACATTCCAGCATTAGAGCATTCACACAGGTGCTTAAAAAATATTGTCTTCTCTACCAAACGAGAATAATGCTTTAGAGGATGGAAACCAACCTCCAAAACAGAAAGTGTCCATCGGTATTCATCGGACACTTTGAATACTGTGTGGATTGTTGGTCTGAGAATGGGAGCAATGGGAATCAAATAAAATGTGTGTAAAAAACAAGTATTACAGCTGCAGAGAGCTTTATTTTTCTCATGCTCACAAAGATCAGGTATAGGTGTTGGCAAATATTAATAGGAAAATAACCAGGGAATGGTTTCCTTGTGTTGTTTTCAAGCAAATGTTTGAATGGTCAGCAAAGTGCACACATTTGACTATAATGTCGTTTAGTTCTTTCTCTCCAAACGCTGTGAGCTTGTGTTTCATCTCACGGAAGCACAGCTGCCGCAAGTCTCAGGCATATGCTTCTAGCATTTTCCCCTTAAGATCCCAACATACTTTTCTTTTTGTTTTTCCCCTTCTTCCAGGAAACATTTCTTCAGTAAGTCTTTTGGCCTCCAGTCCTTCTTTTTTCAGTTATTTTAATTCATTTTCCACATAGCCAACAGTGGATTTATTATTATTATCACTTTGCATCACTCTGTTCGAAAGCCCTTTATTGTTCTCCGCTGTCTCTGGGATAAAACCAGTCACCTCCCTCCCTTGTGCCTCCAGTTCCTTCTCATGCATCTGGCTCCTGTGTTCCTGCCTTCCACCCCACCATACACACAGCATTTGCATCAGCCAACTTCCTTTATATCTTAAATGTGCCATATGATCCTTAAACTTTAGATTTAATACCTTCTGTCCGAAATGCTTTCATCCCCTCCGCACTTGGCCACCTCCTCCCGATTCTGTGGGTTTCAGCTGTTTCATCTTGAACTACCTGTCTTCCTGTGGGAACAGACATGACTTTCTGATGACCTAGCACAGTGGTCGGCAAACTCATTAGTCAACAGAGCCAAATATCAATGGTACAACGACTGAAGTTTCTTTTGAGAGCCGAAAACCGACTTCTGCGCTTGGGCCACGAAGTTTCAATCGCACTGTCTGTGCGCGCCCACACGTGGTATTTTGTGGACGAGCCACACTCAAGGGGCCAAAGAGCTGAATGTGGCTCATGAGCCGTGGTTTGCCGACCACGGACCTAACATTTCTCCTTATGTCCTGCACACAGTAGATGTTTGATGGTATTTGTTAAATGAACACATGAAGAATTCCCCTCAATTTCCTCTCCAAGTCTTTAAAAACAGTTCTCGCCATACCTGTACTGAAGTCTCTCTCTTCCATACCGGAAGAGAAGTCCTTCCTGCTGCACAAGGCTAATTCAGCCACAGGAACTACTCCACACTCCTGCCACAAAAGCTTTGTCCTCTCCTACTTAGGTTTCTTCAAATTCCCCCTGCCATTAGTAGGTGCAGTTTTAGCATCTCAAATATATAAGCATAAAAGATGAGTATAATATACTTAAGTAAAAAATAAGTAGACTTATTACAAGCTTCCAAAAAGCAAATCAAAACAAAATAAAACACCCCATCCCATGTTTTCTTTCTGTTACTGTAGTGCTAAGGTTGATGACAGCCATGCCACATTACAGGACCAAATTAAGCACCACCTTGAGCTACTCAAATTGCTTTGTTTATGGATTGAATCCATTTGAAACATCTCGCAAGGAGCAAGGGAACAGTGATGAGGTAGGTTCACACACGAAGAAGAGTGTCTAGCGGGGTGGGAGGACCACGCTACCCCAATGCTATGGTATTTCATGTGCACAGGGAAAACATGGAACTGAGCAGAGAAACAAGGAGCTCCTGAGTCATTTCAGACGAAGGTAAGTAGTGAAGTGTATGCGTGTGACCCAATGGAGGACGGGATGGAGGACCTAGTGAATGCTGATTGTCCCTCTGTTCATCAACCTCCCTCTGACAGACAGACAGTAGGACCACATGTGGCATGCACAGAAGCTCAGCAGATGAAACTGCATGGAGCCCAGCACACTGGCTCTGTGCGAGGTGCAAGTGTGTCACAGCATGGCGCCCTCTGCCCAGTCCATCCATCTTGCGTTTCTGTCTGAGGGATTGTCACCAATTTCCACTTCCTGCTCAAGCTGTTTGCCTCTAAGACACCTTCTTGGTCTATGCTTCCACATTTCTAGGTGCTATTGCAGCAGGAAACAATTCTTCTGTGTAATTAGAGAATACTTTTTAATGTAGGCATTTTCTAGTTGTATATTTGTTATGTTTATACACCTGCAATATGTGTCCAGATAGTTTGAATTGTTCAGATAATTTGAATTATTTGAAATTTGAATTAAAGTAGTATTTCAAACAATTCAAAATTTGCCTTCCGTGGACCACTTGTCTAATGCTGCTCTTGAAGAACACATGTTTATCCAGGACATTATTGACAAATAGTCATCTTTGGATTTCAGAGAACGCATTATGGTCTTATTTCCGGTAGTGTAAATCTAGGTACAATGCCTACTAATTCAATTTAGTGCGCATGTTTCTTTTTTACAAATATGTATCGAAATACTATAAATAATGGTTTAATGATAAAATATGAAGTCATTTTTATGTTCTTTGCTCCAGAGGGCTAACACAGTTATTTTAACTTTGATTAAGGCTAGAGTGATTTACTTCTCCAAAAGGGGATCCTAATAAGGAGGGAATCAGGGTGTTTCCACATTTAAACATTCTGTAGAGGTCGTTAAAGTGAAAGATGATTACCCAATATTTTCTCTGTGAAAAATCGTCCAAGTACATCATGTTTGCTTTTTATTGGCGAGAACGCCGTTATTTCCCTGGAAGTCTGTGAATTTCAGAAACGGTGCTTAGTGATTTAAAACACGGAGAGTTAATTGCAGGTTAAATATATGTGCCCAGGACCCTCTGAGAAGGCATGGTCCTAAGACCCATATAATATGTTCCTATTTCCACGTGCTTGCTTATCTGCTTTTTATCAACAGGAATTTTACAAGGGCCTTCATTTTTGTAAGCAGTTTAACCATGAGTTGTAAAGAAATTCAGACAAAGCACATTGATTTCTAGATTACATTCTCATTCTTGTTTTTTGTTTTTGTTTTTTTTTACTAATTTTTTTCTTTGAAATAATTTTATTTTTAAGGGCTTCTTGAGTTCCTTAAATAAACCCCCAGAGTCTTTTGTTATGGCTTTCATCTAATTTCTTCTATAATTTTAGGTAGATGAGTAGCAAAAATTTAGAGAAATCATTGTATGTATTTCAGTTTTGAATCTGTTTCTTGCATATTTTACAGCTTACTCAATTTTATGTTCAAATCTTTATACACTTTGTTGTATGCCGATTGGTAAAGTATATGAAAGTGTTTTCTAATGTTTTTCCCTTTTTACAATTAAATATGTTATTTGATTTTGAGATTTGATTCAAGTTGGGGTTATTTCCTTATAAACATAAAAATAAACTATACTAAAGGGAGGCTCAAAGACCAGAAAGCGTGCTGACCTTTTCTATTCAAAGATTTAATAAATATTGGTTAAAGTGAAAGATCATTAAAGAAAATACCCTTCTTTCTACTCAATTTCCCATAAAGGTAGGGGGTGAGCTGTGGGATTAGCAGTCTGCGGTTCCTAGGATTTAATTGCCTCAGAGACTGGAATGCTCCCCAGTAACTTCTTTTACCTGGATGATGCCTTCCCTCCTGCTCTGAGCCTGGAGATGTGAAGTTGAACTTCCCAAGCCGTGTTTTGTATGCCTTCCTCACTCTCCCACATGTTCAAAACGCTGGGAACACATGAACCATTCATGGGTCTCAGTCCTTGCAAAATTGTTTTACACCCCAACAAAGCCATCATTCATCTGTAGGCACTAGCGCCGTAGTAGGCAAACTGCGGCTCGCAAGCCACATGCGGCTCTTTGGCCCCTTGAGTGTGGCTCTTCCAAAACACCACAGCCTGGGCGAGTCTATTTTGAAGAAGTGGCGTTAGAAGAAGTTTAAATTTAAAAAATTTGGCTCTCAAAAGAAATTTCAATCGTTGTGCTATTGATATTTGGCTCTGCGGACTGATGAGTTTGCCGACCACTGCACTAGCGTATAGGAGTGAAAGGCAGGGGTTAGAGGAAGGTGTTCTTCAAATAGAACACATTCTTAATCATCAGAAGACTCAAAATAAAAGGTTATTTGTTTCTTGTTTGTTAAGTTCGAAATTAAGAGACAAGGAAGTATTTGAACATTTTCTACCACCTGCGACATGTCTTTTTTAATCTTTCTTAGTATTTATATATTTCCGCTTATATTGCCCATTTGTTCTTGCGGGCTGTCAACTTGATCCATTGGAGCCCTTAGCACAGTGGTTCTCACCCTTCCTAATGCCGCCACCCTTTAATACAGCAGTGGTTTTTGAGAACCGCTAAGCAGGGCTGCCTAAGACCATCGGAAAACACAGGTATTTACATTACGATTCATAACAGGAGCTACACTACAGTTATGAAGTAGCAACGAAAATAAATTTATGGGTGGGGGTCACCACAACATGAGGAGCTGTATTAAAGGGTCGCGGCATTTGGAAGGTTGAGAACCGCTGCCTTAGCACAGTGATCCAGATGCTTTAAATTCTGTCTGATAATTCCACCGTCCTGGCCAGGGAGCGGAGTGAGCAGGATGGGCTGCAGGTGGGGCGCTCCCTGCTCCCAGCCAGCTGGAGCCAAGCCTTCCTTTCCTGGCAGTTTCCCTCTGATCAACCTAGCAGGTCAGACCAAGAGCAGAAAGCTCTGGAAGGTTTCAGAATGGCTCCTTTCCCTTCCAGCCAACGGAGGGACGCTTCTTCCCTGTTAGCCTGGGAATCTGGCCCGCTCCGGTGGGGAGGCCCCAGTGTTCCTGTCTGAGCGCCTGCTCTGAGCCGCTGTGCCTCCAGGAAGGCGAGGTGTCCCCCCGCCGCCGCTGCTCTGGGGAGGGGTCAGCTGTGGTCCCTGCTCAGGTAAGCCACCCCTGTCTGCTGTCCCCACCCGGACGGGGCTTGCCCTGTGGCCTGCCTGTGTCCTCCTGTCCATCTGTTCGGTGTGACTACTGGTTAGGACACACGGTGACTCTCAGCTCCTGCTCGAGCCAGGATCCTCCTGTTCTTCTCCACAGCCTCCTTCTCATGAGCCTCCGAGTTCTGGTGGACTCCCATTCTCCCTCTAACGCAATGGTCGGCAAATTCATCAGTCCTCAGAACCAAATCCAACAGGACAACCGTTGAAATTTCTTTGGAGAGAGAGCCACATTTTTTAAACTTAAACTTCTTCTAACGGCACTTCTTCAACATAGACTCGCCCAGGCCGTGGTGTTTTGTGGGAGAGCCACACTCAAGGGGCCAAAGAGCCCCATGTGGCTCTCGAGCCACAGTTTGCTGACCTCTGGGTTAAACAAAGAGTTCTTAGATTCATCACCAGCCACATGAACTTAGAGCAGTGGTCGGCAAACCTTGGCTCTCAAGCCACATGTGGCTCTTTGGCCCCTCAAGTGTGGCTCTTCCACAAAATACCACGTACCCTAATTAAGCTAATAACAATGTATCTGCCTAGTTTAAGTTTAAAAAATTTGGCTCTCAAAAGAAATTTCAATCGTTGTACTGTTGATATTTGGCTCTGTTGAGTTTGCTGACCATTGGTTTAACCTAAGGTCAAAAAAGTGTCCTTTATGTTTTCTGATAGAAATTCTATACTTTTATGTCTTTTGTTAGCTGTTTGAGCTATATTGAGTTAATTCTTTTTAATGTACGAGGTTTAGATTTTTTAGTATTCTTTTTTTATTTATTTATAAATAGATGACTGATTCTTCTCAGCAACATTAATTGAAATGTATCTTCTGTATTTCATTGACTTATTTTTGCATTTTGTTAGAAAATCAGTTGGCAGTATCAGTGTGGGTATATTTTTAGATTCTCAATTCTAAATTTTTCAATGGTCAAGCTTGCTAACAGTGCCTCACTGTAGTCTGGAGATCTGTTATTATGAGTTCTCCAATTTTGTTCTTTTTCCATATTTGACAATTCTAGTTCATTTTTTCCACATACATTTTTGAATCAGCGTGTGTAACTCTACCGAAGGCTGTGTTTGGATTTTGAAAGAGAGCACTTCAAATGCCTAGTCAATCAGGAGAGAATTGTTATCTTAAAATATTGTCTTCCAATTCATGGTATCTGTTTCTGCTATTCAGTCTTTTTATTTTTATTTCTTTCACCTCCTTTTAGTTGATTAAGCATTGATTTATGATTTTATGTTTTTCCACTATTATTTGTACCCTGCCAAAGTATTCTAGGGATTTCCTAAGTTTTGTAATGCTCAACTTAATTTTATTATAATCAGCTTTTAATTTATATTATTTGCCTCACATGTTGTGGAAAGACCTTAAATATTTACATTTTTGTTCCTCCCTCTGATTCTTTGTGCTATTTTTATTACACATGCTGCCTTTATGTATTCTCTAAACAAGTGGTAATACATTGCCACTTGTTTTAGACAGAGTTATGGTTAACTCCATTTGTCCACTTTAAAGTTTTTTAAGTTTTTGTATGAGGCTAATATGAAGAGGTTATTTTTAGGCACTGCTTATAAGAATCGGACTGGGCTGGTCTTAGCTAGACTTGCCTATGATTCCGGGCTCAGCTGACAGGCAGGGTCTGTGACTGAGTGTAAAGCAGATGCCCTCTGCACTGTAGGTGCGCCTTACCCAGTGAGGTGAAGGCCTGACTGGAACAGAAAGCCGGCCTCCCCGAGCGAGGACAGCCTCTCCTGGGATGACTGCTTCCGGATGAGAGCCGCACCGGCCGCTCTCCTGGATCCACGCTGCAGACTCTGGACTTCCCAGCCCCCATAGTCATGTAAGCCAATTCCTTACAGTGAATCGCTGTGTCTCTCTTCCTCTGTCTTTCTCTCTCTCACTTTTTTATATAAAATAAAAATATTTTATATAAAATATTTATATTAATATTTTATAAAATATATTTTATAAAAGGTCTTATATAAAAATATATTATGAACTGCTATATTAAAAGCATTATATATCTACATAAATGTAATATAATCTGGAGACTTATGACTAATGTCCATGTCCAGGACGTTTCATTTCTTCATGGAGATTCCGGCTCCTGTCCAGTCTGATGCCCCTCAGCCTCATGAACTGCATTAACATTTCTCCCAATGGTGGCCTTCTAGCAATACACTGTCACTTTGTTTATCCCAGGGGCTTTGTTTTAAGTTCACTTGTGAAGTATATTTGAAGCATATTCCTGTGAGCAGAATTATGATTTGTTGCAAACCTTTTTTTTCCTTTCAGCACTTTGTGATATCATCTGCCGTGTTCGCTTGCGTGGTTTCAGGTAGGTGCGGTGTGATTTTATTCGTATTACTCAGTTGGCAATGTGTTGTTTTCCATCGGCTGCCTTCAGGTTTTCTGGTTTTGGCGCCATACATGTCTGTGTGTAAAGAGGACAGTGGTTTTAGGTCGTGCAGTGACTCTGAGCTCTTGGATCTTTGGCTGGTTATTATAAACTTTGGGAAATTCTTGGCAAATTATTTCTGCCTCCTATTCAAAAAGTCTAAGTTTTTGTGGACTATACTATTTGATGTTGACTCAAAGTTTTTGAATGCTCTGGTTTTTAATTGTGTTATCATTGCCATTATTGTTATTGGTTAATTTTATCCTTCTGTATGGGTAACTTCTTTTAACCTATATTCGGTTATTTGCCTAGTGAAGGTGTGTGCACTTTGCTTAACTGAATTGACCAGTGTGTTGTCCTGATTAAAGCCCTGCCTCAGGCAGTCACTGTTTCCCAGAAGGAGACAGATCAGAAGCTTCAGAAGGTTAGAAGGACGTGACCCACCATTGTTGGCTTTGCGGGTGGAGAAAGGGGTGCCTTGGCTGTGGTGGTGCTAGTTTCTGTCTTTCCATTTTATTGACCTTGTCTAACTTATTGGCATAATGTTATTCATTATAGTCACTTTTATATTTTCAGTATCAGTAGGATCTGTATTGATATTGCCTCTCTCGTTACCAGATCAGAGGTCACTGACCTTCACTGCCTAATGTTCATTGTCTTAGAAGGCATGGTTTTCCATAGATTTGTTTATTTACTGGCTGCTTCAGGCAGGAGTAAAGCCAATTTCTTTTACTGCATCTTGGTAGGAAGCAATTAGGATAGCCAATATAAATTGGATGTGGGGAATTTCAGAACATTCACATTGAAATAACTTGGTAGTTAGAAAGAAATAAAATTCAAGAAACAATTCTGAATTAATATGCGAATGTATGCCTGTAAATAGATGAGATAATGAAAGGGTATATAGATAAAGAAGAGAAAGTTAAATAACTCAAGACTAGTGTTTGGAGATAAAGAGAAAGAAAATGGCCTGCAGAGACATTTAATCAGTGATTTTCCAAGAAGGCAAGTGAGAGTCCCACTCTGACTCCAACTCCCAATACCGTGGGGAAATCTCTTTGGGTTGAGAAGCATTTTCTCTGAAAAATTGGGTCTATCTAAACTCCTTGCTTTACAAATGAAAAATCTAAGATTAAAATAAAATAAAAATCCTGTGCCTTATCTTAATAGAACTAATTCTGAAGAATTATGCCATTGAAGTAAATATTTACTTGATGTCAAAACCCCAGTTTGGTTGATTGGGGTTGAACCATATCAATCTACAATTTTTTATTCCTCAGAGTGCCTGTACTCTTTGAATGTCATTTTGTAGCGCCTCATTTCCAGGGGTAGAATGTGTCATGTTCTCTTTGCATCCAGTCTGTTTGTGTGAACTGTGTTGGTTAACATAGAGTGTCAGAAGTGAGGAACGCTACTTCTGAGCCTAACTTTCAAGGGGTTTTGCAATCACCCACTCTTTCTCTTCCTTTCTTTATCCTTCCTCCATGATGAGAATAAGTTTAGGCAAACCTGCTGGGGGACGGGGGAACATGGAATAGAGACAAGTCCCAGCTGAGGTAATTCTAGACAAGCTTTTGGAGACTATACCGGCCAGCTGACCCCCAAGTCATTAGCAAGTCTAGCTAAGACCAGCTGATTCTTATAAGCAGGGCCTAAAAAACCTACAGAATTGTGGGATAAACAAACACATACTTATTTAAGCCATAGAGTTGTATAGAGTTTTTTTTTTTAATACTAAACAGTAATTGCTAACTGATACATCCATCTAGTATAATGCAATAATTATAGTTTTGTTCATTTCTCTTGCCTAATAAATACTTTCACATTATTTTCCTATTCCACATTAGAAAGTGAGTATTACTTGACTGAGGACATGTTTCTTTTGCATGAATCGTAAGAGGAATTTCCAACTTAGAAAAGATAAAATGTAAAAAGGATATATGATAGAACTGAAGAAAACCTCTACCTACCATTTATTGAGGGCATTCTATCAGCAAGATCTTTCTATATGGGGTTTTTATATGGGGTTTGTATGCATCCTGCCATTTAATCTTCATAAAATATTGCAGGAGGAATATACTGAGGAAGGCAAAGTAGGTTTATAATTGTTCATGTGGAAATCAATAACTATATATATAAAAGGCTAATATGCTAAGTATCCATCTGGGGAATGACATCTGGTAGCAATGCCTGGCTTCCTTTGCCTAGCAACTAGCCTCTTTATAGTTTCTTCAGCCCAGGAGCACGACTTGCTGTATAGCCAGGTGGCAACATTTACACTGTAACCAAATGTTGTGAAGCGCTTTCCTGCCTCATTTCATTTGATCCTCACAGAAGTCCTGCAGTAGGTAGAGAGGAGACTTGGTGGAATCCTACTTTCTTTTCATTAGCCAGAAATCAGAGATTTAGAAACTTGAAACTTGACCCGGCTGAAAAGAAAGAAGAAATGGTGGACCTTGAAAATGGCTTCAGGTTTTCTCACTGACAGAATATAGTCAAACACTGCTGCAGTTAAATATTTCACCCTTTGTTCTCCCTGCATGATCCACAATAGTAAATCAACTTCATGTTGATATTTACTGCTGTGTTGCTGACAATTACCTGAAAGAGAAGTTGGGGTGCTTCACTGGACTGGAGAAGTTTAGCTACATCAGAAAGCAGGTCTAATTAAGCAAGTTTATTCTGTATCTATAAAAGGCTAATTTGGCTCTGTACATGCACAATACATATGAAGCTCCCGCTGGTGCCAATCACAGGTATGTGTTTGGATCTGTCATTGTCGATCATGAATTTTGTTGACACTTCTATTATAGAGAAAGGGTGAATAGCAATATTAAAATATTTCTTCTAATTAATTTCCTTTCAAAGTGCATGGATCCATGCACTGGGCCACTAGTAATTAATAAATACTAATACAAGAATAAACTCCTGTTTCATCTATTCACAGCTGTAAACCTACTTTTGCCCAACTCTGTATAATTATATTCCTTTGCATATGATGATTCTGAAATGAATAACCTGAAAATAAAGTCTGTGTTCCCATAACCCATCAGTGGTGAGGCCTGAGGCCTTGAGATCTGCGATGCTCACTCCTGGGCCTGTCTCACCTGAGCACAAGAGCGTGGCACAGACGCTCAGATGTGCTTAGGCAGGCACCCTGTCTCTATGAAGCTCATTTGCATAAAATGATCACTGTGCTTTACATGGTATCATTACTGTTTCCATGGTTATCAATACCCCCCAAGCTCCTTGAAGTAAGGACCATGCTTGTGTAACTGTTGGCTGATGCAGCAGAAGGCACATTCCAGCTGAGGATGCTGTTGACCTATTTGTCTCCCGCTGGAGAGTGTCTGCTCGGGGACACACTGGGTCTGGGAAAGGGCAGCTGTAACACGTGGGAGTAAAAGCCAGGGGGCATGTTCCAGGTCCACGTGGAAGAGTGGACTGGCCTGCTCTCTGAGCACCCTCCTGTTGGCCCCACATGCAAGCACTGGTACCAAAACAAAGGGGGCGAGCCATCCAGAGGAGAGCCGGACAGACTGCTTGGACAGAGGCCTTTGCATCCTGCTTTCTGGCATTTAGGGGCGCCCTGCCCCCTGCCCCTGCCCCACCACCACTGAGCATAACATTGGCTTCCAGGTAAGCATCGGGGTCGCTCGCTCTGTAAGGGCATGGCATGGCTGGCATCTTGTAGACATTCTTGCTCGGGTGTGAGCTGTTACCGAGGCACATGCCGCTCTGCTCTGTGAAGACCCAGCCGCCCGCTTCCCACGTGTGCAGAGGCTGCCCTGTGGGCAGGACCTGGCAAAGAGGTGGGCCCACTTCTGCTAGCTCACCTCCTACCGCCTTCATTTCTGTAGGAGCCGCATTTTCCGAAAAGATGCGCCAGCAGGTGAGAAGATAATGTCTTCATCAGGAGGCAGAGAGGGAGCTGCCCGCTGGGATCGCTGCTGAGGAAGTAATAGATCTGATGGATGCTGTCGCCCTTTTTAGGTCAGCAGGACCAGCTGCCCATTAGAAGAAAAAAAAACATTATTGAGATCCAGAGTTTAAAGGTGTTCGCAGGGGAAACCGGGAGTGAGTGTCAGCTCCCAGCTTAGTGCACTTGGACCTTGACTAGGAGCTGGCGCCTTGGCATTTGACCTTTTAGTTCAGCAAAGCGTCGCAGGGGGAGGCCACTCTTCGTCAGGACTCTAAGGAGCCTGCACCCCTTTGTCTCTTTACCACCCGCTACCATTCATTAGGCCTTGGGAATAACCCACAGGCATTTAGTTACGGCCTCGCCTGTCTGTGCACGGTGCACAGTGCAGTGTAAATGCCCAACTGGCAGAGAGGAAGCCGAGAGGAAAGTCAGAATCACTGACATCTAAGGTAAGCCGCGGAGGCCCTATTTCTTTGTCAAAAAACATGAAAGCGATCAGTGGGCATTTATTGTCTTTGGTCTTGAAAGGAGACGTTGAAGAAGAAATAGTCTTTTTTTTCTGCTTCCAGATGCTTTTATGTCTGCGTGCGGGACATGGAATTGCAGCAGACACCTGGGTACCTTGCAGACAGTTAGATCAGAGCCCTGCTCGGGAAGGCAGCGGGGGCGGGAAGGGTCTCTGTCTCAGTGAGCCAATCAGCTTGTCAGTTGAATTAGCGAAACCTGGAGCTCCCCCCCCCCCCCCCCGCCCCCCCCCCCCCCCCCGCCCCGGGAAATGCTTATTATTTGAGAGAACAAATCTCATTGTTCGAAGTATTTAAAATGGACGGTTCACTTACTTGCAGCCGAAAGCCTGTACCTGACTTGCACAGATTCATGCCTCGGATCTTTTCAAGAAACCTGTGACATAAGCAAAGCAAATATTGACAGCTTCATTTTAAAGATGAGTATCTTTCAGTTCAGAAAAATGGAATGGAATGCTTAGTTATTGACAGACCTATTAGAATTCTAACAATGAACCCTAGAACTGGAACATATGCAATGCCACCTTGCTTTCAAAACACACACACACACACACACACACACACACACGGCAGTCACCGAATGCTAATATACACATTTTAGGACACACGGTGCCTCTGCAGGAAAACAGTACAGACAGGGAGGCGCATTCTACTCTGAGGAGATGGCCAGACGGAAAAGTGAAAACAGGTAGGAAGCACCTCGTGTCCATTCCTTCTCTCAATTGCTCACTCATTCATTTTCTCCCCCTCCATTCAAACACTGCTATGGAGTGTTTTCTAAGTGTCATGAAATCTACCAGCAGCTGGTGTTGCACAAGTAAATTGTAGACAGCCCTGTGTGAGGAATCTTAGGATACATAACACTTAGAGACGTAGGAAATGGGAGGAATAGAATGTTTCTGGCTCTCTGGGTTTGGTCCTGAGGACACTTCTCCCTGACCAGGATCCAGCAGTGATTCGCAGTCAGAGGAAGAGCTGTGGGCCTAGGGAATGAATCTGAGGTGGTGCCATCAGCGGTGGGATCGGTGTGTCCGGGAAGAACAGGGACCGTACAGAGGAGAGCAGGGATACAGGACTCCAGCTGGCCTGCACAGATGCTGCCAGCAGATCAGCATCTCAGTAGATCAGTGGACAGCAGATTATGGCTCACAGCAGCAAACAGTACACCCCTCAGCACTGCACCACCGGTCCCCCTACCTCAGGTGCCACCAGTGGCATAACAGGCCCCATAATGGCCTCACCGTGGGTAGGTGGCCTTGTAGAAGCCACAGGGGAGGCTGACACCTATGGCTGCAGGCAGTAAGCAAACCAGCCCAGCTGCCAGGGGAGGGGGGGGGCAGGTTCTCACATGGCAGTCAGGCCCTGGGTGCCTTACTAACTTCCGGAATGGCTTCCGGAATGGCTCCGGGTAGGAGGACGGTGAGGCTGGCAGTATGGCACACCCAGCAGGGATGTGTGGGGAGTCTTGGGCCAATGGTGGATCGCATCTCTACAAGATTGCTTAGAGCCAGGTGCTTCGAGGCCGATCTGGCTTCAAGGAAGTCTGGGTCTCCATGGACCACTGACTGGCTCCGGGCTCAGGCAGCTTACTCCCCCCTTTGTCTTTGCATTGGGAATGCAAATGGGGACACAATGGCGTCATGTCCATGGGATTGTGTAAAACAGGGCCTGGCATTTAATAAATACTAACCAATGTTTGTTTCTATAATCATTCAGTGCTGTGCTATATTCAGATTGCTGGAAGAAAGCATGAACATGACTAAAATAAAAAAATAATTGTGTTTTTCTAGGAGGTAAGCTACAGCATGTATGAAGAGTTAGTTTGGCCCTAAGTGGTATGGCTCAGTGGATAGAGCATCGGCCTGCGGACTAAAAGGTCCCAGGTTCGATTCCGGTCAAGAGCATGTACCTTGGTTGTGGGCACATCCCCAGTAGGAGGTGTGCAAGAGGCAGCTGATTTGATGTTTCTCTTCTATTGATGGTTCTAGCTCTATCCCTCTCCCTTCCTCTCTGTAAAATCAATAAAATATATATATATTTTAAAAAGAGTTAGTTTGGACAAAAGTTCAACTTATTGTTGAATGAGAAAGAGGAAATTGACAAATGTCTCCAAATGGACACAAAGCCCCAAGTCCCATGTGGATGGATCATTTTATCTGTAAGTTTGTAATTTTAACCAACTTACTGCTTTTAATAGAGGATTCCTGTCTATGTCCATTCAGGTTTTTATACATAAAGCTGTCCCACTTTTTCTCATTTGGAAAATTGAACATTTTCTTTCATGTGGCATTTCTGATTATTACTCAGAGATCAATAACCCCGATTCAAAAATTGACATGTTGAGTTTAGATATTTCAGCAAAGGACACAATTAGAGTCCTGAAAATAAGGTAAACTTTTATTTTTTTTCATTGTCAAAATACTGTGTATAATATTGCTACTTTAGTCCCTTACTGTTATTAATCATGAAAATAAAGTAGTGACACTTGGTTACAGCTGTAGAGTGCTTATTCTGTGCCTAGTATTGTTTTTTCAATTTTCAGTGTTGTGCACAGAATAAATCATTTAATTCTCAAAACCACAGGAGCTCGTGCTTTTATTGCCTTCTTTTACAGGCGAGGAAGCTGAGGCAAAGAGAGTTAAGTAAGTTGTTCAAGGTCACACTACTAGTAAGTGGTTACATACAACACAGAGAGCTAAATTCTAGGGTAGGCACACTTAGCCAGCAGCAAAGCTGAAAACAAAGCCCCTTTATGAGTCTGGGAAGCATTAGAGCATGACAAGGAGCCAATCACGTTCCCCCAAATCTAATCCATTGTTGCTGCGTAGACCGTGGCCATTGTGCACGGGTTTCTTGGGGCCTGCATGCAGGTTCCCAGTGCGGGGACCCTTGGCACAGCCTCCCCCACATTTGCTACTGAAGCTCTGGTGACCTGTGTGCTGACCTGGAACTTCGGTGTCAGAAGTTCTTGCTGGTCTTCACCGATGCGGATCTTATAGATTCCCAGACTCACAAAGGGGCTTTACTTTCTGCTGTGATAGATTTACGGACTTATTTATTGTGAATTACTCACCAGAGAGAGACATGTCATTGTAAAACACCTCCTGGTATTGATTCAGTAAAACGAGGGTGTCATCATTAAACAAATCTTCCCTAACATTCTATTAAAGCTAATTGGCCATGTCTCCTCAAGGTGAGCTGTGCATTTCATGAGCTCACAGGGAAGCTTTTATTGAAATTTCTACCCAGACACACAGCATCTCAGGATGATGCTCTTACTCCAGTCCTCCTGATGGTTTCCCCATTCTTTACGATACAAGGAAAATTATCCAGAAATGCTTTACCGTGTCCATTCTACATTTAAGTTTGCTAATTAGCTAACTACCAGATATCTGAATTTGAAGAAAGAAGTGCCCTGGAGTTATGGGCTGTTCAGGTGAGGCTGCGAGGCCTGGGGGGAGCACTGGGGAGAGCTGTGTTCCCATCGGGCCACGCTGGGGTGCAGCCACGCTGGGGAAGTGTCTGTAAGGCGTGAGCGGGGCATCGAGCCATGTCAGGGCATTGGGCAGTCCCACGGGCTTTGTGGGGCCGGGTGGCCAGGGCCCGGGGTTCCCACAGGCTCCCAGCCCGAGCTGTGCTGGGGAAGGTCTCTGTTCTCACGTGCCTGGCTCAGGGCCATGGGGCCCAGGTTGCTGTGATTGGCGCCTGGGATGTAGATGTGGAGGAATTCACAGGCGTGAGCGAGCTCTTCCTTCTGTGTGTGAGGCACACACTAGGCCGGCGGGTCCCGTGGTCCTGTCCGACCTGCTGCTACAGCTCCGGCTCTGGCGTGGGGAGTGCTGGCCCCAAGCTGCTGACTCGCCGTCGGAGGCCCCGCTAAGATGACGACATTGGAACCCCCTGGAATTAGAGGTTGATCCTGAGCTGCGGCTGCGGGGGGCTCCCCGTGGGCTGGCTAGTGCTGCCCACCAACGGTTGTGTGCCCCCCCCATATACCGGATCTCTGTACACGGGGACCTTTACTGTCACACTGATGGGCACGGCCGACGTGTGAGCTGTCGGGTCACAGAGAGCTAACACTGAGAGTGCGTGTCATTAACAACTCTGCCTTTATTTACTTTTAACACGAGGCTTTGTGAACAGGATGACGTGATCTATTGCACACCCAGCTCTAGGTGTGTGTGTGCTTGGGCTTTGCTATTGGTTTCCACCAGCAGTGCAGTCATTTATACAGAATTCAGAAAGATCAGCTCGAACCCGGAGGCAGGACAGTCCCACGCCGGCCGCACAGGAGCTGGGTCTGTGCTGACCGGCGGGGCTGGAGGGGCCTCGCCGCGATCAAAGACCAGCCGCACCTCTCCGGGACATGGGAGGAGGGCTGACTGTGGAACTGGCTTCAGGTCTCACTTGCTCTGCCTTTCCAGTTTTGCTTTATCTGCTTTGGGCACATTGTCCTTTATTTTCTATTTTTCTATTTATGTATGTTGTAGTTTTATTGTTCATCATAAGCATTTTTCTTTAAAAAATGTTTTATTGATTTTTTTTTGCAGAGAGGAATGGAGAGGGATAGAGTTAAAAACATCGATGAGAGAGAAACATCAATCGGCTGCCTCTTGCACACCCCCTACTGGGGATGTGCCCGCAACCAAGGTACATGCCCTTGACCAGAATCAAACCTGGGACCCTTTAGTCTGAAGGCCGATGCTCCATCTACTGAGCCAAACTGGTTAACAGTGGTAGGTAAACTCATTAGTCAAAAGAGCCAAATATCAACAGTACAAGGATTAAAATTTCTTTTGAGAGTCCAATTTTTTAAACTTAAACTTCTTCTAACGCCACTTTTTCAACATAGACTCGCCCAGGCCGTGGTGTTTTGTGGAAGAGCCACACTCAAGGGGCCAAAGAGCTGCATGCGGCTCAGGAGCCGCAGTTTGCCGACCATAGGATTAGGCCATAGGCATTTTCCTTTGTAGAAAACAGTGCTTCAGGAAAATGGCTTCTTTCAGTTGGCCATTATTCTTTAAAATTAAGGCGATTGAAATACTTTTAATCATAAATTAGGAAGCTATGAATAATACGAAGTAATGAATGTCTTAGCACTTTTCTTTTTATGCAATTATCTTGAACCTTGAATTGGAATTAAATGTAAAATATATTTTTGTCACTTTAGTTCTTGCATGAAAGATAATTCTTTGTAAATGAAATCAGTAGAAGACTATATCCTTATAAGTACACTTTATAAATTATGCATATCATGTACACAGACACACACTGCAAGCACGTTAGTATGTATATTATTTTGCATTCCAAAAATACACTTTGATTCCACTTCTTATTATTCTAGCTTACAGCAGAATTTGGGAGCAGTTGTAATTCCTTCTAATACTAAATCCATTAATATAAAACCATTGCCATTAGACCTCACACATTAGTCTTTGCACATTACAAAACTAAAAGCTACTTTAAGACGAGTGGAGGTTTTGTGCTCAGATGTCTAATTATAGTGATGTATTTCTAGTATAAAATATTCTTAGACACCCAATTCACTAATTTTGGGCTCCATAAGACAAATACAATTTTCTCAGAGTACTTGATACTTTATTTACTCTTTTTCCCTAAAAGCAAGGAACAAAAAATGGACTGCTATTGCCATTGTTTCTAAAAAATGTACAATGTACACATATATGTAGACATATCCTTCTATAATAATAGACTAATATGCAAATTGTCTCATCAGGTGTATGACTGGGAGTTTGACCACTCACTATGACATGCCCTGACCACCAGGGGGTGGCGTGGAATGAAGGAAGACCCCAGCCAGCAGCCAGCAGTCAGGGGAAGGAAGGCCCCACTTGGCCCTGATCACCGGCTAGGCCTAGGGACCTACCCGTGCATGAATTCTGTACACTGGGCTTCTAGTATACATATAGTTACATCCATTCAGAAAAAAAAAATCATTAGAATTATAATAAAAAGGAATTATAACATTGATTACATAACAATTTGTGCTAAGTATGTTAAGTTTATTTTGGAATTAGTTTGTGATTTTGTTTTCTCTACAGTCTAAGGTGACAAATTTCTGTACAGTTTCCAAAGGATATACAATTTTGGTTAAAGTTAAGTGAATGCACCTTTGGAAATACCAGAGACTTCATTGACAAGCTATAATAATAAAAGCATAATATGCTAGTTATTCTTCCAGACGCTTTCCCTGCAAGGGAAGCCTGGGTCCTGGGTGCCAGAGAGAAGCCAGTGCCTGCAGCCGGGGGAAGGAAGGCCCATTCTTCATGAATTTTGTGCATGGAGCCTCTAGTTTTAGGATAATTCACTTAACTAGCATAAAAAGCTTTGTTTTTTTGTTTGTTTGTTTTTTTTTAATAAAAAACAACAACAATGTTGTTCTTAAGTGAAGGGTTATTTTTAGATTATTACTTATAACAACATACACTTCAAATGACAAAAATTTTAATCACACTACTATAGACTATTACTAAATATAACTTTAAAATGTAGAGCATTCTAAAGTGAAAATACTACTAACTAGAGTCTAATGGATAAAGTTGTTAACAATAATTAAGAGAAAATTTTCTCCCTCTACAATATATTCCCTTCTATTGAAAATGTGGTTAGGACTTAGAGTTTTTTAATAATGTTAATTATGGGCAGACCAGTTATAAGCTGAGGCCAGACATTTATTTTACATAATATGTCCTTATTGATGCAGCAAAGCATTTCCGTTAATGGGGGAGGTTGTACTTGAGCAGCTAATCACTACCCTTGGCTTTTAAATTACGTTTTTTGTCCTCCAGGTTATTTAAGAAACATCAACAGTGACAGTAATAAACTTTTTATTTTTCTCTTTGGAAGACGTTTTTATTCACACATTAAAATTAGAAAATGTTCATAAGCCTTGAATCATCAAAGTCCAATGACTTAGGATAGGCTGAGGCTGAATTTCCTAATCAAATTTGATGGATTAAGTACTTTATTAATTCATTTATGAGTATGTGTTAAAATTAGTTAATTGATTAGTATTCTATATCAAATGGCTGCTATGAATTATGTGAATGAGTCTAGAATTCATCAGAATCAAGCACACATGGTGATTGAGTGGCATTCTGCTATATTTTTGTTTTATGGGCACAGACAAGTTATTGATCTATTCCTTAATTTTTTCATCTGAAAAACTGGAGCAATGAAAACCTACCACGCAGAGGGTTAGAGGTTTATATTATTTGAATACAGTTCATTATTCATTTTAGGAAATCCGGCAAATCCACAAATGTATAGAGAAGAAACAGAACTATTTTCACCACCATTCCATAACCGTATCTCTGTTAATGTTCTCATTGAATTTATGGTTAGAGTATATTCACACAACTGTAGAGTATAACTATTTACTTACACAAAATTAAAATTATGCACTTATATAATTTATATTCTGATTTTTCCTTTTTCTCATTTAATGCACTGTGATCACTTTAATTTTCATTTGTTTGAAAAATAATTTAAAGAAAATATAATTAAAATAATGGCTATATTATCATTTATTTAACTATTCTATAATTGTTGATAGATTGCTTACTATTCTCACAAAAGCACTACAATGAAAATTCTTCTACATATACTTTTGTTTTCCATCTTCTTAAGATAGAGATTTGTAAACAACTAATATTTAAAAAAAGACAAAAAAAAAATCCTCCCAATATCCTCTGTTTTCCAAATGGCTTTCCCAAAAAGCTACTTTTGAAAGTACCTTATGAGGATCCTTGTCCCATCAAACTTATCTTTGCTTTTAGAATTCTTTTAATATTTGCCAATTTTATGGAGGCTGATATATCTCTTGCAATTTTGCATTACTTAATTACTGGTGATATGAAGCTTTTATTGTGTTTAGAGGCCATTTGTATTTCTCGCTAAAGCATCTACATGACTTGGGCCATTTTTCTTACTTGAAAGTGATCTTTGTGTAATGCTGTTTGTCACAAAAATATTTCTTTTTGTTATTTAACTTACACATTTGGTTATGAAATTGTTGACATATAATATTAAACATATTTATTTAGATCTAAACACCTTTCTCACTGGAATTCCAGACTCATTCACATAAAAATTCATCTCCAGTTCCTAAATACATTGACATTCTGTTATTCTAGAGCTTTTGAATGATTTTAATTTTTACATCTAATGTTTTAGAATGTTCATATGTTATTTCCACCTATGATATGTAATATAATCTAGCTTTACTCTCTTGACAGGTTAATCCAATATTTCTAAAGTCCTCTCAAGAATAACCTTTTATTTCTCCGCTGACTTTTTATAAACATTATTCTCATAGCCAAGCATTATATTTCTGGAATCTACTTCTGAGCTATGCAACCTCTATTGAGCTTCTTCATAATTCTTACAATATGACATGTTGTTTAGATTTTTGTTAGTAAATATTAAATATTTTAGAATCAATACTTTTTTAAAAATTATTATTTTTTTCTATTGGATTCCATTTAGTCTCCCACATGACCTTTGTCAGTTCCTGCTAATGTTGTTGGGATCACGTTAAGTCCAAATGTGATTTGGAAAAAAAGCCTTCCTTACAAAATCCAATCCTCCCACCTGGGTCTTCTCTCACTCCATAGCCGTTTTTCTGTCACTCAGGAGTGTTTTTAATATTTTTATGAGGATTTTCTATGTGGTTGAAACTCTGGTAATTACTTTCCTTTTTTGTTTTTTAATTTTTTTATTGATTACAGTATTACATATGTGTCCTTTTCCCCATTACTCCCCTCCATCCCTCCCATACATGCCTTCTCCCCCCTGGTGTCTGTGTCCCTTGGTTAGACTTACATGTATGCATATAAGTCCTTTGGTTAATCTATCCCTCTCACCCCCACCCTCCCCTACCTTCCCTCTGAGTCTGATCAATGCTGCTCTGTCTCTGTATCTGTTTTTATTCATCAGTTTATGGTGTTCATTATATTCCAAAAGTGAGTGAGATCCTGTGATATTTATCTTCCTCTGCCTGGCTTATTTCACTTAGCACAATGCTCTCTAGGACCATACTTTGTATTATCAATTTAAATGTGTAATGACGCCAGCAGGTGGGTGTTATTTTTATTATTATTTGGGTGAGGGCCTCAGGGTTTAGAGAAGTAACTTATTCAGTGCCCCATTGTACTGAGTCGCAGAGGCCAGTCCTTCACCCTCTGAGCCCACAGGCTCACCCATCACACTGCTGCTTCCGGTCACTGTGGGTGATCACAGTGCGGGGTTCTGATCCCCTCCGCTCTATCCTACCCCACACAATGCTGCTCACATTAGCAAACAGTAGTAGTCTCTCCCCGCTTGCCTTTTTGTATAGAAAGTGAACAGTTTTCTAAAAAGTAGTTGTATGAATGATTATTGTAGTGGATCATTATTTTAATCACTTTTTTTTTTCTTCAACCAGGATTATTTGACTTGAGTTTAATACAAAATATATTTTTAAAAGACCTCAAAAAAGGAGGTGGGGAAAAAAAAAACCCTGCCATTTCAATCCTTCTTAATTGCAAAGGCATTGGAGTAAAGATTCTTTGGTTTAAAATACGTTTTTATTGATTTCAGAGAGGAAGGGAGAGGGTGAGATAGAAACTTCAATAGGAGAGAAAATCACTGACCAGCTGCCTCCTGCATGCCCCCTACTGGGGATGGAGCCTGCTACCCCGGTGTAGGGAACTGGACCCTGGCCTCCGGGTTCATGGGTGAAGGGTTCTTACCGCTACATCTCTGCCCTCTCTCTCCCTCCCCGGAGGACCTGGGAGCAAAGAGGCTCATTTCCCACCGCAGGCTGGCGGGAGGCCACACGGCAGGGGGAGGCAGGGGGAAGGCCTGGGAGGGTGGCCCTTCCCTGAGCATGTAGTTTCCTGCTACCCAGGCGGTTTGCAGGTGTATAATTATTTCCGTCAGGGCTTTAATTTTCATTTGGCTAATTTTGCTCTCCAAACTTCTCCGGTTCCCAAGTACACAGCTTTGTGGCTTGTCCTCACACTCATGGGCAGTCAGTGGCCGCCATTCCGCAGTATAAAATGCAGTACAGCCCGGCCGGCATGGCTCAGGGGTTGGGTGGTGACCTAGGAACGGAGTCCTGGGTTTGATTCCTGGTTGCCGGTTCAATGCCCAGCATGGGGTGTGCAAGAGACAGCTGATCCCTGATTCTCTCTCATCGTGGATGTTTGAGTCTCTCTCTCCCTCTTCCTTCCTCTCTGAAATGAATAAAAATGTATTTTAAAAGAACATCCAGACCAGGATAAAGCAAACACAATGACAACACTGTCGCCTTTGCTCCTTTATTCCTGTAACTACGCCAAGAGCGTCAGTCCACGCAGGCTAAGTTTCACACCTCGAATGTGAAGTCCCGAGTCCTTTCTTTCATTCTCACTGAAGGCATGGATGCAGAATGCACTGGGGCAGGCGAGCATCGCTGATCAGAGTGTCCTCCTCTCCCCTCTCCACCAGCGGGCACCCAGCGATGCTCCAGAATGCCACTCTGTAACCGAATCCCAGCGGCCAGGGCCGCTCCGGAGCCTTTGTGTACATGTCTGAAGTGGTTTCAATTCTTTATATCTGAAGCGTGACACCGAGCTGCATTTCTCCCTTTTGGTCACAAAGGAAAGGCGGTCTCCATGGCAACAGGAAAGCTGAAGTGTGGTCCCTGACAGGTTTTCATGCGACAGAAATGACAGCCACCTTTGTTAAGTAATGCTACGTTAAGATGCGATCTCTCGTGTCAAATGTACTGCGATCCGAAATTGGGGAGTGACAGCCTCTCAGGGAGAGAGCCTGTGATGGAGGTGCAGCCGGAGGGTCGGGCTGGAGCGGGAGCCTGGGCTGGGTCTGGTACCTGAGGCAGCGGGGACCCGCCTCCGCCCACCATCAGCTCATGCACAGAAGCCGGCTCTGGGCCTGGACCACGATGCTGCCCGTGAAAGCGGCTCAAGTGGCACCTGTGGGGAATTTTGATTTCTTTTTTTATCCAGGGTATCAGAAAAATGCAAAGGGCATGTCATTCAAAAGTCATGGTTGGCAAAATGTAATGAATATTTTCTTACTTGTAGTAAGAAAAGAGAGTGCCCGTTATCTTCCTCAATCCCCCCCTCCCCCGCCCCGCCTCCAGCATGGCACAGTGCATATCACCTAACACGCACTGTGCTGGCGTGTTGTGTTCGGTGCGTTAGGCACTTGCTCAGGGAGGGGTACCACCCCCGCCATCCATCCACAGGACGCCTTTCATCTGCAAACTGACCCTCCTGCTCCTCCCCAGGCCCCGCCCCCGGGAGCCGCCATTCTGCCTGCAGTTCCTCTCGGTGTTACTCTGCAGGCACCTCCCGTCAGTGGAGTCACACAGTGCTTGTTCTTCTGTATGTTGTCTCACCCACATGATGTCTCTTTGTTCCCCTGTAATATGATATACATGTAACATCAAATCGGAAACTATGAATTCAGAAACTTAAGGGTTCTTCACTGATGAGGGTGTGTCCTTCATGTGTCACAATTTCCCGCCTTTTAAAGGCTGAATAGCGTTCCATTATATGTTCACTAGAGGCCCGAGGCACCGAATTTTTTCAAGGGGCTCGGCTGGAAGGTCATTTGGAAGGACGTCTGGAAGGTCGTTCAGCTGTCCGGTCTAATTAGCATGTTACGCTGTTATTCTTGGAGATGTATGCCACAGTTTGTTAGCCCATTCCTCCGTCAATGGGTCCTTAGGTTACTTTCCCCTTTCAGACTATTTCACGGAATGCTGCTGCCTGAGAAATGGGCGCATAAACCTTTCTTAAAATCCCTTCTGCTGGTTCTGTTAAGTATATACCCAGAGTGGAGTTGCTGGATCAAATGGCAATTCCATTTTTCGTTTTTTTGGAGATGCAGTTTTCCATGTTACATTTCCATCAGCAGTGCCCCGGCATTCCACTGTCCCCACCCCCTCACTGCTCCCTGCCATTTTCCGGCACACCACACTTCACACAGGGTCCTAGTATTCGAGGTAACGTAGTGAGAGAAGATGAGACCTCTGGATTCAAAGTCCAGACCTTGAGTTGACTCGATGGCAGTAGGTAGCATTTGGCTCCCTTCAACTTCACTTTTGATATCCTCTGTAATAAAAGCCTAATAGGCAAATTGTCTCCTTGGGTGGTCATTCAACCACTTGCTATGATGTGCACTGACCACCAGGGGGCAGTGCGGAACATGGCGGGTGTCAGTGACACAGCACTGGCAGCAGGTGGCAGTGGAGGCGCTGCTGGCCCCCATGGGCCCCGGTGAGAGTGGGACCGCCGTGGGATGGTGGAGCAGGTGAGCAGGTGGTGCCAGGCCAAGGCAGGCCTGGTCACCCTGCTGATTGCCAACCAGATGGTAACCAGTGGTAGCCGTGGGGGCAGGGCTGCTGCCTGGCTCCCAGGTGCTAAGGGAGCCAGGCTGGGGGGCCCCATCCCAATCCATTGCCCCTCAGGCAGGATGGTGGAGCAGGTGAGGGGGCAGCATCAGGCCAACATGTGGTGCCAGGCATGGGGCTACAAGACCGGGGGTGCGAGCTGAGCCGGATCTCCCCAGGCCACCCTGAGGGACCCCACTTTGCAGGAATTAGTGCATCAGGCCTCAATAAGGACCGGGATGGTACATAGTGTGTTGGGTATATTTTTTGTGTGAGGCAAGTGAGACATTGTATGTAAATTGCTTGACATAAAAACTATCATTTAGCCTTTGATTCAGGTTATCTATAATTGTTATTAATTCCCCAACCACACACCTAGCTGATGTAATTATTTTAAAATGAATTTGAGGGAAATTAAGATAGAATCCGGGTGCCACGAGGCTACTCAGTAGATATAAGGGGACTCCAGCATGAAGGCCATGCCCTGGTCCCTCCGCCCACTGTCCCATCTGTTTCCTGACATCCATGTAAAGTCAGTCAGACACTATGAATTCAGAAACCATGTCAGCTTCTCAGGATGATTACCGGTGAGGTGTGCACATCGTGGGTAATGTGCAGAAGTTCTTCTTCTGAAAAAAATTGCCTAGTAAAGCAGAGAGCCTCTATACACTGCCCCCTTAATATCTGTATGTTATGCCAACCTCAGGTAGTTCCAAAGAAGAAAGATTGACAATGTCTTTAGTAATAGAAACATTTTACATACAGAATCATTTAAAGTTGAGACACAGAATTTAACTTTAGTCAACTGAGCCCCATCAATACAAAATACTCAGGTAGATTTTCCAGAATATTAAATAGACAGCATAAGTAAAAAATGAATATAAATTTTACACATCCAGACACATTAACAAATATAAAACTTAAAGATTGCCACTTTGGCCAAAACCCATTTGGCTCAGTGGATAGAGCTTCGGCCTGCGGACTGAAAGGTCCCAGGTTTGATTCCGGTCAAGGGCATGTCCTTGGTTGTAGGCACATCCCCAGTGGGGGTTGTGGAGGAGCATCTGGTCGATGTTTCTCTCTCATCAATATTTCTAGCTCTCTATCCCTCTCCCTTCCTCTCTGTAAAAAAAATCAATAAAATATATTTAAAAATAAAGATTGCCATTTTGTAGTTGATTAAGTGATTTCTGTGTTTAACGAGGTGTAAAATTCTATGCCAAAATTTCACAATCAATGCAATCACACAGATATAAAATATTTCCCAACACCCAGAGATTCTTCACTAATTGTTAAGAACACAGAACACTTAAAACTGAACTAGAGACACGATGTATTTTAAATCATCGCTGAAAACAAGTGAGAATTATTTTCAACGTCAGATTACCTTGCGTTTTATCTAAATGCCATAAGGCTTACAGGCTTTCTGCGGAGTCTTTGGGCTATTCACACGTCTTTCTGCGAGGAAGGATGAGGAAGTCAAAGTAGACTTTAAACCACGATGTTTAAGATGGGGAAGGGCCCCGGGTTCCAGGAGGCTGCGTGGGGGGCTGGGACCCCTTGGGATCAAAGGCTAAGGCCCGAGGCAGCTGCACAGCCCAGATGACCAATTTGGTTCCTCTCAATTACCTTGATTGGGGATAATCTGATTTGGACCGTTGTGTGCATGTGTGTGCGTGTACGCGTGTGCGTGTCTAATCTTCTGTAAGAATTGATGCCTTTGGTGGCTGAATTAGGTCAAAATACAAAAGACAAAATAGCTAATAGTAGGAAACATTACTGAGATTTTAAAGCCACAATTGTGCTCCTATTTCCCCAAACCCGGAGCTTTGATGAAAATTGTTTATTGCCCGGCTAAGTTCTTATCTGGAAGACATCCTCCGGGCTTTGAAGATTTCGCCATAGTCTTAGAAATAAAAAATTGAGCAAATTGCAGTGCTTTTCTATAATTTTGTAAAACAGGGTGTTTCAAGATAAATTATACCGGTGGACCGTATCTGTCTTGTGCCACAAAACATGTAAAATACCTGTAATTTAGTCATTTCGCGGCGTGCCCGGGAAAGGCGGTAAACACAGACAGCCATCCTGGTTGGCAGGCGCACGGGCTTCACACGTTCGGCAGCTCCCGGGCTGCCACGTATCAAAGGCGAAGTCTCCACGGCACACCGAACCACGGAAAATTGCCTTCAGATTTAAGGTGCAATTTATTTCAAATGGGGTAAAGTTGTGGCTGGCGGCATCCAGGCAGACAGAGCCGTACCGGAGCTATTATTTTATATCTACAACACAAGCCCGTGTACACATGCAGCCACACAATATCAGCCCCACGGTCTGCTCATTACTGCCTAGTTTCCATTGGCGTGACCATTATAATCTTCTATGTGTGCGCAAAACCTTTGTCTTTGCATGAATCAGCCTTTCAACTCTCTGATGTTCCGTTTTCCTCAATATTTTTGGGGGTGCTTGGAAATTTGTTACTTAGGATAACATTCTGTTCGTAACATTAAATTATAATAACATCTTGCTCCTTGTACTAAACTAACCTCAATAATAAAAAGGTCATTCTGTTAATAGAATGATATTTTTTTCTCTTTCAATGAAATGATAGTGACCAGAGTCTCATTTTCATAAGGAATATATTGACCCCGGCAGACTGGATATGCAAAACCTGTATAAATGCCATAAAATGCCAATGTTGTAACTGCAATATGGAGGTTTGAGTTAACTTTTCCAGTACAAGATGCTGTTCTAAAGGGATAAAAACATTGGAGACAATGAAATAGTCTTTTATTTTTAAACAATGACCGCAGACAGATCCCCCAGGCGTGATGGCATCAGGCAAGAGCCAGGGTGAGGAGTGCAGACCCACTGCTTCCCTCGCTGTCTCAGCAGCAGGTGCGTGTCAGCAGGTGGATAACTCCTCAACCACAGGGAGGACAGGGTCACGGGCAGCTGAGCTTGCATAGGCATTTTGCTGGGTCTCAGGGAGACACCCTTTTTGTCCTTGACCTGTTTTCAAAAGGCTGTAATTTATAAGGTAATTTGGTAACATTCCCATTTACCAGATGAAGGAAATGAGGCCCAGTGCCTCAAAAGAGGTAAAAGACAAAATCAAGATTGAATCTAGAACTTGCCTGACTCTGATCCCCATACTTTCCCACTCTCTACTGTGACCATATAATTACCTTTCCACACTGGGACACTCTTGACAATGAACTGGGGCAATATTAATAAATACTCCAAGATTATTGACATCAACCCACTGTCTGAAACGAACTAGGTTGAGTCTCCTTCTCGCCATAAAATTCCTCCTCACGTGTAGATAGCCATTGATTGATCTTGTATGTTCCCGGCTCTGCCTACAGGAGGGCAGGTCTTATTCAGCATCTGATAGGCTGCACATAAATCATTGGCTGGATAAGCAACTCTTCACCGAGTAGATCCTAAATGTCATGAGGTTAAGGTTGCTGCAGAGGTAACGTAATCAAGTTACGGAAGTGTGGGAGTAGAAAAAAACTTAGGGGAAAAAATAGACTGGTGAGGTATTTTATTGAACTTCATACCTGATAAACTTCAGATATTATTTGAAACGTAATGTGCTACTGGGTTATATAAAAAAGTTGGAAAATGAAGAGCCTTCCAGTCTACAGGTGTTTGGAAGTTTTAGTCTCGTTAGTAGAAAGGCCAGCATGAGTTTTTTCTTTGGGGGAGTGGAGGCTGGGGGGTGGGGTGGGGGAGGGAGAGATTCAATTTCTATTCGATGCTCTGCCAGTGTAGTACCAAGCCCAGCGCAGGCTTCTAAGTCGGATGAGGAATTTAGCCGCCTTCCACGCTGTTCTGGGCTCAGAAAGAACATACACAGTGTTCGAGGTGCTTGCACTGTTGGAGAGCGAGTCACATACATCCCCGTCCCACCAAGCATTTCCTTCTCATTCATCTCTTCACATTTCATACGGAAAGCATCCTGTTCACTCATCAGTGCACCCACACAGTAATCAGGGCCGGTTTCAGGATAAAATCAGGACTTAATAGCCATATATAAAATGGGCTATCGGAACAGCTATGGCAGCTGTGGATATACTCTCAGAGTAACTGTTCAGAAGCTTCTTGTTCACACACAGCGGTTTGGGGAAGAATGGAGATACTTGATAATAACGGGGGCTTCTCCTGCTCAGAGGAGGGGGATGGATGTCATGAGCTCTGCCAGATGAACCTTTTACTGTATTTGCAATTTGGTGCATTTTAAAGAAATCGGGATGCTCATCTCAAAGTTCCTAGAGATGTAATGATGACTTAAAGCATGGTCCTGCCTTCTCCTCCTATTTCCATCCCTCGCCCCAACGTTACTGAAAGAGAAGGCTGCCCATCCTCCACTCTGTGCTCCCACCTCTGGGAGCACGGCCTCTGAGGGGAGGATGCACCCAAGTGACAGCTCCCGCTGGAGCGCTGCCCCCGGCACGGGCGGCCACTCTCGGGGCTCCGGGACACTTCCCAGGGAGATGCGTGGCCGGAGGGTAAAAGCAGGTCACCCCGGGGCTGGAGCCGATGATGGCGTTTTATCACCCAGACAGCTGCTGTTCTCAGGAATCAGACAGATGACCTCGGGTCGTGGTTTGGATTCCATAAATTGGAAGTGGGTGTAACACTGTTGGTTGCCCGCATGTGATGGTGCACGGAGTTAATGTGATGTGATTTCCCGTCGGGGGTGATTTCCTAACCTCTTCTCGGCCTCACTCCCCTCAAGTCCGCCATTTCCAAGTTCCCACAGGAACTTGCTAACTTCCACCAAACTCCCGAGGGACAATTAATGCGCCCATTGAAGAAAATAGCTTAGGTTGCTTTGTGATTTTTAGGGTTCAGAGTGCGCCCTTTATAATTCTCTCATTTTGTAGTTAGACGGTTGGCTAGGTGCTGAGTGGTAGACTGCTCCCCACCTGGTAAGTGGTAACTGGTTATAACAATGAAGTTCTAGCACTTACTATAAGCTAACCCATGGGTAGAGCTATCTTCATGCTCTCTGTTGTTTTAATGTTCAAATGTTAATTCATTGAAGACATTTACAGTGCTTGGGGTAAAATAAAACACACTCATGCATAATTAAAACACAAGTAACTTTGCATCTATATGTATAGAAAAGCCTAATATGCAAATTGTCCCTGCAGGAGTTTGACCAGAAGACTGATCACTCACTGTGACATGTGCTGACCACCAGGGGGCAGTGCAGAACAAAGGGAGGCTCTGGTCAGCAGCCCGAAGGCCCCAATAGGGCCCTGATTACCAGCCAGGCCTAGGGACCCTACCCATGGATGAATTTCTTGCACCGGGCCTCTGGCTAAGTATGTAAAATGTGCACAGACATGCCACACACATTTGGAAGAACCACCCCTGCCTGCTATAATCAAGACTGGCAGCCGGGAGTTGCTTATTAACTGTCCTCCGTAGGCTGCCCGCTGCCTCTGCCCTGGTAGACCAGAAACCCCCAAGGAGGGCATGCGGCTGACCTGGGCCTCAGAGAAGTTTAGGAAACAAGACTCAGACACACCACATAATTAGAGACCCGAAGAAGACAACGTGTAATTTGAAATTCCTTGTAATTTTATGTCTGCCCATTAAAGCACTTTCCACTGGCTTGTGCTGGGCATTTCTTTCCTCGAGTTTATAAGACAGGGATCGGTTTTCCCAGTGTAAACCCCGTGCCTGTGCACACAGCAGAGGCAAAGCAACCAGCCAGCGTGGCCAGCGCGTACTGCCTTCTTCAGCACAGACAGCGCCCTGCGTGGGCATGGTGCCGGGCAACCAGGACGGAAAGGAGCTCAGCACTGTGTCCGCAGGGGTGCGGCGCCGAGTGAGTGACCCTGAGCCCAGGCTGGTTCCTGGGCAGCCTCCCTCCCTCACCACCGCTGTGCAGTGCCCTGCGCTCCCGTGTCCACACGTGAAGTGTCCGCGTAGCCCAGTGGCCTTATACTCACCCAGGAAAAAGGGGTGAACAGCTCTTCGTTGCTGGGAATGGCACTGTCAACATGGAGGAAGGTCTGTGCCTTCCAGACACTACGGGATCCCCAACGCTTTGCTTGCACCCCGCCTTACATCACCCGGCACGCCCTCGCAGCTTGAACACCCTTTCCTTCCAACGCCCCCGTCATTTGAAATGAAATACTTCATTTTTAATGGAATTGATTGGGGTGACATTGGTTCCAAAGCACGTAGGTTTCAAGTGCGCCACCCCATCACATCCTCTGCGCACTGCATCTACGCCGGCGCCCCAGGCAGTCTCTTCGCTCTTCTTTCCCCCAGTCTGCCCACCTACCCTCACCCCCTTTCCGAGACCAGACTTCAGAGCAAACCCAGACGAGAGGACTGGCTTAAAGACTGTCGGCTGGTGTGGGTAAGCAAGGACCTCAGTGAGGACTCAGTGAGTGATGCTGAGAGCAGGCTTTCCTGGCTAATGGGAACGTGACAATCGCCAGGATGTGGAGGGCCCATCAACAATGCGACTCAAGTTCCCACTTTGAAGACCCAGCAACAATGTGACTTAAGACCCGATTCTGTAGGAAAGTGAGGCAGACCATAATGGAGATGGGGCCGGAGGGGGCTGTCCGGGGATTACTAACATCAGGAGAATAAATAATATTGAGAAGCGTAATTTCTCCTGTAAGAAATAGGTATAGAGACGATATTTACACTATAGATGTCTTGTGTTCATCGTTTTATTAAAAGAGGGAGTTTGCTTAAAGTAATTGGAATTACTGCCTCACAGTGAGTATATGAAACGCGGTGTTTTTAGGATGCTGACTCTGCTCTAACAAAGTTTTATGCTTCTATATAAACATGGTGATCTTATATGACACACTTCACAATCAATCTTGCCCAGAGATAAAAGGTCCCAATGACATGATAAAAAAAAAACAAAAAAAACCTAAAATCTCACGGAAGAGGAGCCTTGTTTGAAATCTATTAATTCCCAATGAGAAGTATAACTGTCATGCCAGCTACCTCCTTTGTGTTGCCATGGTCTGCCAATGAGAATTGGCGGCAAATTGGTTCCCATGCCATTTGATGTTAGGCCACATTTGGGCAGGAATCGGCTGTGGCCGCGCCCTCCGCAGGCAGCCCAGAGTCTGCTGTTGGCGCATATTTTGTCAAAGAGGAGTTTTCCTTTAAGGATGGGAGAGCCGGGCCTCTCTTTCTCTGTCTCTGAGGAGTTGGTGGGACTTTAAATTCCCCCTTTCCTGAGATATCTTCATCTAACCAAGTACAGATTATGATTCAATTAGCTCTAACGTCATTGCTTTGCACTTACACGACTTTTCCATGTAAACATTTTACTCCTTTTCTGTCTTCAGAAACTATGACCTTTAGCAGAACTAAAGGTTGCCTAACTTAACTTTTAAAGACATCAAAGAATGAGTGTCATCAAAGTAAGAGAAGGAGGCTGGAGACAGCGGCTGCAGGAGGTCCCTGCGGGTCCGGCCACCGGTCTCGGGGAGCGGCTGTGTCTGCAGACGCCTGCTGGGGGAGTCAGCGGCGGGGCCTGAACATGGGCAGGAGGCGAGGCCCTCTTCTGCTGGTGCTGGTGCAGTGGACCCGGTCTGTCTCTGAGCCACTGGGCAAGGGAGGGGCCCTGGGGCAGTCTGCGGTTAGGAGCGGGACCTGGACCAGTCTGGGGCTAGGGAGGCGTCTGCCTGCTGCCTGTGGCCGGTGGACCCCGGGCTGGACGGGCCATGGAGCGGGTGTGGCCTGGGATCCCGCTGGGCTGTCTCTGTCCTGGTCCCGGCCCTCTTGCGAGAGAGAGCGGGGCTTTTGTGAGCTCATTTCGGTCTGAGCCTGTGGGTGCCCCGGGCTGCAGACGGGCGGAGGCAGTTGGGGTCCAGGGGAGACACAGAAGCCGGGGACACAGGGCTGGGAGGCCGCCGTGCTCTCCGCTTTCCATGACCGGAGCGCGGTCTGCCGTCCGCTGAGCCGCTCCCAGGACGCTCAGCCGCGTGTGGAGGGGGCAGCGGGGAGAGGGAGCCACGCCACCCCATCTACCGCCGCCCTGTCGCTAAGGCCCGGGCGGCAGCGCCTCTGACACAGCCCGGGACCCCAGATCCATCCTGCCCGTTCCTCGCTGCCCGCGTTTGACTGGCGATTTACTTTTTAAACGTTGGCGCTCTGTATCTTTGTTCATTAAAATACTCGAAACCTTGTCTGATTGCAGACTGTTTGTTAGCCTGGTTCTATCTCCTGCAGCTGTCGTGTGTGTTCACCATGACGCGAGATGCAGCCATTGTCCCTGTGAGCCAGCGCCTGGCGATGCTGTGCCCTGTGATGGACTGGCCCTGCGGGCGCCGGCGGCTGGACCGGACTCAGGGAGGCCTGCCGCGGGCTGGGAGCACGGAGAGCAGCGCGTGGCTCGCTCACTCGCCCTCCATAGCGGCCTCCGATGTGTAACAGGCACGCCCTTCCTCCGCGCTCCGAAAAGGAGCCATCTAGCCCACCTGCGGCAGGAGGTGAGCGGACTTGCTTGTAGATTTGACTACATCTGGGGGTCATTTTCACTGACAGAGCCAGCAGCTCCTCTCCTGAGGACATGAGACGGGCCTGTGAGCTGTGGGAAGCTTTACAGCACTTTCAGCCACGGGGTCTTCAGCCCATGAACACACAGCCCATGTCAGGTGCAGGGCATCCACAGCTCCCCTCTCCTCCCCTCCCCTCCCCTCCCCTCCCCTCTCCTCCCTTCCCCTCCCCTCCCCTCCCCTCCCCTCCCCTCTCCTTCCCTCCCCTCCCCTCCCTCCCCACCCCTCCCCTCCCCTCCCTCTCCACCCCTCCCCTCCCCTCCCTCTCCACCCCTCCCCTCCCCTCCCTCTCCACCCCTCCCCTCCCCTCCCCTCCCCTCCCTCCCTCCCTCCCCTCTCCTCTTCTCCCCTCTTCTCCCCTCTTCTCCCCTCCTCTCCCCTCCCCTTCCTTCCCTCCTTCCCCTCTCCTCCCCTCTCCTCCCCTCCCCTCTCCTCCCCTCCCCTCTCCTCCCTTCCCCTCCCCTCCCCTCTCCTCCCCTCCCCTCTCCTTCTTTCCCCTCTTCTCCCCTCCTCTCCCCTCCCCTTCCTTTCTTTTCCCTCCCCTCTCCTTCCCTCCCCTCCCCTCCCCTCCCCTCCCCTCCCTTCCCCTCCCCTCCCCTCTCCTCCCCTCCACTCCCCTCCCCTCCCCAGACTCAGTGCCCATTCAGACCATGAGGCATATGATTGACAGTAGATGGTCAAGGAAACATCAAACACGGCTTATCGGTGCCATCCAAGCACGAACCAAACAGCCGGTGAGGCAGGCCGTGCTTTCCATGGGGATCCCATTCCCGTAAACGCCCAGGAAGCCAGCTGCCCGAGCCCTGGATGGGTGCCCGGTCCTCACGGCAGGCCGTGCGGCCGCCCCCCGCACAGAGCCCACAGAGCCCGGAGCGGCCCTCAGCCCCAGCAGCCTGGGGGCGCCCCCACGGGGCTGGTGAGGGTCCAGTCACTGCTGGGCCATTTTTAAATGGAGGCTCAAAAGCAGAAGGCAGGTCATTAGGTTGTTAAGACAAAATATTCTGAAATAGAAGCAAAATAACAATAAAAAATGTATGGTTGAGTGTAGACAACTGGTCACTGAACAACAGCAGCAACAGTGAAATCATGTGATTTCCTGTTCAACCTCTGCCTCCTTCCAGAGACATCAGACTCCAGCCCCGCTCCAGGCCCGGGATGTCACAGCTGCCATACCGAGGACCCCCGCCCCCAGCGCGTTGGCCGCCTGCCCTGGCTCCTCTGGAGGAGCACAGCCTTCCCGCCCTCCCTCCCAGGAGCACCTGGGTCTGTCATGTGCCACCTCAGGTCCCCGCCCGGAGCCCCCCACGGCGGAGATGGCAGCTCTCCTGCGGGCACAGAGGCGCTTCCCCTCGGCCACCAGCTGCTGACGCGGGCTGGATGGAGGCGGAGGCTCATCCACTGTCTGACGTGCAGGGAGAGAAGGCCGCGGCACCGAGTGCCCGCTGATGCCGTGCTGTGCCATCCTGAGCCTTAAGAGCTCCCTAATGGGTTCGGCCGGGGGCTCAGTGGGTCCAGTAATTTAATTGAAGCAGAAGCCCGGCCAGAGATAAACCGTCCGCGGCTCCTTTCCCTGCGCCGAGCCGTCCACAGGCGCACACCCGAACGCACCGACCAGCGACCAGGTACTTGGGGACCAGCCAGCCGCTCCAATTCCAGCCGCAGCCGCAGAGGGGGGGCCCGGAGAGGCCCTCTGCTCCCCACGGCTCCCCCCGGGCCCGTTGTGATGTGACGCGCAGCCTGAGGTCCCATGTAAGTCATCGACTTCGAGGGTGGAGGCGCGCCTGTTCTTTTGTTCCAGCTTCTGGGAAAGGACCACCTCCCGCTCCTGAGACCGAGGAGCCCAGAGGCAGCTGTGACTGTGGCGCTCTCCTGCAGCCGCTTCTCCGAAACGCAGGGTCAGGGACGGCCCGGAGGCCCTCACCTGGCCTCTCTGCTCAGGGGGATGGGCCCCGCCCAGGGACCAGGCCCGGGCACAGGGCACAGGCATCCGCGAGCAGCCCCCACTCAGCACCAAGCCTGTCTGTGGCAAGTGAGCTCATCCGGTTCACGGAGAAACAGTCCAGTGTGTCTGATCGACACCGGGTTACCTGCAGACGTTGGCAGTCATTAAATGCCATCACTTAGAGGTAGAGTCATAATCTCTGTCAAAAATCACTAGTGAACATCAAAGAAAAAACAATTGTTTTCCATAAAACTGTTGGGGGGAAAAAATGAGTATGACAAAGTGCTGCCAGACTGGTTTTCCCTGTGCGAAGAGAAATGATCTATTTGTAGGAGAAATAAGGAATTCTGTAGACAAATTACACGGGACTCAGAGATATTATAATGTTAATGGTAATAGTAAGCGTGACGGATAAAGCAGTTTTGGTGTCTTGGCATGAAAATTTAAAGCTAGTGGCAGAGGGCAGGGAGTGTTTGTGAGATACCTTTTCAGTATCTATCATGGGATGGAAACCGGATATATGATGGTGAAACGTTGGGGATCGGTTTTGCTCCTCAGTATGAACTCTAGAAGTCCGTAAGTACACATGGGTTTAGGAAGAAGAGGCACGCGCTCCTGTGATGGTAGTAATTGTTTCCCTATCTTTTTACAGTCTATGAGACATTTCAGTTTTTAAATTCTCATTCTTTTTTCTTCAAATAATGAATTATTCTCTTTCCTATACATAGCAAACCCTCCCTCCCTCCCCTCCCTCCCTCCCTCCCTCCCTCCCTTCCTTCCCCCAAGAATATTTTTCCATTGGATTTTAGAGAGAGTGCAAGAGAGAGGGAAAAAGAGAGAAACAGGTTGGGAGAGAAACACAGCGATTGGTTGCCTCCTGTAGGAGCTGCAATCAGGTCCGGGCTGGGAGGAGCCTGGTGCCAAGCCACGTGCTCTTGACCGGAATCAAACCCGGGGCCCGTTGGGCCAGTTAATGTGCTTCCTGGACTTTTGATCCCTCTCACATTTCCCTCTTCTTTATCTCCTTTCCTTTGTGGGGGGCTAGACAGGGATATTTGGTTTATTTCCCTTGATTCCCATATAACCCGGCATCCCTTTCTTCCATATACGTACAGGGTCTTTGCTTCTTAATTTAAAAAAAAACAATGTATTAGGGTGACATTGGTTAAAAAATTATATGGGTTCCAAGTGTACAATTCTTTGATACGTCATCTGTGTATTTTATTATGGGGCCAGCACCAAAGTCAGATCCTCCCTCACCGTATATTTGAGCCTTTTTACTACTCACTCACCCTCCTCCCCTCTGGTAACCAGCAAACTACTGTCTGTGTCTATGAGTTTCTGTTGCTTTTCCTTCTTTTTCTTCTTTGTTTGTTCATTTGTTGCTCTCAGCTATATATTTCACACGTGAGTGAAATCATATGGTTCTCGACATTTTCTGTATGATGTATTTCACTTGGTGTGATATTCTCAAGATCCATCCATGTCATGTTAAATGGCAGTATTTCCCCTTTTCTGTGGCTGGCTAGCATTCCATTGTGTACATGGACGGACCACACCTTTTTATCCAGCCTTTATGGAAGGACGCTTCGGTTGCTTCCGTATCTTGGACACCATGTTTAATGCTGCAGTGAACACAGGGGTACTTACATTTTTATGAATTAATGTTTTCAAATTTTGGGGCTAGATCCCCAGAAGAGAAGTTGCTGGGCCCTATGGTACCCCGATTCTTCACCTTTTGAGGCTCCTTCACACTGTTTTTCAGAGCGGCTGTGCCAGTTCACATTCCCACCAATTCTGAATGAGGGTTCCTTTTCTCCAAAACCTCCCAGCATTTTTTATTATTTGTCTTGCTTCTAAGGTTTGGAGCAGCAGTGGGTTATTTTTTGAAGGTTTGGAGCAGCAGTGGGTTATTTCACAATATAACTCAGAGTAACATCACTAAAAAAAAAAAAATTCCTAGGTTTCAGTTCTGGGGAATTTTCCCCCACCTTTCTGTCAACTCCAGACTTCCCCATCACAGCTGTGACAACCCGCTTACCCTGCCTCCAAAAACTCTGTAATCTCCCCACTCTGCCCTCATTCTTAGATGACTAACCTCTGTGCCTACAGATCATCCTGTAAACAATAAATGACACATGAGTCAGACGTTTAATGGCAGTCTTCTTCCTCTTACAGCCCATTGCCACCAACAGCAAGGATTTACCATATTTGTCTTTGCACACTCTACAATGAATTAATTATGCCACCTATGCAATAGAAAGCAGACTATATTTTGAGGAAATATTGTTTGAAATATAAGGCCTACAAAATCTTCTGATCTGGCTCTACCAAAGCATTAGGGGTGAGTTAATTAAATGTTTGACCAAATACAGCAGGCTCATTTTTAAGCTGATAATTTTGTAGGGCCAGCAAATGACATTATAAATACCCAAATGGCCCTTAGCAGAGAGAAGGTGTCCCACCCCTGCTTTCAATGACCTACCTCTTGATACACATGAAAAAATACAAGTTATTTTAAACTTTGAATCATTTCAATATCACTGAGAAAAACTTCTCAAGTATGCCTAGTCTTACTTAAATAGGTCCTAGTCTTATACCTAAAAGAATTAATTGAAGGGTCTTCATAGGTCCTTGATATTAAAATTTGCATCATTAAATTTTCAGTGCGATATGGATCGGAACGATGAATGGGATTTAAGTCATACGTGACTTTGTTTTTCTTCTATTTTTATAATTATACTTTTTAAAGCTATCCGTCAATTGTGTGTGAAACGTATGAACCAATTGTGAATTCTATAAAATTTTAGGTTTTTCAGGAAACGGGGGACAGTAGAACATGCGCTTCTCATTGTGAAAGTTACAGTATGCTTTAGGTGATATCGCTAATATCGAGCTATAAAATTGATTTGATATAAAATATATTACGTTACGAACCTATCCTGTCCTAAGTTCCATGGAGGGGTTTCCGGTAGCACAGCCAGAGAGGCGCTGCAGGGAAGAGAAAGTGGGCCCTGGAGCAGGGAGTGGGAGTTGGGTGCGGGCGGTCACAGGGAACAGATGGCTCTGGTGTAATGGGGGCGGCGAGACTGGCTTGAGAGACGGGGAGGCGACCTTTCTGGCTTATTCCCTTCAGACAGCCAGGCTCTGCTTTTGAAGACACGGGCTTTGTGTATACACAGAGCACATTTACTCTGGACGCGCAGTACGATATTTAATGCAACTGCTTTCTTTCTGGTAAAAACTTTATGTATTTCTAAATTATGCAAAACTCTCGTGGCTCTTTCGTGGACCACACACGGGTTCCTTGGGTCTCTGTGGCCCATCAGAGCGCTGATGTAAAAGTGTCCCGTGATAACTCTTTATGGCGACACATCGCACAACGCTTTTCTCTGTGTATTTTTAGTCCCTACCAAGAAATGAAATCATTTGCTTTTAGGGACTTCAGTCTACATACGAAAGAAATCATGTTAGACCCTGTTTGGAAAATACATTTTCTGAAAAGCTCTTCTGTTAATATGCATGTTTATCCTGAGGACCTCTGGCCATTCTGTAGTTGTAGCATTGCTTGCACTGTCAGCCTGAGCGTACGTATGACCAAAAAGCAAAGCATGGAGTGGTCACCTGGGCACCTTGGCAGGAAGCGCCCTCCTGTTAGCCGTAGACCGTGCTGGCCTCTCCAATGCCAGTCAGTAAAGGCTGAGCCTTGGGGCCGCCTCATTTCACCCTGAAAGCAGCATAATATGACAGGCAAACAGCAGAAAACGTGGACTTCGTGAGCTTTAAGAATGCCTGTTATTGGAAATGCGCTCCAAGGACTCCGTGGAACGCATGCTTCCGGATCTTGGGAGAGAGGTCTGGGCCGGAGGGATAAGTTCGGAGATGCTTTGCCAACAGACGGCATTAGGAGGCTGCGCTTGGGCCGCTCACTCGGGGAGTAAGGAAGAATTGGGGTCTGAGTCCGCCACACTCAGCATTTGAAGTCCGGGAGGATGTTTGTTTCCGGCATGTTCTTAGTCACCAAAATAAAAGTAGACAGCTCTTGTGATACAGCGAAACGGGAACATGGAGTTTTAGGTAGTCAGTGTTATACTAGCAAAGGTGATTTGTATGTAGCTCAAGGAAAAGCCTGATCTATATTGATATTTTGTAATATATTTTACATAGAGCATGGTATTGGTGAGATGTTAATTGGATATCAGATGTTAGAGAGAAAAAAATGTGGTTTGGAATGAAAGATATTATAGTAAACCCTAGATGGAGTTGGTATTTTTTGTAGGAATTCTTTGAATTTTTATGCTGAACCTTTCTGTACCTTTCTTGGGGGGTGGGGCGGGGGTAGAGAACTTCTGCTTCACAAATACTTTCATGATCAAGTTCTTTCTGAGGATTTCCACGGTAAGCATATTTCTGAATGAATGAGAGAAAATGGTAAGCAAGATGTCACATTTCAAAGTAGAATCAAAAGTAAATCGCCCTCGCTGGTTTGGCTCCGTGGATGGAGCATAAGCCTGTGGACTGAAGGGCTCCGGGTTCAAGTCTGGTCAAGGGCACATGCCTCCGTTACAGGCTCAGGCCCTAGTAGGGGGTTTGTAGGAGGCAGCCAATCAATGATCCTCACCACTGATGCTCCTACCCTCTCTCTCTCTCCCTTCTCTCTGAAATCAATCAAAATATATTTTTTAGAAAAGTAAATCGAAACAAGCCAACAAAACAAAACAAAACAAAACAAAAAACAAGAAATCCAATCCCATTTCTTTATTGGGAATAGTTACTTATGCGAAACTACACCTTTTATATAAAATCACTTTCTTTACAAAAGCCATCCCTTGGATTGTTTTTTAAAATCTCTAGAGAGATGGAGAGGTTACAAAGAAAACAGTAGTAGGTTAACATTTTTTCTAAACCCCTTCAGTGAGAGAAAAATCTTTTAGACGTTAATCTACATATTTACACATTATTAATAATTTCATACATTTCTATTATCAAAAATATTTAATTTAGCATGTCACAATTTATAACGTATATATAATGTAATCCAGGCTTCCACACGAAGTTATAACAATGGAAAACTGAATGTTTAGAAAGCAGTTTCAATAATCTATGTGATTCTTTTCTAAATATCCCTTAGTGGTCTGGTTATTTTTTAAGGAAATTAAAACAATGTGTCCATATTTTAAGTGGAATTAGGGATTTTTACAGCAGAGATGATCAGTTTTGTAATCTGTGCTGCCTGTTTTGCTTTTACTTCTTTAAAAAATCGTCAGCTTTTGATTATCTGATTAAACCTGAGCACGGCAGCCCTCACGGGGGCCGCCTTCTTTGTCCCTCCAGTAGAAGGAGGACCTCCTCCAGGCAGACGCGGGGTTAGAGGCAGAGTCCCCCAACCCCGGCTTCTGCTGCGGAGGGAGAGAGGAAATGGGGGAGACGGGGCGGGAAGAGCATCAGCAGCGTGTAAGATCCTCCGGCCGCAGTCACCGGGCAGCCACCGCTTCATAGACAGATCCACGGGCAAGCGCGCCGTTCGCGGGGCACTGGGAACGCCTTAGAAACTTACTTTGCAGCAATTGTTTCATGTTATTTAAGTTTTCCTCAAAATTAGTAATTAGGATGATTGAATAAAGTGTTATGGAAAAATGACCTTATGAAGAGAGGGCAGTGATGAGAGCGAGCAATCGCAAGCAAATGGGGGTGCGTGCCTGCCTGGCAGGTCTCCCCACCCCCCTCTCCCGCCCGGCTGGGCTGCAGCACCCCCTCCGTTTTCCTGAAATAAAGACCTGCTTCCAGTGGGAGAGTCTGGGAGCGCGGGCCGCAGCCATCCATCCGGTCTGCAGGGCGACGGGGCTCCGAACTCCTCAGCCGGAGTCAGTGTCACCGTGACTGTGGCCTCGCCGCTGCTGCCGCACGCTCACTCCACAGCGCTGCTCGGCCTCCTGGGTCTGACCCTTAACGCAGGGCTTACTCACTGCTCCCAGAGCTTACTCACTGCTCCCAGGGCTTACTCACTGCTCCCCGGGGCTTACTCACTGCTCCCCAGAGCTTACTCATTGCTGCCAGAGCTTACTCACTGCTCCCCGGGGCTTACTCACTGCTCCCAGAGCTTACTCATTGCTGCCAGAGCTTACTCACTGCTCCCCAGGGCTTACTCACTGCTCCCCGGGGCTTACTCACTGCTCCCAGAGCTTACTCATTGCTGCCAGAGCTTACTCACTGCTCCCCAGGGCTTACTCACTGCTCCCAGAGCTTACTGCTCCCCGGGCTTACTCACTGCTCCCCGGGGCTTACTCACTGCTCCCCAGAGCTTACTCATTGCTGCCAGAGCTTACTCACTGCTCCCCAGGGCTTACTCACTGCTCCCAGAGCCTACTGCTCCCCGGGCTTACTCACTGCTCCCCGGGGCTTACTCACTGCTCCCCAGAGCTTACTCATTGCTGCCAGAGCTTACTCACTGCTCCCCAGGGCTTACTCACTGCTCCCAGAGCTTACTCACTGCTCCCCGGGGCTTACTCACTGCTCCCAGAGCTTACTGCTCCCCGGGCTTACTCACTGCTCCCTGAGCTTACTCACTGCTCCCAGGGCTTACTCACTGCTCCCAGGGCTTACTCACTGCTCCCCAGGGCTTACTCACTGCTCCCTGAGCTTACTCACTGCTCCCAGGGCTTACTCACTGCTCCCCGGGGCTTATTCACTGCTCCCCAGGTCTTACTCACTGCTCCCTGAGCTTACTCACTGCTCCCCGGGGCTTACTCACTGCTCCCTGAGCTTACTCACTGCTCCCAGGGCTTACTCACTGCTCCCCGGGGCTTATTCACTGCTCCCCAGGTCTTACTCACTGCTCCCTGAGCTTACTCACTGCTCCCCGGGGCTTACTCACTGCTCCCTGAGCTTACTCACTGCTCCCAGGGCTTACTCACTGCTCCCAGAGCTTACTCACTGCTCCCAGAGCTTACTCACTGCTCCCCGGGGCTTACTCACTGCTCCCAGAGCTTACTCACTGCTCCCAGAGCTTACTAACT
Organism: Nyctalus aviator; assembly: GCA_036971965.1. Classification (NCBI taxonomy): domain Eukaryota; kingdom Metazoa; phylum Chordata; class Mammalia; order Chiroptera; family Vespertilionidae; genus Nyctalus; species Nyctalus aviator. Next base: position 99,953,194 of record CM072926.1, on the reverse strand, counting down.
GCTCCCAGGGCTTACTCACTGCTCTCCAGGGCTTACTCACTGCTCCCAGAGCTTACTAACTGCTCCCAGGGCTTACTCACTGCTCCCAGGGCTTACTCACTGCTCCCAGAGCTTACTCACTGCTCCCCAGGGCTTACTCACTGCTCCCAGAGCTTACTCACTGCTCCCCGGGCTTACTCACTGCTCCCTGAGCTTACTCACTGCTCCCAGGGCTTACTCACTGCTCCCAGAGCTTACTCACTGCTCCCCGGGGCTTACTCACTGATCCCAGAGCTTACTCACTGCTCCCTGGGGCTTATTCACTGCTCCCCAGGGCTTACTCACTGCTCCCTGAGCTTACTCACTGCTCCCAGGGCTTACTCACTGCTCCCAGAGCTTACTCACTGCTCCCAGAGCTTACTCACTGCTCCCCGGGGCTTACTCACTGCTCCCAGAGCTTACTCACTGCTCCCAGAGCTTACTCACTGCTACCAGAGCTTACTCACTGCTTCCCGGGGCTTACTCACTGCTCCCAGAGCTTACTCACTGCTCCGCAGGGCTTACTCACTGCTCCCAGAGCTTACTCACTGCTCCCCGGGGCTTACTCACTGATCCCAGAGCTTACTCACTGCTCCCAGAGCTTACTCACTGCTCCCCGGGCTTACTCACTGCTCCCTGAGCTTACTCACTGCTCCCAGGGCTTACTCACTGCTCCCCGAGCTTACTCACTGCTCCCAGAGCTTACTCACTGCTCCCCGGGGCTTACTCACTGCTCCCAGAGCTTACTCACTGCTCCCCAGAGCTTACTCACTGCTCCCCGGGGCTTACTCACTGCTCCCAGAGCTTACTCACTGCTCCCCAGGGCTTACTCACTGCTCCCAGAGCTTACTCACTGCTCCCCAGAAGTGAGCCCCCCACCCCTACCCCACCCCAGTGACCAGCCCCACACACAGTGCTGTTTTCCTTTCTCCCAAAGCTTGCCTGCGGTGGTTTCTCTTCAGCGCTTACTTTTTAACTTTTTAAAAAAATTTCTTTATTAAGATGTTACATACCTGTCCTTATTCTCCCATTACTTTTTAACTTTCTTATTGCAACTCAAAGCAATACCAAGCCTAAGAAAGTTTTTTTTTATATTTTATATACTATTTTAGTGCTTTGAATATTTACTTAATATATGGATGAACAGAATTACAATTATTTTACATTGTTATCTTCTTTTGATCTACACATTTGATCCATTTTTACTAGCCATTTTTCCCCACTGCGAACCTCCTCCCCCGCTTTTATTGAGGGATAGCTGAGAAAATAGGTTTGAACTGCACAATGTGATAAACTGATGGATGTGTCTGTCATGAAAAGATTCCTCTTACTGAGCAAATTAGCACATTCGTCATCTTGTCTATCGTTGTGTGTGTGTGTGTTTCAACAGTTAAGTTCTGCTCTTAGCAAATTTTATATATCTTAATATTTATATAATTTTATATAGAGGAAAATATTAATGATGAAGGCATTCTAAAATAAGGCAAAGGAGGCTATATTGGCTCTTATGTAGTCTCTTTAGGTAAATTGTATCACTGTGACATAGGTTATTATTAAACATACACCTGTTTCATAAAGTTCATATAATTAAATACATTTTGCTTGATTTTAGTTTTCATTTGAACCACATATAAAAACCACATGTTTTCTAAAACGGATATGTGAAACCTACTGGAATGTACATGCTATGAGTGACAAACAATGCAGTTCTCTCCCAAACAGTTAGTGCATTTTCATACGATACCCAAATTTAGATGCATGCCTGCCTCAAAACTTTTCCAGAAGTTCTTGCCCAGCGTGTGAAACTAATTATTTCTCTGAGCGTTCTCGTTGTCTCTTTGGGTCTTTTGACACTATTGAGCTAAGTATTTCAAGTGGTTCCTTTATTTCATCATACTCTGACATGGAGCCCATTGAGTACCTGCCCCAGTTACGTAAGATTGAGAACGTGCTTACAGTCAGAGATTACCGTTATAAGGTTACTTCTAGAACATTAGGAGGAGGCTTTTTTCAGAGATTTACTGCGTGAGGGGGAAACTCGTTACCAGAAGCATTTGAGATGGTTCTAACTAACTGGGTTCTAAGTCAGGTTCACTTCCTGTCTAGGATCACTTTCAGCACTCTGCGCCTTCCTCAGCACTCTCTGGGGCTGCACATGTTAACGGTGGACGTTTAAGATGGACTTTTAAATTAAAATTAGTTGGGTGATTCATGCTAGCACGCATGTGATAATTATGAATGGTTTTACGAAGTTCCTCCTCCCGCCGCCTGGAAGCCCTGGCGTGCCAGACGGTAGCCGCTCTCTTCTGACACTCGGATCTCAGGCAGAAACCCCGGGGCCATTCTCGGGGAGGTCAATCTGGTGAGCGTGGAGCTCCCATGCCCCCGAGTAACTAATTGCTTTTTATCTTTTTTAATAATTGTTCTGCTGCATGTTTCTGTCCCTCTCCTTAACCTCCTTAGCCTTCGTACAAACTCGAGTAAGTAATGTTAGAGGTTCAGTGATTGGTGGCAATGTCCCCTCTGTAATTTCCTGGTTTCTCAGATACAGTCAGTGTGAAATAATCATCTTAACGCCAGCATCGCCACACCGCTGTGTTTCCCAAAGGGATAGCCTTTGAATACCTATGCAGCTATAGCGATCTCTTTACCGCTGTTTAACCAGACGTGATTAATTTTTGAGCAGAATGTATCTGGAAATGCTCCTTTCACCATTTCCCTATTGAATCAGAGCTTCCACATTTTGATACAATAGACATGTGAGCTTGCTGCTGGTACAGTCTCTTTTGCCAATGTGAATTTCGCACCTGATATCATCATACACTAATACTGCAGCCCAAATTGGTATTTTTTTTTTTAGTTCCTAATATTTTAATGATTAAAGATCAAGTCACGTAATCATTAGCCACATGTTGAGATAATATTACATTGACAAAGAAGCGGTTATGGATGCAGGCTGAGCGTTGCTTTTAAACGTTGGATGTAAGCGTTTTGTGGGCGCGTGAAGATGCGCGGCCCGCTATCAGGGACCTAGCGCAGTCAGGAGAGCGGTCAGGGTCAGCTGTCGGCTTCTGGCGCAGTGGCAGCCACTTGGCCTAAGGCAACACCGTTCCTGGGACAAGCTGCATCTGATCCCTCATCAGTGAGCGGAGTCGGTCCCAAGCCTCTTGGTGTCACCATTCTGACCCTGAAGGACACTTTAGTTCCGGATCGGCTTGTGGGGCTGGCCAGGCCTCTCATTGGCGCTGTGCGGTCCTTGGCGCCTTCCTCCGCCCGGTCCTGTGTGTCCTCTCCAGCATCGGAGGGCACATGGCCGCCCAGCGTCCTGTCTGTTTCTCCTATGGAGCCGCCTCAGTTTAGACACACGGTGCTTAGCTCCAGCAGGTCTCTGCAGACACAGATCTGGGTGGTGGGGCCGCACAGACAGATGGTTACCTGCATGGCGTCTCTAAGGAGTGAGGAGAGAGGACCGTGTGGCTCATCTCTGCAAAGCCACCACATGCAGACAAGACGCTGCTTTTTTCCAAGAAGTGACTTATTTCAATTTGAGTTACAACCAGCCGCCAACAGGCAGGGAGCGCTTTGCAGTCAGTCTTATGGCAATAAATCCGCATTCAAGGGCCTCTCCTTCCCGGGGTTCTGTGGCAGCCCCTGCACTGCACACTCGCCAGAGAGTTCTGTTTAATTGATCTACTAATGCATTGCTTAATAGTGACTGTTAAGCAGTCCTTTGTTTCCAGGTCATATTTAGGGTTCCCCATTTGCATAAAAGCATTTCGTTAGCTGAAACCAATCATTACTAGTAATTTTCTTTCTTCAGTTTGAAATAACTGAGCCCTCGTTGAGGCTTTCTGAATAGCAAATATTTATGTCTTGGAGAATAGGCTTTCGGCATGAGCTGGCTGGCTTTGTTTCTGTGAGCGGCCGGGAAATTACAGAGCCGGCGGTGCTAATCAGGGAAGACAAAGAGAAGGTGTCTTTGTCTCCAGCTGAAATGCAAATCCACGGCCACGCTAACTATAGGCCGCATCCAATATTTGACGACAAAGTTGTAATGGATAAATATAATTTGGGATACACAGTAGTTACCCACTAAAATAACTTTCGCTAATTGGAATTTTCATACGTTCCACTCAGTGCAGTGAGACACTCTTAGCTGAGCCATTTCCTGTATCTCAAACCCATTCAAAGGACCGAGCATAAGATGGCACTTGCCATAGGCTTTATGTTAGCTCAGAAATAAACACGGACTCAGCGTGAGACCTCATGTTAACTGGGAAGAGGGCCAGGTGGAAAGATAACATTTCCCAGAATATAACACCAGTACATTCTAAACTGCAGGCTGGGAACTTGAAATATGTCAAACCAATCAGTTATTAGCAACATTATTTTCATTGTAGGGATCAAGAAGATGCATCCTTAAATAATTCTAAATCACCTACTCAGTTTATTCAATAACTATTAATTGGACATACAATGTGCCAATAGGCTTTAACATTAAACTACTAAGAGTAGCCAAGATGCATATATGAGCTCACATTGCATTAAAAAATCATTAAGCAAATATTTAAATGCTGTCCTAACCAGTTTGGCTCAGTGGATAGAGCCTGCCTACAGACTGAAGGGTCCCAGGTTCAATTCTGGTCAAGGGCATGTACCTTGGTTGCGGGCACATCCTCAGTAGGGAGTGTGCAGGAGGCAGCTGATCGATGTTTCTCTCTCATCGATGTTTCTAACTCTCTTCCTCTTTGTAAAACATCCATAAAATAGATTATAAAAAATATTTAAATACTATCATGTGCCAGACAGATGCTGGGCAATGTGGCATCATGTAATGTGATATCCAACATGATCATGCTGATTAATTGTGTTGCCGGTTTTTACACTCTCTTCCTACTGTGAGCTCTATGGTGGAATGTTCATGTTATCTGAAAAGAAGAAGCATCACCATCTCTGGTTCATATCAGCTGCTGTCGATGTTAGTAGTCACTCTTGTTCTTCCAGAACTTTCTCTGGCCAGAGCTCATAGTCCTGACATTCTTTGGGGGAGGGGAATAATTTCCCACATCGTAGGCTCTATTGTTCAGAATTGCCTGACACTAATTATGACATGACATTACTAATTACCTTGAGTGGAGGAACTGGAGAGGATGAGGGAAGAAGTAGCTTAAGAGGAACTGGGGTTTGGTGCCTCGGAGATCAACTGCTTGTTCTTCAGTTGTGCAAACTAGGCTAAGCTGCTCCATTACTCTATAAAATAGCAGTCATCAATACGGTTCACCACAATAGCAGATATCTGAGCATTGCACAATCATAACTTTGCTAATATTATCTTTGCCATTAGATTTATGATACTAATGCGTAGTAGAGTAGATATGGAAGGGTATGCTCTTTGTCCATTTTCCCTTGGAAAGGAAAGATTTAAAAATATCCTGTCAGGCATGTACCAGGGCACTTAAATACAGAATCTGTTTTAAAAAGTAAGTGAAATATTTATGTACCCCATTACATTTTTTAAACAAAAATAAGAGCACTCTTGAGGAGGTTGAACAAGGACGTGGGTGCCTGAGTTAATAGTTGTTATTAACTTGCTGCTTTGGAATCTTCAGTCTGGCAAGTGGAGTGACATTTTTCTTCTGTCGGTTGAGGGAGTGACAGGAGAAGAGACCAAAGATTTCATAGGTATCAGGGAGCTGTTGTAAGAGGTGTGCCCCGCCTGCTCATGGGGCGGGGTTGGGAGGTGGCTGTAAGAAAGACCTGCAGTAACCGTTTGGGGTCACAGTGCAGATAGTGTTCCGTTTAACCCCGCCATGTCCCAGCCAAGGCCCAGGCCCGCCGTGCTGGTGGTTTCCTCTCTGTAGTCTGTCCAGCGGCGCAGAGCTGAGGTGGAAAAGGTAGCGTTGCCTTCTGTCGAGTCGGTGACCATCAAGGACCTGGTCTGTGGCAGCTGCCTCTTTCTTAACTTGTTTCAGTCCATCACTCATGGCTTCCAAAATCGTGTTTCTTTGTTTTTGGAAGCTGTGATTGGGGAAATCTCTATTTTTTGTAACATCCTCTTACCAACAGGGTATTTTTTTTTCCATATGGAATTTTTATTTTCTACTTTTAAAGTAATACATGTTCATAATATGTTTGGACAGTGTAAAGAAACAAAAGAATGGGAACACCACATCTCATCGAATCCTCCAGGCATAAATATAATGAATGATTTTAAATATATTTTTCAGATTAGTATATGCTGCTGTACACTTTAAATGCATTTATATGTTCCATATAACTATTTTTAAATGAGTTATAAATGCCTATTTTTTACAACCTGCTTTTTCTTTTAACTATACATCCGCACGTATTTGCATGTCAATAAATATATATTATTTAATAGTTGCATATTCATTCAATGGCTGTTCAGTGATTTTGACCTCTGTGTTATGCTCCAGTGAACATCAGGGAACAAATTAAACAGAGCCCTGTCCTTGTGTGAGTTCTTCATGCATATAAATTGGTGTCTTTGTTTTCCAGGAGAAACACACTCTATGATGTGTTCAGATTACTTCCATCTCTGCCCACCGGGTTGACAGAGTCTGGAGAGGCAGACCTCGCCACACACACATGAATCCCAGCTTCTTAGGTTCCAGAGAGAAAACAGAGTGCTTTCAGAATCCGCCACTGACGGGCACGAGCTCCCCCGGTGCGCGCTGAGCTCCAAAGGATGAGTAGTTAGGGACCGGCTTAGTGATGACGGTCTGCAGGTGGATGTCAGAGGGAGAGCGAAAGAACAGCATCCGCACAGTCCTCTCACCATTCTCCTGGCGGAGGTACTGAGATTTGTGAGGCCATAGAAGGGAGAGGCTCCACCATCGAACTTGACAGCCGTAGTCACAAACTCCCCGCTGTGAAATCGCTCCCCAGTGTCCTTCCCTCCAGACCCGTTCTGCTCCCACTGTGCCTTCCTCCCGGCCCTTAGCCAATGATATAATTCCCCCAGGAGTGTCCATCATCCAGGAATGTGTAGGATAGTCTCTGATGCTTACTGAGTTTCTCACAGGGAAAATGGTAAATTCATTTAACCTACAGACTATGTTTTGAATTTGATCTTTAACATTGATATTATTGAAGGATTCCATAGTGATTCTTTAAGTTTATTGCTCATTTTAAAACTATTTTGCAAATACTGGACAAAATAAAAGCAAAAAAAAAAAAAAAAAAAAGGCCCATTCTTGCACAAATCTTTCTGCATCAGGCCTCTAGTATCTCTGTATATACCTATGTCTATATCTCTCTCTCTATTTCTCTATCTCTCCATATCTCTATACACTTAGGTACAGAGCTTAATTTACCATACATCTATATTAGCTTCTTCATTCACTGGTAGAAATGTACTATTGGTTTCAGTCAAATCACCCCAATTTCTGGAAATAAATGTATCTTTACATTTAAATTCAAATTGTTATTGACAGAGTAATGCTTGATTCAAAAAGAAATTGAAATGAACCTTTTAAATGTCTGTCTTCTAATATGTCCCTAATAAAATGATACTTATTCCTGGAATCAAACCATCTAACTGCTCTCAACCTCCAGGTACTTATCCACATTTTAAAACGTTCTTTTTGTAACTGCACTATTCTCAAAAAAGAGGCACTATCCTTTAGCTATAGTTCAGTATAATTTCCCCAAAATAAATTTTTTAAAGTGTGTAACATTTCAATTTGCTCAGATATCTAAAAGCATTTCCCAAAATATGCTTTAAAAAACCTTTCAGAAAAATATTAGAATGCCACATAGTTATAGACTACGTCTATTTCCATTTTGCTTTTATTTTATCAAAGCTTTATTTCAAACTGTCCTTTAAAATATTCTTTGAAGTTTTAACTAGCTCCCTATACTGACCTTGGAACATAAATTATTTATAACAGTATATAATTACTTCCATTCCAAATTTTAAAATTATATATTATATATCTAATAGCAAATATTAATTGCAATTATACTTATACAGTAAATACTGCATAGAATTTGTATGCTTTATTTTTTCATTTTCATTTCAATTCTTAAGTGAAGCATATTCACTTAGAATATATGTATGGATATATATATATAAATAAATATATATAATTTATATATTCGGTATTGTGTATATTCCCCAAGCAAAAAATGTATTGTTTGTAATGACTGTTTTTGAAAGATTTATATCATAATCATTCATAGCATCAGTAAAATAAGTCCAAATAAGAACTTTAATTTTAAAAGATTGTTTTCACATTCAAAGAGTGAGATTCCTTCTATTACATGGTGAAACATCAGGGGATGAGGTATAAATTACTTTTTTCAACCAGGCAGTTGCAAAAAATATGTAATACCTCTGCTTTTTCTACTTGTACTTTATGTCTGAAGCCCTAACTCTCCAGAAAAGACCAGTTAACATCTCCAGTTTTGGGGGGCATTTCAGGCCGCTCTAAGGCAGGCAGGTTGTGAAAATGTACCGGGATGGGAAGCACCAGCCTCACGCCCGCCCTCCTCCCGGGCCCCCCTAACCCCTCCCTCCCCTGCACTCAGCGTTCTCTGCCTTTCTTGGAATCGGGTCCTGTTTAGCTGAGCCCTTTGTCCCTGTAGCTGTAGGAAGGATCCTTGCATTCTTAATCATACAACCCGGTCTCTGGTAGCCTTAAAACCTGATTAGTGGAAAATGCTAGAAGTTAGGACTTCAGGATGTCCTCTTTCTCTGGGCTTCTGTACCTCCACCTACCCATGTCTTCTTTTGGCACATCCCAGTTTTTAGTGACTAGAGAGATGCTGTGTGAAGGCTGGCGCTGTGGGAAGCACAGGTTAGCTGAGGATTGAGGAGGATCACTCTGGCTGGCGGACTGGGTAGAAGTCCAGGGAACAAGAGCAGCAACAGGGAGGCCAGTGAGCGGAGTCCAGCACAGGGAGTTGCTAGGGGTCGTGCACAGAGGACTCCTGCAGTGACCCCGGCGCTGCTGCTGATGGGAGGGGTGGGTGCGGGCGCCAGGTGCCTCCCGGGCCCTGGCCTGAGCTGGTTAATGACAGGCCAGCTGGGGGATGAGGAGGACGGGAAAACAGGTTTGGGGAAATTGGGTGATATGTGAACTTTGACTTGAGACACATGAAATCAAAAGTCCATTAGATATGTATCTTAATTATTTACTGCCAAGAGAACAAATACTTATATTCATTTCACTTCCGTAAATTTACTTCATCAGGGAACTATTTTGCGCTTCAATTCTGATTAACTTTTCAGAGCAATGCCTGTCTCTGACACAGCGCCCACGTGACCGCTGTGGCCGCGCTGACCAGGACAGCCGCCCGTCACTTCTGTCAGCCCCGACAGCGCGGCAGTGGCACACGGATTCATGTTTGGGGTTTCAAACCTTCATTTTGGCAAGAACCAAAACGACAGCAGAACAAAATGCCACAGGAACCTCTGTAGTTCGGCTGCGTGTGTTTTGTTTTTATTTTCTTTACATTTTTAGACATTTATGCAAGTCAGCCATGGAGTTAGAACTCCATTTCACACTCTCCCTCTGAAAGAGGGCAAGAGAGAGAGAGAGAGAGAGAGAGAGAGCCGCTCCTGGGAAAGGGCCAGATGGGCCTTTGACTCTAGCGGTTTTGGGGTCTTAGCTGTGCCCCGAGGTCTGAACAGGAACTTCACGCACCGGAGGAGGGCCAGGTGAGTTTAGAACGGCTGGGTGACTTCTCCTGGGACAAACGCATGTTTCCGTCATATACCTCCTAAGTGACAGACTGGATGTACTTCTCTTTCTTGTTTAAAAGAAAACTATCAGCCACAGAAAACTGAGTGCTGAGGCCTCCCTGGGCCTCTTTCCTTCCTGATTCACGAATGGAACCACGTTTCGTCTCCATGGGGCAGGCACTGCGGTGGAAATGGGGTGCAGAGATGCTGGCCTGAGAGGCTCAACTTCCGCCTCAGCCCCGCCTCCTCCTCTTCATCCCACCTCGTTGACCCGTGAACACACAGGCAGGAGGAAGACACCGCCCTGCCTCCTCATGCTTTCCATTCCAACGTCTCAGCTCCAACGGACATTTTTAAACAAATAGGGGCGAAGGGCGTGATGACAGGAGCCTGAAGGCAGACCTCAGTGAGGCCCCGGGCCTGGGCAGCAAGTGCAGAGTGAAAAGCTGTGCTGACTCCACGGTGAGCCGCTCGGAGAGCCTTGGTCTTCCTGTTGGGAGCTGTTTGAGTTCACTGCACCAGCAGCTGTTTTGAACACAATGAATGGCATTATGATGTGATGAATGGCATTATGATGTGATGGTGTGTATATCTATTAAGTAGTAATGTTTCATCATAGCCAAACTATAGGGGTTCGTGTGGCATTTTATTTTGCTTTCATTTTCATAAAACATCGAATTCTGCTTGCCACTCATTCAAGGAGTATCATTTTTATGAAGGTCAAATCATCTGTGGCTACTGATTTTACCTGAGCATGCGATCATGGTTATTAAAATGAACACATCTTATTTCTGGAATGAAGCTTGATTATCTGGCATTGTTTACAATAGCTAAGATCAGGAAACAGCCCAAGTGCCCATCAGAGAGGGGGGAAAAAACCAACTGTGGACATTTACACCAGGGAATACCACGCAGCAGTAAAAATGAAGGGTCTCTTATCCTGTGAGACAGCAGGGCGGGACCTGGAGAATATCACGCTAAGTGAAATAAGCCCGTCAGAGAAAGACAAGGATCGCATGATCTCACTTATAGGTGGAATCCAATGAACAAAATAAACTGACGAAAGAATAGATCCAGGCATTGAAGTATGCAGCAGACTGAGGTATTCTGGAGGGAGGTGGTGGTGGGGAGAGATTAGCCAATGAACATAGCTGCGTATACGCATAGCCCATGGACAGACATAGTGCGGGGATGGCCTGGGGAGGGCTGAGAAGAGGAGGGAGGGCGAATGGGGGGGAAGAGAAGATCTATACTACTTTCAACATTGAAGATAAATTAAAAAAAATAATAAGAAGAATTGAAAAAAATATTTTTGCTTTGACAGATGAGAAAATCTGCTTAAAACTAGTAGACATGCCAAAACCGGTGTGGTTCAGTGGATAGAGCGTTGGCCTGCAGACTCAAGGGTCCCAGGTTCGATTCTGGTCAAGGGCATGTACCTTGGTTGCGGGTACATCCCCAGTAGGGGGTGTTGCAAGAGGCAGCTGATCATTGTTTCTCTCTCATCGATGTTTCTAACTCTCTATCCCTCTTCCTTCCTCTCTGTAAAAAGTCAATAAAATGTATTTTAAGAAAAAAAAAAAAACCTAGTAGGCATTTGCTCTATTATCACTGTTTTGCTGAAGCAATATTACCTGGTAGAAGCATCCATTGTCGCCTTGCTCTTTGGAGTTCACCGAGCAAATACTGTCTAACATATAGAACGGGCGACATTGAACAGTGCCGTCTCCGCAGGCCGTGGGGGCCTCCATCGGGGGGGCAGTCATTGGAAACGCTTCTGAGGCAGCTCTCAGTCCCTGCCACTTCCCTTGCCATTGTGGGTGCCTGGAGCTGGGGGCGCCCATTGTGCAGCCAGGAGCCTATGCTCTGCCCCCCTGTTAGCTGTTAGCTGTTCCGTAGCTCAGCTCTCAGAGCACAAAGCCGAGGGGGCTGTTTTGAAACACTGCACTTCATGCCGGGCTAGAAGCCCTTCCTGGCTTGTTTTTATCTCTGTTTCTCCCTCCGGGAGAGGCGGCCTCATTGTGAGATGAAAGGGGGCCCTCAGGGCTGCAGGGGGGGGGAAGGGGGGGCTGTGCAGGCCCAGGGCGAGGGGCTCTCGCTGCTGGAGAGGCTGTAACCTGAGCGACAGTAAACAGCATCTCCCGGCTCTGCTGCCGCTGCCACGGAGATATCGATTCTCCGCTCCAGGCTCTTTGATGTGGCTCCGGAGCGGTGATGCAGGAACAAAACTATATATATCCCTGCAGGTTCAGCCAGGCCCACAACGCAAGGGCTGTGCTTGGTCGCAAGTAGAGAAATATATTTTTTTCTGTTTCAGTACTGGAAAGTAACGTTTTCTCCATGCTACCTGGCTGCTTTATTTTTATTTTCATTTTCATTTTATTTTTTTATTTCAGAGAGGTAGGGGGAAAGAGAGAGAAATAGAAACATTATGAGGAGAGAGAATCATGGATCGGCTGCCTCCTGCACGCCCCCTCCTGAGAATTGAGCCCACAACCTGGGCCTGTGCCTAACCCCCTGACCGAGAATCGAACTGTGACCTCCTGCTTCACAAGTTGACACTCAACCACTGAGCCACACAGGCTGGGCCATCTGACTGCTTTAGATTAACATTCAAACGTCCTGAGGCTGAGGATCACCTGTTGGGATTAACCCTTTCCTAGTGAGAAGCTTAATTCTTTGACACCCCCAGCACTCTAGGATCGGATTTTTTTCTTCCTTCAATTTTCACTAAAAAAATGTAGGAGACATTTTCTGCTGTGAAGGCCCAGGTCCTTTAAGAGAAACCCTGTCCATTTGCGGGGAGATCCTGAGACAGGTGAATTTCTCTCCCGGTGGATCTTGTGCTGGCGCCCATTTCTGCTGAGCCGCACGTGGGGGGCTGGGCTTATGCGAATGGACTCCTTTTCCTGCCTTCGGATGCTCCTATGGCCGAGTGCACGCCGAGGACATGCTGTTTCTTAGAAAACACTTTGGGGGCGAGCCTGAGAGTTCCTTCTGGAGCCACAGGCCTCGGATGGGCTGGGTCCCACTGAACCACCCTGGCCTCCAAGGTGCCCTGACTCAGGAACACGTCACAGCCTCCTTAGGGCTCCAGACCGCAGGACACAAGTACTGGAGGTGCCGTTCCTTACCTCTGCTTCTTTGTTTGGTTTTAATTAAGGTTCTGTTCTCCCAACCTAACCACTTTTGGAAAACTAATGTGATGGGAAAATCGTGATTCTGAAAATTTCACATTCTCTTTCAGCAAGAGAAAAACACTTATGCGCAGTTAACGGGACTGCCAGCGTGTTCTTTCCCAAACAGGCCCTGCGTATAAAACACTGCTCCCGGCACCAGCGGCATGTGCTGGACAGCTCTTTTTCACACTGTAGGCATCAGGACCCCCTGTAGACTTAGAAAGGGGCATGTATTTGTCCTCGAAAAGCAGGAACATCGCCGCGTTTGCAGAGAAGCTGTGTAATAAATCCGGGCTTGCCGATCACCCTCAGACTTCTCTCTGTGCTCCCCTCTGAGCCTGTCAGCAATGACATTGGCTCAGCCACCGCCCGTGGAACCAGAAACCTCATCAGGGAGCCGGCAACTCAGCAGAGATGGTCCAGGAGAGACCACAGGCCCCATGTGCCCTGCAGGCCGTAGGTGAGGTTTCTGGCTTGGGCTCCATGCTGAGTGCCAGCACCAGGGCCCGAGTCTTGCCTTTGGCATTAATTACTCCATTGAGAGATGTGTTTATGTCTCTGGATCTAAATATTTCCCCTGCTTCTTGCTATGTTTGCACCTGGCCCGCCAACACAGCTACCCCGAAAATCCTGTTCAAGAAGCCGGGGTTTATCGGGACCACTTCTTACCAAGAAAGGCCTGAGCACCGTGAGTGGTCACTGTCAAGTGCGACTCTCCCTGCAGGTCCTGGGGTGGGGATTGCCAAGCTGAGGCCGCAGAGGCCAGAGTCAGCGCTCCAGCTGCACTGTCAGGGCCCGGGGACCCAGCTTCGCTCCGCTCCACGCCAGCGGCCCCGAGGGTGCAGTGCGCAGCGCAGACAAGTCCTCCTCCACTGGCCCCTCACCAATGAGGAGGACTTGCCTGCCTAATTGTAACACTAATATTACCATTGATGAGAACTTGTAAGGCATTGACCTTGACCCGCTAAGAGGGGTTTTTTTTTCATTGTGTCCATGACCATAAATGCTTAATTCCGTCAGGGATGAAAGAAGATCTCTATCATCCAGATCGCTGTGCTCCATACCCCCAGAGTATGGCATTGTCCCAATCCACATTCATCCTGAAAGGCAAGCTGCCTTCAGACAGCACAGTGAGTGGAATTACGGAATTAAAGACACACTTGGTGTAGAGGGAGAGAGAGCAATTCAGAATTTCTCAGGGGGTTGTAGCCTATACCAACTGATGGATCTTAGAATCCCTTTCAGCTCAAGCAAGAAGCCACCAGGAAGTTAGAGATCTTTTTAAATTTTGTTTGTTGTTTGTTAATCCTCACCCCAGATATTTTTCCAATGCTTTTTAGAGAGAGTGGAAGGGAGGGGGAGAGACAGAGAGAGAGAAACATTGAAGTGAGAGAGACACATCGATTGGTTGCCTTCTACATGAGCCCACCCAGGACTGGGCACCAGATCCAGCCTGCAGCCCTGACACATGCCCTTGACCTGAATGGAGCCCAGGACCCCTCATCCCGCAGGCCGACGCTCTGTCCACTGAGCCAAATCAGCTAGGGCAGGTAGTCAATGATTTTAACAGACTCTTCCACGCTCTACCTTCTGTTAAATATAGTAGTCATTCTTTTTACCTATTGGATTTGGTCAATTATATATCAAATTCGGTGTAATCAATTAACAACTTGATAAATTTAAATTTAAAAAAAAGGACTTGTATGTCATTTCCCCTTTAAGATGTTTACATGTTGCAAAATACACAGTGCATGTTAAAAGAATTAGTGAATTTAGGGAATAAAATAATGCCATATTTCTAGAAGATTTCTTAAAGGGAGAAGATATATATATATATATATATATATATATAGAGAGAGAGAGAGAGAGAGAGAGAGAAATAATTGCAAAAGAAATATTTAATTTTTAATACATTAAAATATTTAATAATATAACTATATTTGCAAATACTACTTTTTGATAGTCACAAGATCAAATGCTATATAATAAAGAGCTAATATGCTAATTAGACCAAACGGCGGAACGACCTTCTAGAATGACCTTCTGGAAGGACAAGTGGGTGGGGCCACTGGACAATGAGGCCTTGGGGCCACAGGGCCACGAGCAGCTGGGCTGCACGTGAGCTTCTTGCACGAATTTCGCGCGCCGGGCCTCTCGTAGAATATAAAATCTAGAAGAAAAACCACCAATTTAAAATAGAACTCAATGTTTAAGAAAAATTGCATATGAATATTTTTATCTAAAATATTGAAGCTGGTCATTGATATTGGTTGAATTCATTATGAAATTGTTCGGTCTTATACCATCAAGAAGATTGGATATTTTATTTATACCTTTACTCTAAAGTTGCTTACGTATGCATACATTACTGGAGACATTTTCCAAAGAGGAGACAAAGTTGTCTTGCAAATGAGCTTATTCAGCACATTTGCATGGAGTAGTTGACAAATTGCTGCAGAATGAAGAGCAGAGCCACGTGAAGTGAGATCTAGCCGGCGCTTTCATGAATATACCCGGAGAGCAATCCCTCGGAGCGCAGCGCTGTGTGTGCAGGAGCGTGGGCATGCCGCCACAGTTCAGGAACCACGTGGGCAGTGCACAGAGCATGGCCACAGCTGTGGTACGCCACACAGGGGGCTTTAGATAGAGAAACAACTCGGTTGTCTTATCTACACAAAAATTCATTCTCTTCCTTCTTTACAACCAAAAAATAGTCATTAAAAATAAATAAAACACTAGTGAGAAGTCTTTCAGTGGAATTAGAAAAGAATACCTAATACAAGACCTTCTCAGGGAATGTTTGTGGTATTTAAAGTGTAGTGTAAATTAATATGAAAGGGAGAACTGTATTATTTAGTGAAAGAAAATGTTTCTACAAAGCTATTTTAAGTGTAAGACAGAACCATGAAGAACGTGGAGTGATGTGAAAGTGTGGAGGGGACGCTTTTTATAAAATTTACTTTTGAATCTTCCATTTTTCTCAGATCTGGGAGTTGTTTTGTATTGCATAAACAATTAAGGCAATTGTATAACACATGAATTGTTTTGTACTTTCATACCCCGTCATCTTACTTTTATCAGTGTAATAAAAGAATAAATAATTAAATAGTGGATAATTAATTTTTGTTTTTAATGATCTCATTAGCTAAGAAAACAAAAGGTATTGGCTTACATGGCATTTCTCTTTCTGATACAAAAACAAAAATAAAAACATAGACTGTATCTGCTGATTAGATTCAGGAGGCAAAGCCAGCTGGTGTTACTCAGTGCTTGAGTCATTGAGGTCAGGGTTCAATTCCAGGTCAGGGCATATGCCTAGGTTGTAGGCTTGCTTCCCGGTATGGGGCGTGCAGGAGGCAGCTGATCAATGATTCTCTCCCATCATTGATGTTTCTATCTTCTCCCTCTCCCTTCCTCTCTGAAATCAATAAAAATATTTTAAAAATAACTCTTCTAATTCAGGAGGCAAAAATAGTTTTGATTTAAAATAAATAATGCAAATTTTATGTTAATCACAATTTAGTCAGAAAAAAATATTTTCATTTCTAATATTGATAATATAGCTTCTAAAAGTTTAATCCAAATTACTTCAAATATTTTGGTTCATTATAATTTAAACTACTACCAATAGCACAACTCTGCATTAATCTACATAAATCTTCATAACAATTATGTTAGTTTTAAGTATTAAGTTCTTCAGTTATTAATCAGCATTTAAAATCTAGCTCTTTACTGATTCAATAATGAGAGATCTTTGATTGGATCTTGCCTTCATTTTAAAATGTTTATTACTCATAAAGGCATTCATGACTTGTTTACCATTTGAGATACAGGGTGTCCCCCCAACACTGTATACGCACTTTAACAACTGATGGCTCAATTTTGAAAAGGAAATGTGTTTTAATAAACACGGCCGTTATCATTATTCGAAGTGTGTGTAGACGTTTTAAGGGGACATCCTGTATATAAAAATGAACTTGGCCTCAGAGTACCTTGCAATAGCCACCTACAGCTGTATGTAAAATAAAATGCAGAGGTCAAAGCGTGCCCTTTATTCAGTGGGCCTCTGTGTGTGACAAAATAAATACACTCGGGCATCTTCAAGCTTCCGTCAGAAGGCATCTGTTTAGAGCTCACCCAGGACAAAGCTCGTGCGGAGAGTTCAGTAGAGACCGCAGTTGTGAACCAAAATGAAATTGGTGTTTATGTATCTGCTTAGGCTTAATTGGTTTTAAAAATGTGTGCAGTGCTTAATACTCTCCAGGGGCTTTCTCTGCCTGTCCCCTTTCATTGGTACTAGCACTATCCTCGCTGGAAAGAGAGGAACCCAGGCACTTAGGGCTGAGCAACTTTCCCAAGTAACACTTGGACAGAGTTCATAATGAAATTAGAATAAAATCTTTCTGGCATGGACCCTCCACCACTGACCATGGGCATTGTTGCTGGTGCTATTCTGTCATAATGGCGGCTGGCATCTGTGTTATAATAAGGCACATTATTCCTCTTTCTGGAAAAAGCGTTTGAAAACACAGATACAAAAATAGGAAAAACTGCACCATTTCAACACTGCAGGTAAACACTATTATTAGCATTTTGCTTTGTGGGCTTCAAAATTTTTATATGCAATACAATAAAATCATGTTACTTTATAATTTTTGAACTGTTATCATAATCTATCCAGATTTCGTTACCTTCATTTCAATACTAGGGGCCCGGTGCATGAATTAGTGCACTGGTGGGGGTGTGACCTGCGGAGATCAGCCTGCTGTGGGAGCACCGCTCATCCCACTGTGGGAGCACACTGACCACCAGGGGAAAGCTCCTGGTGGTCATTCTGCCATTTGGTCACTGGGCTTTTATATTTGCCAAGGCATCAAATCCAGACCCACTTCACTCTAATGACTGTCAGGTATTTAGTAGAATTGATCCATATGATAATATTTTCTAACCCGCAGTGTTAGGTATTTGGTTGGTTTTTACTATTTATATAAACAATGTTTTCAGAGCTGCAGTCATGAAAGCCCATCTGAAGCTATCCCCTGCTCATCTTTGGTTTTGTTCCTAATGCCCAGAGGACTGACTTTGCAAAAGGTCAGGCACATAAAATGTCACGTGCTGCTTCTCCCAGCCTGTACCTAGACCGGGTGTGTTGTGTAACCACAGCTCTTTCCACAGTATCGTCATATCTGAGCTTCAGTCAACCACATCTACGAAGAAGACACTCTATGGTTCCGTGCTATGGGCGTTGGACGATGCTAATGAGTATTAAATAAGTCCCTGCATTATAGAGATATATTTTTAAAAAATATCTACATGGAAAGACAATGATACTGCATGCTTCATTAAAAGTCTCTAAGGGTAAAGGGTAAACCTTCCAGTAAAACCATGTAGTTTTCTGCATGTAGCAGTGACCCATTAAGAACTGTTGAACTAGATAGTAGTTCAACACAGATCAGTTTAAAACAAACATTATTAAGCATGACCAGTGTTGACACAAAAATAGTCATAATTGTTCTAAAATGTCTCAAATGACAAACGAAGAAACTCAAACTTTATGTTGCAAAGGTAGAAAACCACCCAGACTATTAAAAACAAATCCATTGAATGATTGCTTAGACACAGGATTTAT
This sequence comes from Nyctalus aviator, assembly GCA_036971965.1. Lineage (NCBI taxonomy): Eukaryota > Metazoa > Chordata > Mammalia > Chiroptera > Vespertilionidae > Nyctalus > Nyctalus aviator. The sequence goes on along the minus strand of CM072926.1, from coordinate 99,934,659 downwards.
TATAATTCTGAGGTGTCTGACCGCACTCGATCCAACCAAAACTTGAAAAGCCAGGAAACAACAACAAAGCATTTGGAAAGGCACTAAGCAGGAACAATCAACAAACTGCACAGAAGACGCACAGTCAGGAGGGCTTCATGGAGGACGGGGGTCCTGTTGGTGGTCCCTGAGGAAACCAGACATGCCGGAGGATGAGTGAGGGTCTTCCCCTCTCAGAACCTGGGGCACTAATCAGAGCCTGTTCTCGTGTAACAGGTTGTTCCAATGGCTCTAACTATATTTACAAACCATTGTTTCCAAATGTGGGGGTAGATACCCAGAACAGGGATTGCTGGTTCCTATGGTAACTCTATTATTAATTTTTTGAGGAACTTCCATATCGTTTTCCATAGTGGCTGTACCAGTTTACATCCCACCATCAGTGAATGAGTACTCCTTCTTCTCTGCTCACAACCTCTTTAACGTGTGTTCCTGCCTGTTGATAACAGCCATTCTAACAGGTGTGAAGTGGCAGGATTGCATTGTAGTTTTGATTTGCATTTCTCCTAATAACTAGTGAAGTTGGGCAACTTTTCATCGGTGAGTTGGCCATTTGTATTTCTTCTTGGGAGAGCATCTCTACAACTCCTCTGTCCATTGTTAATTGGGTTTTGTTGTTGTTGCTGGGTTGTATGAGTTCTTTATAATTTTGGATATTAACTCCTTAGAGAAGCTATTGTTTGGAAATATCTTCTCACACGTAGTTGCTCTCTTTTTGTTTTGTTGGTTTCTTTTGCTGTGCAGGAGCTTTTTGTTTCATATACCCCATTCACTTATCTCACTTCCCTTGCTTTACCCTATTAATTTACATCAAACTTGTATCTAAGTAAACAGCCATCTTTTACATAAACTACTTATAAGTCAGGTTGGACGTCTATTTTTGTTCATTGTGGGGGATTTGGTTCATTTTCAGTAAATGTTTACACAGTTTCTGTATATTGGACTTATGATCAACCAAACTCTTGCATATCTTTTACAATACCCACTCATGCCAGTTTTGTCATTATTAGTTGAAGTGGTCTGAAACCAACTCGCAGTATCTCCAGGTTATGCCTATCTTCGATCATTTGCCCTGCTGATGTGAAAATACAAACATTTTAGACCATTCCTTCGACGTTTGAGATTAGTGAAGTTACTATAAGTACAAAGAGAATGAGATTTGCTGGGACTTGATGCTGATGAATTCTTCCGTTAGAGATCCACTCACTCATCCTTCCAGAGCTTAGTGTTATGTAACTATAGCAATTTACAGAATTTACTTAATATTGAGAGAATTCTATCTCCATTCTTCTACTATAGTTTCAAAACATTGTTAGTGATAATAACTTCACAATGGCATCTGCCCATTCCCCCAGAATCCTAGCGTTTGAATTACCCGAGTCTGGCAATTCTAGCCTGTCATGAATTTATTGAAAATATTTGCTTTGTCTTTGTAAAAGAAGCCAAAACATGTTGACAACAATCTTCCCTTTTAAGCCAAACTGAAAGTATTTCTCTCTCTGAAAGAAAACTTGCTATTGTATCTAAAAATGTCTTCTATTTCTTACTCCGAACCACAGTAAATAGTGCAAATCTAATCCACTCATCTGCTGATGGCACTTAGGCTGCTTCCACATGTTAGCTAAGGTAAATGCTATTGCTATAACATAGGGGTGCATATGTCCTTTCTGATTGGTGTTTCTTGTTTTTTGGGATACAGTTCTAGAAGTGGGATCACTGGGTCAAATGGGGGTTCCATTTTTAGTTTTTTGAGGAAACTCCATACTGTTCTCCATAGTAGCTGCACCAGTCTGCATTCCCACCAGCAGTGCTTGAGGGTTCCTTTTTCGCTGCATCCTCACCAGCACTTGTAGTTTGTTGATTTGTTGATGACAGCCATTCTGACATGTGTGAGATGGTACCACTCTGTCGTTTTGATTTTTCATCTCTTGGGTAATTAGTGACTTTGAGCATGTTTCCATATGCCTCTTGGCCTTCCTTATGTCCTCTTTCAAAAAGTATATATTTAGGTCCATTGACCATTTTTTTATTGGGTTTTGGTAAGGGGGATAGATCAGTCAAAAGACTTATATGCATGTATATAAGCATAACCAATGGACACAGACACCAGGGGGGAGGGCATGAGCAGGGAGGTGGGGGGGGTAAAGGGGAAATAAGGACACATAGGTAATATCTTATTTAATAAAGAAAAAAAAGAAAAAATAATAACATATAAAGAGCCATAGCAACACACACACACACAAAAAAACAATAAAATAAAACAAGGTTAAAAATAAAAAGAACATAGGTATGCAGATGTCCAATTGTAATCTTGTACACCTAAAAATCAAATAACGTAATTAACCAATGTAAAAAAAATAGGTGCAAATCTAGATAGTCAAACTTCCTTTATTAAATGAGACACTGGGAAGCCATTGGCCCATCATGGGAAGTGCAGAGACATCGTTAGGATATGAATCTGTTAATATTTCCATTGGCCCTGATATAAGGAATACAGAAAGGAAAACATCCAAATACTGTGGAAACATAAACTGTATTTCAACACAATTTTACATATAGTTTATCCGTCATTTACATGCTTGTGACCAAGCGGAACCATTGCCATGCACCTTGTATGACGGAAAGCCTGCAGGTATTTCTAGGGCACTAATGACTCCGGTGATTGCATGGAAGCCCTTCGCACTCTGTTGCTCTGTCTACAAATAGCAACGGTGGAGGAAAGGGTGAAAATTAAGCTCCGAATAGATGGGCGTGGGGAGGAAAAACTAGAGTTAAAGGATTCCAACCTCCGCCTTTACGATTCAAGCAGAAAGCCAAATGTCCACTCGCAGGCCTGTCCCTTCGTCTTCAGTGAGAGGCCTATAAAAATGCTTCCTTCTAGAAATGTATAGTTCCAGAATGTTATAATTCTGACTTCTCAGCTCTCTTCACATTTTGTTTCCTACATAGCGTGTTGGATTGCATTGACTCAGCATCAGGACATGCTGTTCCTCAGCTCTTTCCCCCCCCCCTCCCACCCCGTATCTGACCGCTGCATTTCTGAACCGATGAACTGAATTCAGTCTGGGGGCCTAGCACATTCTTACAATGACTAATCTTTATCTGTCACCCTAGCTTGTTGTGCTAACTTTGAAATAGCTGTTGATAGTGTAGTTATTTCATCCAATTGTAACAGAAAGAATTTAATGAGTGTTTGAAGTGCGTGTGATTATGCTGTTTGAAAGTTATACGCTTTCCAGATAAGGATTAAACACAAATCAAAGGAAGTCAACATTTCATTCTGAATGGGAGCGATTATATGTAATCGGCAAACTTTGAAGCTTTCTGCACGAGCGCACTGAATAATCAACACTGTTGTTCTGGCACTATCAGCGCCATTGTGCTGGTGTAGGGTTTGAAACGCCTGCTGTTTGCATAGTGGAAGGCAAAGAGGAAAGTTTGTTTTCCCACTAACAATCCATTGATTGTTTGCTCTTCATTGATAGTTTGTGACACTTTATCTCCCCGGCTGGACTTTTTACCTGGCCTGCACCAAGTGCTTTCATTAGGACATCATTGATTTTGCCATTGATGAACTCGGGGCTAGGATGCGTAACTTGTTGGTTATGTTCTCCACGGGCTGCCTTTTTCCTAGTGGCATCAAAATAGTAAGTAAACGACGTTGCATTGAAACAGTAAACCATTATTCTGATCAGTTCTGATGTGGCATCTATTGATTAACAAAAGCCAAGCTATTTCCTACACCCGTCTAGGCCCAGGGTGAGCTCACAGGAGGTGATAATTATGGGAAGTGATGAAGTGTGTGTGTGGGGACAGGTGTGTGCAAGAATGTTTATAGAAATTTCTTCATGGTACCCCGAACTGGACTTAGCTCCAGCTTTATTAGACCTCAGTTGGATTAGCAGGTTATAACACAATTCAATCAATGCTACAATAAAACAATAAAAATGAATAAGTCATAGCGATGTGCAATGACATAGCTATATATAAATAACACGTATAGATAGCACAATGGCAATGTTAAGGAAAAGCAGCCGGGCACAAAGAACATGAACGGTTTAAGTCACTAATGTTAAAAGAAAAACATGCAAAACTATGATGTGTGGATGGATATTTTCATGCTAAAACCATAAAAGAAAGTACAGAAGTGAATGCAATGAAGGGTGGGGCAGTGGTTCCCTTCATGGGAGGAGTAAGAGGTTGGTAGGGGAAAAGGTGGGAGGGCTTCTGGGACACTAGCAGCATCCCCATCTGACCTGGGTGGTGGTTAAATGGGGGTCTATTACATGATAACTAGTGTCCGGGGCACAAAATTTGTGCCCTGGGTGGGGGGTTGCAGCCTGGCCTGAGCCCTGTCACAGTGCTGGAGCCCCAAGATCCATCGCCCCAAAGAGGTAGGCCTCTGAGAGCCTCATGTCCTTGGGCCTGATGCTGGGGGTGGAGACATGAGCCTCACACAAATCCCCCGAGCAAATCCCAGCGCACCCGCACCTGCTGCACACACAGCCTCCTGCTGATTGGTCCTTACGCATGAGGGTGTCATGGTCATTTGCATATTAGCTCTTCATTATTTAGATTCTGGGAGCTTCAACTGTTCTGTTGCTTGTCATATTTAACAATAAAAAAGTTAAAAGCAAAAAAAAAGTGATAAGAGTTTATGTAATTCATTTTAGATGTCAAACAGTGGCTTTGCAAAATGGAACATCATCTTATTGTATGCATTATAAAAAAATAGTTCTGTGAACACCTTGTTGAGTTTACGTTTGTTTTTTATTGCTAAACCACAAAGTTTCTTTCTACATATTCATGACCCCTCTATATTTGGGGTGTGTGTGTGTGTGTGTTTATTTTTGTGTGTCTGGACTTTTCCATGATGACTTTTCGGCATTGAGACAACATTTTTGGCTCTTTTGTTTATAGAAATATGTTTTTCAGTGATAATTACGACTTGATATAGGTGGTAGTTCTTTTTATCAAACTCAGGGTACCTACGGCCCTATTGTAAGAAAAATGCAGCATGCTTGACTTCCCATAAGAAAACCCCAAGACTTAATGAGCCACAGAGAGTCCTGAGCTAAACCCACTGGCCTATTATTTTGTTGTCCATGGGATTTAATAGCCATGTGGGAAGCATTGTTCAGCGTATGGAGGGTGGCCGCCCAGGTGAAATCTTAAATGTGGCAGCAAAGCGGGAAGGGAACCTCCTCTTTCTACTTAGTCTTAATCTCCTTCTTTCAGGGGCACCGCATTCAAAGCTTTGAGTTGATTAAATTGAAAATGCAATTAAATACATATTTGTAAGTGGACGCACTTGCTTTGAATGGAACAGCATCTTTTGAATTGTAATCAGTTTTCAGAAGTAATATTCATCAGCTATGACCATTGCCATTTTCTATAAGAAGTTATTTAGACTGGTTTAAATTAGAAAATTTAATATGCACTCCAAAGATCAAAGGACCAATAGTTGAAAGGTAAATATGAATATCTTTTTGTAATTTTCTGTTATTCTGCAACATTGAGGATAAAAGACTCTCCCAAACGTTGTGGCCAAAGAAATAGCCTTTTATCATTTCTCTGTTTTCAAACTGTCCCCTTCCGCTAATTATTCTGTAACACTCGGCCCTTGTTACTCATTTTAAATCAAAGTACAGGATAGTAATTCTTTCTGAAAATTCTTCATTACCAGGAAACATCCTTCACTTCTAACATCAAGAATGATGATTAAACTGAGCATTATCCTTCTCTTGGCATCTGAAGTAAATAGATACAGAAAGAAAAAATACTCAGAAAAACTCGAAGAAGTCGGTTTTTACCAGGCTATCGTCAGCATGTTGGAGACGAAGCAGCTTTACTAAAATAAAAATCACATTATGTCTGAAGCCCTGTGTAGAGGTTGTACTTTTCAAAGATGTGAGTTAAATGTTGCATCCCCAAATGACAAATAGGAAGTGTCATCATGGACTACATCATGACCACGTGAACCAAACCGAGGTTTTCAGGAGCTGGATGAACAAACAGCCTCTGGACCAGGCACCTCTGTCTGGGAGATGGAGGTGGAGAGAGAGGTCAGCTTAATCCCACCCCGTGGAGAGCTTGGTTCAGCAAAGCCTACAGGAGCTATCCAGTGATCGGCAAACTGCGGCTCTCGAGCCCCATGCGGCTCTTTGGCCCCTTGAGTGCGGCTCTTCCACAAAATACCACGGCCTGGGCAAGTCTATTTTGAAGAAGTGGCGATAGAAGATGTTTAAGTTTAAAAAATGTGGCTCTCAAAGAAATTCCAATCGTTGTGCTGCTGATAGTTGGCTCTGTGGCTAACGAGTTTGCTGACCACTGCACATACTGCCAAGTCAACATTCTGAAATACCTGGAATTTAGTCAGTGAGATGATCAAAAATCACAGGTGGGTTTAGGCATGGTTATGGACAGCAGCGGTTTGCTATATTGGAATTCCTAGCTCTTCCCATGCACTACTTTACATTGTTCTTTGGCCCGAGGACAGTATATATTTATTATGTTTGTTGTTGAATCAGTAGCTGATTCTTGTAAAGCAAGACTGAAACAGACTAAAGAGAAGAGGGGAAGTGCATTAAATTTCTTTGAACCTGTGGCTGATTTTACGAGGTACATTACACTATATTTTAAGACTTGGCTAAGTCGCCGATGTATATTTTATATTTATTCTACACCCTGAGAATCATGAATGTCTACTGTACTTTGGAATAATAATGAGGGACTACCTCTGCTAACTTGTTGGTGCAAAAGAGATCTATGCCATTTGGTGCCTTGGTTTTGGGTGACATTAAGTGCAGTCATGGGCCACTCTGTGGAAAGGAGCTCGAAGTCAGAGTGTTTATGAACCAACAGATTAACATTTTGTGTCTTGAGTATCTAGGTACCCTGAAAGCGATGATTTATGACATTTCCTTACTTCACCCACAGGCCATAAAGTTGACCCATGAGCCAGGAAGAAAGGGGGTCTATAAAGGCTGCTCAGGTAGAGGTTCTTTGGAAAAAATTAGATTTTTATAATTAATGTTTCTAGTGTTTTTAATTTTTATGCTTACGGCAGATAAAGAATCATTGTCACAGCTAGCCAACTGAAAAAGAATTGGAAAGTGCTGTTTGTTACAATAGCCTTTGAAAATCCTCACATAGCATTATTTCTCCCAGCCACCGATGTTATAAATTCAACTTAGAATTTCCTTTTCATTCTTTTGTTATTTCCTCTCAAATCTTTACAGAGCACATTAACATTTTTATTCCTTTAAAAGAAATATTTTAACAGGCTCTCCTTTATCTTCGTTTTTAGAGAGTTTTTTAGAGAAAAAAATTGAGAATGTAATAAAGAGAAATACGATGTATTACTTTTAACGTTCTTCAATATTGTTGCCATTTAAGATTTCTGGCTTTTAGTTCTTAGATCTCCAAGATATTGTTTACTTGAAGCAATAGTTCTTATTTTCAGTTATAGTAATGTTAATAACCCCACACATTTAAGGAATGGTCTAAAATGTGCGTATTTTCTTTAGCGGTCACTCTCTACCCTCTCTTCCGCAGCCCCTGACAACCAGCACTGTATGGCCTATCTCTATGGATTTGTCTATCCGGGCAATTTTGTCAAAATGAAATCACACACTCCCTGGTCTTCTGTGACTGGCTTCTGCCCTTAGCAGGATGTTCTAATGCCCATCCTTGTTGAGACATGAAGAACTTCATTCCTTTTTGTCTCAATTAGGATTCCATTGTGGCGACCTATCACTGACTAA